>SSNP01000033.1:1210434-1317942 GCA_006937955.1 Pachypanchax playfairii
TTTTTTTTTTTTTTTTGTACTGTTTTAAAAGGAAATTCGTGTCCACTTGCACATACAGGTTGAATCATTTTCTACTTTTGTTGTTTTAAGGGATAAAAAAACATTCCCTTGGTCCTGCATTTCAGCCACATGTAGGATGTATTTCCATCAGTTGACCTTTGTGGTTTGCCCTAAGTAGCAAATGTACTTTCAATAAAACTCTATTGACTGAAGCACACTGAAACATATACACCTTTACATGTGTTTGTGCAGCCCTTGGTCACAAGGATTAGCCCAAAAGGGAGATCTAACCTTTTCCTGTCATTTGCCATTTGTATCCTGATGTCTGAAAACAAAACAAACTCTGTCAGTGTATCCTGTACTTGTGACCTTGTATTCTGTGACAGTTAAAAAAGACATGTTGCTGTGCAAGGAACAGTGATCATTTTCAGTGGTGGGGACGGTTGTGTGAGACCTTGCTAACCACATCCTGTTATTGTCTCTCACAGGAAGTGCATGGCCACTACATTAAATAGGTATAATAACACACTTTCAGTTTTCTTTTGTATCTTTGTTCATATTTTGTAACAGATAGGCAAAGATTTTCTAGCACATTCAATAAACACACATACACACACGCACAAAGCTCAGTATAAAAGCAAACACAATTATTCCCTGTCATTGTCAGTAATAACTAGAAGTGCTGCTGTATACATTATGTGCTTTGAAGACCAATTCCCAAAATGCCTCTTTCAGTAAGCAATAGCTAATTATATGTACATCACAAATGGAGTGTGGTGCATTTCCATGCACAGCCCACAGCCACTTTTATCATCACTTTTAACTTCATTATGATACATTTACACAAAGGTTTGCTGTGAAAAGCAACTAATAAAGTGCTGCGTGGAAAATGCAGTAAGAATGCTTGACCAGAGATAAAGGAGAATAGCAAATCATTTATGATAAAAGGCAGCAGGGATGCAATCAGTCTGAATCATCAAGCTGTTTGATACTTCACAAGGAAATTGTGATGAAAGTACGGTGATGCAATATTGTTCAACCAGCACGATGTCTGCGATTTAGATATGTGACAAACAAAGGTGCAAATGAGTACCAAAAAAATGCAAAAATAATCTATGACACATTTTTGCACAGCTTGGCAATGCAGCACATAGTATATATGGATTCTTCCTTTTCTTATGCAGACATTGTCCTTTTAACATAAGTGGGATTACATGTTCATTGTTGCAGCATAAGAAGCTGAGGCAGTAGTGACACAACTTTTCTGTGTTTATTCAATTATACATATTCAACAAACATTTTACGAGTGTAACAAAATGAAAAATAAATAATTCTGCTTATAATGATTTAACTGTCTTTGCTGATTAATTATGACAACTAAATTCTGAATAGCTTCACTAGGGAGAGAAGATTTACTTTTAAATCGAGTTTTATGGTTAATGCACTATGTATTCAAATCATGCATTGTATCTATGTGTGCATTGCTGAGAAGCTATTAATCACATCCGTGAGTGATGAGTCAGTGTTTCCAACATGTCTGTATCAGCTTAATTAGCGTAGAACCTTGGTTGAGGTAGTACTAAAAAAGTATTAGTACAAGGTTCTTCTCGGAAAAGGATTTGATCTCAATAGTTTCTGTCTTAGATTGTCACTCAGTTCACGAAGCAAAAGTGCAGGAGTTCATTCCCATGTTGCTCATTTGAGCTGAGCCAAGCTAGACTGTATGGATAAGCCACTTGGCAGTTGTCACTGAGTCTCTTTCACAAAGCCTGGCTCCAGGGTTAGAGCTTGATATCCGTACTGTGTGGAAGGTAACTGCATTCTTTGTTTTGCTTGTTGTTGTAAGTTTTTATTGACCTGCACTTAGCCTGTCTCATTGACATGGATAAACAAAAACTACAGGACATGAAACCTGGAAGCATAAAAGCGGATACGTAATCTGTTTTAGCAGAACTAGAGATGAAGGGAAGAACTTTGATAGTAATTTCTTGATAGTAAAGATGTGTTTTGCTTTTCTTAGTGGTAACAATGTGTGTGTTTTTCTCCCAAATGGAGTTGCAAGAGCTTAATTTACCGTGATTGGCTAAAAACAAATCATCAAAGGCAGACACTTGCGGGCTCATCCTCCAATCAGCTTAAAATATTAAACCAGATGTCCCTCCCATTTATAAACGGTTTCAAACGGAGCAGTTCCAGATCTATATGTGTCCCTGAATCGAGAAGAGGCAGGGCTAGACATAGATCTGGCAGAGCCAGGTTAGTCCTTTGCATGTATTTCTAAGAAAATATTTTAATCATGTCCCACAGGGAAGATGCCTGAGGACTGACCCAGAACTCGCTGGAGAAGATGTATCTCACTGCTGGCATGGAAACTGCTTAAAATTCCTTAAGAAGTTTGGATGGATGGATGGATGGATGGATGGATGGATGGATGGATGGATGGATGGATGGATGGATGGATGGATGGAACATATGAGATAACGCCCATCATTCTTAAAAGATTTCTGAAAGCAAAACAAACAACAAATAAACAAAAATAAAAAAACAGGTGATTACGAGTGATAAATCCTATAAATCACAAGCACTTCTGGTTTGTGTCTGTTTGATGAAATAATATTATACTGTGTCTTGCAAATTATTTCGCTTTTATTGCATGATGAGCTTGTCTTCTATTTGAAAAAACCCAAACTGGTGATGCAACTGAACGTAACATCCTGATCATCTTCCATGGAGCTTGTTATTGTATTTCTCTTTTGTCTTAAATCCATATTGTTTTTTCAGTGTTGTTTGAGTTGTAAACCATCAGACATACATCTGAATCTTCTAGACACAAGCATTAGCTTCATGTTCATTTTGGACATTCATCTCATGATTTATATAAATAATACATATTAACTAACAGAGAGTATGAGTGCAAGTCAAATGTTGGAGGGAAAAGATTTTTTGCTGATAAAGAGTTGGCTGATGTAACTGGGATAAAATAAGATGGTATCAGCACTGAGGTCGCTTTGAACAAACAAGGAGAGCTCAGTCATGTGTGTAAAAACGAGAGGAACCAATCCTTTGCATGCAAAGTGTGTGTGTGCATGCATGTGTGTGTGTAAACCTTCCATCTGCCTTTGAGCATAGCTTACAAGCATGTCCATGTGTGTGTCAGGATCATCCTAGAGATGGGGGAGGGGGGCCTTCCTTAAAGCTCTGAAACTGAATGACTGGTGCTTTTGCCCCCATGGAACACGCTGGCTGCGGTTGTGCTGCTTGGAACAAAAACCTCGAACACTCAAGAGGCTGTCACCTGCTCAAAACAGCATTACATACAGTGTTGTCTTCATCGTCACACCCACACATCCATCTCCCGAATGTATTTACTCACACGCTGTGCTCTTATGCACGCACAGCTCATTCACAATAACAATCAACAGCAACTGCACAACATAAACTGACAACCACCTGGAGTTCATCCTGAGAGAAAAACAGTTTAACAAACATGAAAAGCAGGCATGCAATCATAAAGAACCTGCATATAAATAATAATGACTTAACACACTTGAATTATGATTCACACATTTTCAAAATGTAAACAGTGTCAGGTAGTTTGTAAAAACACTGGTTTGACTTTTATTCTATGTGAGATAGTGTTTAGACTTCAATATTATATCATTATATATTATGTTACAGATGCACGTGGGAGTTTTATTCTTCTTATAATTTACTGTTCTTATCTCTGATTTAATAAAAAAAAAGGTTAAACTTTTTCAGGGACTGATCTAAGAGAAAAATACATAAAAAACAAATAAAAGAAGATTTGCCACTCCACCATAGTATTTATGAATACATGTCTTTTAATACTTTCTGTGATGTAGTATTTTGGTATTGGTTGACCAGTATTTGCAAATTAATTTTCATCCCTTCGGGTAAAAGATTTTCTCAGTCAAATCCAAACCCAGTTTCGGCTAAACTGACAATTCCCCACATTGTTGCTACTGCTCTTGAGCTTTTAAATGCTCATACATTGATATCAGAGCAATATAACATTCTGGTTTCATCACAGTGACAATCCTGCTTTTTAATGAGGTTTCTCTGAATTTTAACATGGAACAAGCTCAAGTTAATCCTGACAGTGATGGAAGTTTGTGTCAGTCTGGTCAGTTTAAGAGTTGTTGCTAAAAACTTGTAACCTAATTTTCCTTTTTCCAGACTTTTCCTTTAAATTGTTGGTTAGATTAGCTCTATTTGAGAGATGTTAAATTGTTTGTACAGACCGTGGTGATTATTGTGTGTCTTTAAGATGAGATTTATGTGCAGCCTCATTTTCTATCAATTTTTCCTGGATGGTGTTGATAATCTCCTTTAGTGTTTGACAAAAGATAAGAGTCATCTCTCCCACACTGTTGGATTGTCCTTGAACATTTAAAGCTGACGACTGCCTGCAGTTTCTGCTCGTGTCTTACAGAGCAGACAATCCAGCTGATCAGCCAATTGAGCTTGTTGAAACTCAGCAAGAAACCGGCGGTTACACTGACCAGCCCTGCTTGTGCAGTGACAAAAGCATGATCCCCCTCAGCAGTTTCACACAAACGTATCCTCATCACAAGACATGGCTTAAGCAAAACTCCATTACAAACTCTCAACTCTTTCAGTCTGACAGATGACAGATGACATAAACCACTGAGCAGGTGAGTGTGGATAAGGTAGGCTGATAAAAGTGAGCGTGTAAGAAAATGTCAGAATGTTTTTAGTTAGTAGAGCTCATACAGGAGTGAGTAAATCAAAACACAGTGGGAGTCTGTCTTTCAATGTCTTGGAGCTTCACGAATACGGTTTTAAATATTTCTATGAACAAAAGAGAAACATTTGTGCCATAATATGTGATAAACACTCAAGCTTGTTTGTAACAGAGACAGACATGTCTGCAGTGAATGTGAGTACGTCCTGGCTGGTGTCCCTGGAAGCACCAGGAGAGCCTGGGGACTGAATGAAGTCTTTTGAGTTCTGGCTTGTGCAGGGCAGGTCCATTGTTAAGGACAGCTGGGACTGTTGTTTCTTGCTTTCTCTCCAGGCAATGGGTACCCAATACGAGGAGATTGAGTTTCTGCAGACTCCCCCCACCCTCCACGCACATACACAGATACACGCACAGACACAAACATGCACATGTGTAGAAACACTGACTGTCTATCATCATCTCTGAAGTCCCTTCTGAAGTCTGACAGGAGATAAAAGCAGTCTTGGCAACTGAAGCCAGTAATATGTCATGAGACAAGACATAAAATACAAAACCAGAACTCTACTGTAAAGATATCTGACAATATCTATGAACATTTTTTTACAGTTTAGTTTTAAAAAAATTACAGGTGAACAAGGTGAGCTTCAATAAAGCAGGCAAAATTATTCTCAGCAGTGACACTATTATCTTGTGTTTGGTATCTGGATTGCCTGGGGCACTTGACTTATTCAGCTCTTTGTTGTTGCTTTTCCCCCTAAGTGGGCCACTCACAAACACACACACATGCCCGCCCTGCTCACAGACACACACACAGTTCTGAGTTAATTTTTGTTGCCACTTCTTGTCCATCCTTCTACCTCTTTCCAGTTTTCCACACTCCTCCTTACCTTTCCGAAGGAAGCTCTGTGATTGGATGAGCTGTGTGGCTCTCTGCAGAGGGAACGCTGTCTATCACTCTACTTGTGGCAGAAGAGGGGAGTGGAATAAAGCTCCCAATCTGGGTTATTAAAGGCTATTTTTGTCCCTGCCTGTTTCTGTGGGCTCATGCTCCAAATATAGATCTGGCACAAGTGACGCTAATGAAACATGTCCCCCTTTTTCACTGGTTTAAATCTACTTATGTAATCTTTTCTTTGCAGTTACAGGAAATAGTTACATTACCATCTGGGTCTGACTCTGGAGTTCTCACCTATCATTGTTTAGACTGTGTTTTACCTCCCGAGACTCTTCTGGGTTGAGTGTAGAAAGTGGGAGATGGCAATATGGATATAAAGAACAACGATTTTGATTTTGAATATTAATCACAATATCAAGCAACCCATGCAGGGTGTGGCCTACAAGTTCCAGCTAGTTTCTTGTAATTCCAGTTTAATATTCAGCCACAGAGAAAATAAATCCCTAAACCACTTTGTGGCCTTGGCATGAAAAAACAGCGGGCTGTTATGGTGACATTTTAAAATTTATCTTACGTCACAAATAAAAAAGAAAAAAAAAAGGTAAAAGTTTGTCATGTGATCTATTTCCTCCAATAAAATAACCTGATGCAAAACAAACAAACAAAATTAAAAGAGATTTACTTTGAGAAATGAACTGTAAAATCTGGTGACAAGTAAGAATAATTCAGAATTCTTGGTTTCCCTGATAGCTATGATGAGAGTGCGTGTAGCAGGATTTTCCTGTCCGTTTGCTGAATAGAGGTATGATGGGTCAGTAGAGCAGCTGGTGACTGGGAGGAAGAACTTAACCAGGCCTCCTTTGTGGATCAGCTGTTTCTGGCTGAGCTTTGTCATTCTAAATTGGGTTCTTTACATCCTGAGCCCAGGGAGGGTTTGACATGTAAATCTAGGACTGGGAGCTTTTGGGTGGGGGTGGGGGTGAGGGTGAGGGGTGTATGAAGGGAACCCAGGCACATTGAAGTGTGCCACATAGTCTGGAATTATATTAACGATCGAGCTTCTGTCTGGGCAGCAAGCCGTCTTCATCTTAATGGAATTATTTATGGATGATATGGGAAGTCACTCTGTGAGCAGCCAGAAGAAGCGTGTAAACATAACGACCATTCAGATCCAATTCAGAGTAATAAAGGAGTGATACAAAATCTAAACGTGACCTGATGAAAAAACTTTATATACTTATAATAACTAATAAATAAAAAGTTTAAAACCAGAAAACGGGGTCTTATTTTAGCTTAAAGTACACTTTGAAAAAAAAAAATAATTATGAGTGTTATGATATGTACAGTAATAAACTGAAGGAAAATGCATGCAAACATGAAAGATTACACATGTGAAAGGATGCTTTGCAGATTTACAACCATTTGCTGTTATATGAAAAATATTTGCAATTATTTTCCCTATTTTTTGTTTTGCAATCAGTGTTTTTATCGTGCAAAAATTTTTTATAGCTGCAACATCGTTCATGGAATAACAAAAACTTCTCTCAATTATTGTCTCTAATGATTCAATTTACAGTATTCAAGTGTTACAACTCAAAATGATGTCACATTTAGGAGTAAATAAAGATATATTTATAGTTGAGGCACTTCTATTAAACATTCTGAGGGCAGCTGTGGTTACAGTGCAGTTTACTATTACAAGAGTACGACTGAATGTGTGAATGAAAAATGGATGCACTGGATTTGGGTGTTAAGCTCTTAAGAAGAAAATGTAAAAAGAGGTTCCCGTGACAACAAGAGTGATCACTGGAATTTCCATTAACATTTTATTCTTTTACAAACGTGACACAGTTTATCTAAAAATGAATAAGAATGAGATTCACACCTTTGTTACGCATAAAACTGAACACCACAAACAAAACTGTTTTACTCAAGACTAATCTTTTATTTTTTTTTTTCAAAAGTCTGTAAAGTGTAGCTTGTAGCCGGACTGAAATGCCCCACTGAGCTGGTGTTCAGCACGTCTGTGTGCCACATGTGTGTACAGACCAAAAAACCAACACGTCCAGTTCACTTACCCGCAGGAGAAGCTGCTTGCATCCAGTTAAACTCTTACAATGCTGTTAAGTGGCTTTAACACAAACAAACAGGAGTAAGTTGGCACATTTGGATTGAAGGAAGAATTGCCAACATTATCACTCTGAAAAGAGGAAAATACTCCCTAAAAAAAATAATCCACAAAATTACACATCTGGATCCTGTCTGTTTCAAATTTGAAGGAAAAGAAAAAACTCAATAGAGAGCTGCTGAGCAGCAGGAGCCATCAGCACACAGGAAGTAATATTTGCTCAGTATACTGTAGCCCCTGGCAATTTCAGGGATAATTGCTGACACTCCTAACTTGAGAAACAGGCACTCCATGTTGTATTGGTCAGGAAAACCCAGTGATACTGACTGCAGAATGAAACACAGTAAACAACAAGTAAATTACTTGAAGCATGTTAACCTACACGTCCTCCACATACATGCACAGCTTATTATAGGATTGTATCAGCATCACAAACTACTAAATTACTGCTTGCTGTGGAAAAACGTTTCATCCTGGGTTGTCCCACTTTCTGTCTGTACTTATTGACTTGGTGTGCCAACTCTTGTTATTTTCTTTCTTGACTGTAGCTTTTTATTATGAAATGGAAGGGATTTGCAATTAAGAGCAGGTAACATTCACACCTGTTGGTGAGCCTCTGTGTATATTTTCCATCTCTAGTTATAATGATTGTGCTGCTGGGACTCCACAAGAACACATGTCTGACAGTCCACAGAGAAGACGCTGATAAGGAGTTCAGACCATCAGAAGGACAAACAGCTTAAGCTGCCTAATGACGTAAAGCACTTAATGATATGTTTACATTTAATGACAGTCACACTGTAACTGACCTGATGTGGCTGTACAGTACACTGACGCAGAAAGAAAACAGGAAGACATAGAGCATGTGTGTGTATGTGTGTGGTGGTGGTGGTGTGTGTGTGTGTGGGGGGGGGGGGGGGGGGGGTAAGGCGACAAACAGAACAGCAGATAATGACCTCAGCTTCCATCTGCTGGGCCCAGCGGGGCGGAGACACCTTCAACCTGCCACAGCTTGGTCGCCACGGCAATCTGCCGCTCCCCATCGTCCTGGTGACATCTGCTTTTGGGTGACTGAAAGATGAATGCAGCACCAGCCACTTGGGCGCAGAACAGACGTCACACAGACCACTAACACTGCGACACAGATGGCCACAGACACACAACTGTGGAGATTCTAGTCCGCTACCTAGAACCTCTCAGTGAATTGTTGTAATGTAGTCACAGATTTGTAAAACTGTGAATATGTTTTGGGTCTCCTCCTAAAAATGCTGGCAGTGACTCCCAGAGAAACCTCATCATGGTGCCATTTATTTGGGTTATTTCACCCATGATGTGAGCCACCACTGGTTTATAGAATCATGTTACTTTTTATTAAAGTTTGAAATCATAACACTGATTATTTTGCTTTAAGTTCATGGGGAATAAACGTTGTTTACCAGCACTCTGTATTTATGCCAATATCGTTTTGCTTGACTAAATTCCCCAGCCACAGCTGTCACAGTTATTTAGAGCCTCTGCGGTAACCTTGGAAACACCCATCCTGCATATAAGTGCTTTCACAAAGTGAGATCTTCATAAACAGGTGAAAAGCTGCGAATGCTTGAAAAAAAGTAACCGATTTTTTACTAAATGTGCTGAGTTCACCCTGGAGGAGGGGATCAGCTGCAGGGATGGACAGAAAAAGAAAAAGGAAATTGAAGGGTGGGGTGGCAGTGACAGAGGGAAAATAAAGCAAAATGTGTTTGAAAAGTAGGGATTTGTTAGGGATTTTGTTAATCTCTAGATTGTCAAATAGTAAATAAAATCAGCGTTAGGTTAAACGAGGGAAGTTGAGCAAAAGAAGAAAACAATGATGAGTGATGTAAGGAGAACACAAAATATTCTAATTTCTGATAAATACACAGTCACCAGAACAATAAATTATCAAAATTAGATTTGAGTGACAAGATCAATAAAAAGCCAACCCACATTTCATTTTAAGGGCTGCCTGTACTGTTTTTAACTAAAAAGCTACCAATAAAATGTGGGTGGATAAATGCAAATGTCTGTCATTAAAATTCACAGAAAAGGTCTTTGTTTTAAATTATGTCGCATCATTGTTTGCTGGGTGTGTGTGTGTGTGGGGGGGGGACACACTTGTGTTTCTTTATCAATATTTATGACGTTTATACATTTTTAACGTGAATATAAAAAATGATCATTTTGGAGACAAAATCGATCTCAGTTACTGTGGCTCTTAAAGGTCCTTTACGGTATCATGCAAAATAAACTTTTTGGAGCTTTTAACCATGTTCTACTGCCACCCCCCCAATGTCACACATTTCTCAGTAACCCCGGGCTCACACTGCATCCAGATCCGGTCCGGTGCGGCCCCCGCAGGTATTCCGTAAGATTAAAATCCCTTTTGAAGGCTCACAGTAGCTCCTCGCGGTGCGAGTCCGATTACGGGGCCGTACAGCACAACGGAAAGAATCCACAAGGTTCTTATTTTTGCCGGACGCCAGAGAGGATCCGCGTCAAGTTTGATGAAATCTGACGAGCTATACAGGAAGTGTGGCTTGAATATCCGGTGTTTTTTCAAAATAAACAAGTGTACAAACAATTGTTACTTGACTCTTCTTTTTTGACATCACACGCGCTAATAGGAAATGTAAACATTACATCACACAAACAAGAGAAAGCAGTCGTATAGCCCACACAACCGAATACGGCTATTGTTTACTAGGAACTTCCTAAGTAATGGACGTGTTCTCGTGTGAAGTCCTGACAAAACGATAACCCACATGAACTTCTGTTCTCGCGAGTGCTGTTTCCGCACCCAGCACCGGAGCTGGCCGCACTCGCTAACTGGAGCAGATGTGAGTGGTAGCTTGCAGAAAAACTGCACCGAATCCGGACAGAAGCCGTTCCGTAGGCAGTATGAGCCCGGCGTAATCTGACTGCATCCTTTGCTCTCAGCAGCTGCTCCACTCTCTCCTGGTAAACAACTGAATCGTAACATAGTGACGTAACGCTGTCAAACCAGGAAGTGCCCGACGTTTCAGCTCTCACTTACACATTTCCCACTTGAATAATGATTTTTCTAAAAAAAAAAGTGACTCGTGTGACCATCATTTAATTTATTAAATTTTGGGGGGTATAATTTGCGTCTTTAAGTTGTTTAAGACTGAGTAGGTTTAGAGAACAGCAGTTATGACTGATATGTTATAAAATATATGATAATTTGACAGCATCAATTGTTTCTCCTTTGTTCCCCTAGTTATTGTGTCCTCTTGAGATTTAAGTATTTTGCCTATTTAAAGCAGATTTTCTTCAAGAGGGCTTCACACTGGTTTAGATGTTGCCCCAAAGGATCTTTTAACATTTTATAATGAGTAACCATCCCAACAGGAGCACTGTTTACACACAAGACAAGAGCATCCAACTGAGCTTTTTATACACTTCCTGGCATTAAACCCCCAATTCCATGAGTTGAAAAGGAGACGTCATGGATGCATGGAGTAAAAAAGAAAACAAGCCAAAGACAGAGAGGAAAGTTAAAACCAATTTGTTGTTTGATTGTCTTAGGAGCAACAGGAAGCATTAGGAACAAGATTCCAGCATTATGTATTTATCTAATACATGGCTGCAGGAACATATTCTAGACTCCAATGACTCACTATCTGTCTTTCAGACTGTAGCTACAGGCAGACTGCAGACAGAGTGGCAGATACAAATAGCTCTTCATCATCGTTGTTGGTTTTTTTTTCATCTTAGCTTAAGGGACGAGTACAGGAGATTACTCCTGCCCATCCCAACAACCCCCCAAAATAACTCTCCACATTCTCTATTTATTTCTAATCATAGTTCTAATCATATGTACAGCAATAATTTTAATTACTACTAGATATTAATAATTCATCTTAAATCAGTAAGTCAGACTGTATACATGAAGTTCTGCTGATTTACTTTGACAGGTTCACGTAATACACTGAATCTGTCAGGATAAAAGCAGTCCTTGGTCCCTTTTCCCCACATCCTTTCTTTCTTTTGTCTTTTTTCTCCTTTCCTTTGTGTCTTTGATGGAGTAGTGGTTTCCAGTTCCTGATTATGAGAGCACTACTCTGCGTCTCAACCAGCCACACCTCCAGCTGGTCAGCAATTTGTACGGTGTCCACAACTCTCATCAACTAAGCTTGCCTCCCCTCTGAGCCTGAAACAGAACAAAAAACAAGAAGACTCTCGTCAATATAAAGACCACAAAATACTTGAATTTGGAACTAAGAGTCTCCTCTCCTCCAGAGAGTCCTTGAATGCACCACACCAACTTCAATCTTTCAATAAATCATTTTTAATTTCCATTGCTTGTCCTGTCCTGTGTCAGCACATTCAGTCCAGTCTTTAAAGCACCATCATGATTTATATTACTGGACTGGGTGGCTGACTGGACTGGTCTGAATTTATGGAGCTGGTTTTATATGAATTAGACTTCGATGTGAACTGGACTTGTTGCTTTTCTGAATAATGCTTTGAGATGACGTTTGTTGCAAACTACTGCTGTATAAATGTATTGAATTTGATTTGAGAGTATCTGTAAGCTTAAATTGGTAGTCTGTGATCACCAACAGCTGATTTATCACTGTTACAACCAAAGACTTAAATATCAAGCAGTGTCAGAAATTCTTTAGCCAAGTTGTTTTGTGTGACTGCTGCTGCAATCAAGTGTGCAATTAACCAAAACAATACAGTCGAATAAATGGGGCTAAAACAAAAATGGCTGCACGGAATAGAAAAAACAGAAATTGTTAAGCGTTGTCTACATACAATATATATCTTTTTGAAGTCTTAAGCCAAGACTTTCTACTTAATGTTGAATTGATATCTCTTTTGAATTTTCGTGATGTGCTCGTGTTTGTTTTTGACTCAATTCTTATACAGCAAGAAGTTGTTCAGTCTGGCCTCAATTAAATCCACATTATACAGTGTGACATGTGTTACTATCAATATGTTATATTGATATTGCACACTGTGACATGTATGAGACCTTTACGGTTTTTAAATTTGTGAATTTTTGAGCAACCTTTTAAATAATGAGCTAGAAGAAGCTGAAACAGTGGCTGAGGTTACTAGCCACTTCAGGATGATGTGTTTTTGTTTTTCTTTTATTGTATAAAAGGGGATTAAAATATAATTTTAAAAAGTGCCCGAAGCTTAACTTTCATGGCTTGTTTTGCAAATATGAAACAAAACAATTGTTGTACAGCAGCTGACTTCTGGAAGAACTCACCAGCCTGTTTCTGCCTCTGGCTCACACTCTGCAAATTCAACATCACACTTCGAAGAGTCTACTTGCTACCCCCAGCCAAGTCTGGAGGACACCCCCACCTCTACACACACACACACACACACACACACAAAATCACATTTCCAAATAAACACACAGGCACATACTCTTCCTTGAGTCCATGCTTACTTACTCACATGCGCACACACACACACACCCATATCCTGCTGTGCCTATAAAATCAGCACGGTTCTCAGAAATTCCTCTAACACCTCCTTTCCCACGTGGACGGACCCAAACACATTTACACAAACACACACACACACACACGTGTAAACCCACACAATTAATGTGAAATCACATCCATCTTCCACCCCGCCGCCCCTCCCCTGCTCTCCATTACAAATAGCTGAGGATTGCATTCTCTCCCTCTGGCCTTGCCTGATGTTGTTTTTACATGTCTTGTTGTGTGCAGAATTCTCCCTTATGTAAGACAAAATTACCCAATGTGAGAGTTATTCTCAGTGGGGGTGACTGCACCAGTGCATTCCAAACTCAATGAGAGATGGAGAAAGACTGAGTGGAAGAAGTGGAAAGACAGATAATCTTTCCTTAATGATCTTTTTTTATGGCAGCCATGCTAAATGGTTTGCAGTAGGCATGAGGTGGAAACAGCAGAGACATTAAAGTGCTGCAAAGTCACGAGTCAGATTTAAACTCACCGGCACCTGCTGAGGTACCGAGATGCCCAAAAGTCAACAATCCTGAGTGGATTATATCAATGGAGATTTAACCCTTGCTTTAGCATGAAAACTGAGGATTTCTTGACAAACATTGACTTAGAGATATAAGTCAGCAGTGTTGGTAGTCAAGATCCTGTTTACCCAGTAAAGAGTGCCTGGAGGTTTAAGTCCTCGCCTGAATACACTGGATGGAAGAAATATTCTGAACATGTGTATGTCATGAAGTAACAGCAGTTTTGTTATTTGTGACGCTTTCAACAAACAAGTGATGTATTCAGTATTCTATTTAAGCTCAGTCTCATGATAAGTGGGCTGCGAACCTTTTATCTGTGTAGCAAAGCAGTGTTAGATCCAAATTTGTTACCAAACAGGTCACAATCTACAAGAGCCAAAGCACATTGGTTCTGGCTGGGTCATGTTCCTGCATTCTTTCATACATGTGATCCAAACTGATGTCCTCCAATCAAGTCATCCATTGTCCTCGAACTCCTTCATGAGGACTCCTCACAGACCAAGCAGGAGGCTGAGATACTGACAGAGACAGATCCTCTATTGATAAGGACACCAAAATAGAAAACTTCTTTGTCTAGCACTGTAGCTTCTTTGTAGGCATTGGTAAGCCCACATGAAGAACGTGATAGAATGGAAGCAGACATTTAACCAATAATGGCTTATTGTTGGCTAAATAAGACATCTGTAATTGAGAATTTTGTTAAATAATGGAATGGATTTGGGAAGTTTACACATTCAGATGATTAAAATGAATGTTGGTTTAAGTATTATACTTCACTAAGTAAAATATAAAAGAAATTAAAAAAAAAAAAACATGGAGATCACTCAGGTTTGAAAATTTACCAGTTTGTTACCAAACAATTACTGCTACACAACTGGAATCCGTCAAAGATGAGCAATTAAAAAAAAATATCCTCACAAAATTTTAGTATGATCTTAGTTCACCCCCCCCCACACACACACACACATAACAACAGTGCTGCTCATACGTAAATGGTAGCAGCAAACAGCACTGCGACGCTCTGATGTTCATTTCTCTACAGCATTTAATTCTGTTGATCAGAAACTTCTTAGGACTCAGTGACTCAACTCTTAACTAGTTTAAAAATGTTAATCTGACAGAACTCAATGAGCTGTGCAGGTCAACCCAGATCCACCCGTTCCACAATGTTCCTCAAAGATCCATTCAAGCTCCTATTCTGTTCTCTATTTGTATAAATAGCTTAGAATGATGACACAGTTATTTATATTTTTGAAACCTGATCAGATTCAGTAGTTTGTATAATACAAATGTGTAAACAAGTTTCCTAACTAATGAAAGCAGCAGATTTCCCAGCAATCAATTCAAGTCAGTTAAATTCAGATATATTTATGACATTTTGTTGTTCTCAGCTTAAAACAGCTGATCTTTCTTTGGAATGTTTATAAAGAGAGTCAGCTTAAAGTTGAATCCTATCTGTGTTGTACTCATTAACACAGATAAAAATGCATCTGGGCCCTATGCAATTCCATTGTTGAGAAGTAAAGCCACAGTATTCTACTTCCAGCTGTTGTAAGGTTGTATTTTTGGAACCAGTCTTCATACCTGACACACAGGACTGAAAGTCCTGACTACTCACCCTCACTCATGGTGTTTTAAAGCATATAATACCTAGATACAATCAAAAGTATAGCAAAAATGAATGTTAGAACATTTAGCAGGGAGGTAAGAACTACTTGAGTCAACAAAAATCAAAACCTGATAAAAGTATCTTAGATGGGGTTTGACTTAAAACTTATACTGAAACCATCCAAAAGGGTGAGCCTGTATCAGCTTCGACTTCTAGACTTGGTTCTTGTGGTTTAGTTATTCTATGTGTACATAGTTGGACTACTGAGACGCTGACTGTAATGCTTCTTCTTTACAAAAGACTGGATTTGACTCATCACATTTCCATTTTTTTTTCCATCAAATTTTCAAAGGACTGCTGCAGTGAAAGAACGATGTGACTGTTTCTCTTAGCTTTAATAGGTAGTGGAACATCCTGGACACAGCTGATGTGGTCGTGCTGTTATACCTAATTCTATCTGTAACCTTCATTTTGTTTTAAATTGTTATGTAAACCCGCCATGAACTCCTGTTTGGCTTATTTTAAAATTTTTACATAACATCATCCTGACGAGGTCTCCCAGAATAGATCTTGAATCCTAATGGGATGAATCAGATTATACAAATTGACAAATAAGGAACACAAATCGAGGAGTCAAACTAGACGTTTTCTCTGACAAACAATAATATTTTTTCATCACAGACCTTTTGGTAATGTGGGAATTATTTCCACTGAGGACAGCACTTTGTAACAGTGTTAGGAAACATTCCCAGCCTTGGGTGAGATAAGAGAGGTAGTCATCCAAACAGTGTCAAGCTGTATAGTCACAAGCTATTTTGACCTTTACAACATCTGAGGTATCAGCAGCCAGTCACACCTTTCCTGCCTGTAAATCATGCTTTTACAGCTGAGTGATGGAGGCAAGCTGAGAGACTTCTCAATCCATAACGAGGCTGAAATAATTGAATCAGCTCAGCCTAGCATCTGACTTTACAGTGACATTTGGTCTAGAAGT
Source organism: Pachypanchax playfairii (assembly GCA_006937955.1). Classification (NCBI taxonomy): domain Eukaryota; kingdom Metazoa; phylum Chordata; class Actinopteri; order Cyprinodontiformes; family Aplocheilidae; genus Pachypanchax; species Pachypanchax playfairii. Next base: position 1,226,806 of record SSNP01000033.1, read on the forward strand.
GTTATTTCACGTGGTTGCAAGGCATCAATGAGCTTTCAGTTGTTTTAGGGAGTAGTACTCAGTGTAATTTAGGATGGAAGGATAATAGGCTTTAAAAATTTGATTTAAAACGGAATGATCGTGATATTCAAAAGCTCTCAATGTACTTCATGATATTTCCAGTCATATTCTGAATGTGCTTTTAACCTCAAGTGTTCAGAGTCTATTTGCACTATAAATCCAACCAACTGGCTTTGACATTTTGATTTTGTCACTATTAAACTATTAAAAAACCTTCTTAACAGAATATATGAGGTCATTGGTAAAACTAGAAATACTCAGATTTGTTTGAACCTTCCACACATTATTTATAATAGAATATAAGGCTTGATGAATGACTACTTGTGATCTTTCTATCCATGTTTTTGAGCAAGCATTTCTTCTTAATGGGTGAGCGAAAAGAAGAGAGCATGCTTTCCAAATTAATCAGTCCTCCTTATTTCCTACACTCCTCCCAGGCAGACAGATCTCTCCTGGAGGGGGGTTGAGTCAGTAAGGAGGGGGAAAAAAGCAAAACATGGTTGTCTGTTTTCATGGATATGGCACAGACTCAACCACTTGCTGTGCTTAGGCTCAGAAAGAGAACTATAAGGGAGAGTTGGTGTGGTGGGGTTGGGTTGGGGCTGTTACAGGGAGGAAGAAGAAAAGATGGATGAATTAGAGGAAAAAGAAAAGTGAAATGTAACCAGTCAGAGTAAACAGTAGGAAAAGAAATTGTCAAGAGATAGCAAAGGCCACTTCAAGACCTGGGATGGGATAATAGCTGGAGATCATGGGATATGCTGGCCCACATATGTGTTCAAAGGCAGCTCACAGATGACAGTGCAGTGGCATACCGGGCACGGATCCAAAGTTTCATCCCCTTTGGGACAAACTCTCTTTTGCTTTTTCTGAGTACTGCTCTCTCTGTTACTCTCTCAAACCATTCAGTTTCTACTTGTCTTTCTTTTTTTATTCTACTCCTTCTCATCCCTCTTTTGTCGTTTTTGCTCCCACATTATCCAATAAACTCTATCTCAGTGCCTTTCCTCAGTGGTACCCATAATTCGATTAGCTTCAAGAAAAGGAGGAAATACTAACTCTGAGTACAGACACCACAGACAACGCCCTTCAACTGACATTTGTTTTCTCAATCACTTGTGGCTTTGCAGAAAGAATGGTGGATGTTCCACTCCCACAGAGGTACACACACACACACACATGCACACGTATGCACGTAGCATAAACAGTGTATTAAATAGGTTTAACACAGTGTCAGCAAACTCAGTGTGGCGTTCCCCAGAGGCCTATAAGCTGGATTTCTTAGCAAGACTATTGTTCACCTCTGGCTTTGTGTTCATAACAGAGTTTAGCCTTGTTATCACATGTGTGTCACTGGAATTTATATGTGCTCTGTGTGTGTGCAAATAAAAGAACTGTAAGTTTTCATGGTCAAAAAGTTATCTGTTTTATTTTAACATTTGACAGTTATGCCTAGAAATGTTGTTTTCCCATGACAAATGCATAACATAGTCAGTTATTAGTTATTGTGATTATTCAACAATACATGTCTATAATCATTTGTATATCTGTGGTTCCCATTTTCCAAACATTTCATCTCCTGATCCACAACATAACAATGAGATCCCATATAACATGGTTGAACTATACAGACATGGTTTTAAAAGTTAAATAAACACAAATAGCTTCAACTTGTGTTGTACTACCTATAGATATTTATTGATGATTATTCTTGTTACTTTTTAAATCTGTGAAAACATCATATTAGAAATTATTTTTCAATTTAAGATGATTTCTGCAGATAAAGACCTTCTAGAGTTTTATGACCCACATGGGGGTCCTGACCCCAACTTTGGGAGCCACACATGTGGATGATCGTCCATGTTATGAGTAAAAACCTAAGATAAAGACACCTAACAAATATAAAGCTGATGACATCATCATAACCTCTTTAAACCCCCTTTTAAGATAATTTTCAAGGACTGGTTGACGTCAGTGTTAGTTGTTGTCTGTATTTTAAAGAAATACTGTCTTTAAACCTCATTAATTGTTTTAATGATGCGATATGAAGTAAAGAAAAAAAAAGAATGTATGCATACACCAACTATTCACTTGAGCTTTTTTTGTTTAGAATATCTTTAATAGTTTATTTTACTGTAAGTCATAAAGTTAATGATTTAAAAAAAACAAAATTTGTTTAATTATTCATTGCTTCAATAATTTCCATTTTGTTTTATATTTTGATCATCAAAAAACAAGATAACGATTTAAAAATTGATATTGAGATTGTTTTCTTCCCTTTTTTTGAAGTGTACTAAACAAAAACATAACACAAACACTACATAATTTTAATGATCATAAATTAAGCACAAATTGATTGCTGTTTTATCATTGATTTGATAAAAACAAACACCTTAGTGCACCCTGTTGAAGTTACTCAGTTTATGTTTTTGTTTTGCTGCAGTGCAGCATGGATCATCATTATCCATGATACCCACATGCCTAACGGTTTGCCACAACAACCATCGTTTATCAGCCCGCCAAGCACATGAGCTGCCATAATGACACTAATTGCCCAATAGTTTGGTTTTTCTCAGAACAAGTGGTTGTGTACAGCACGTGGCTTTGACAACCATCTATCTTCCACTCCTTAACTTATCTGCACAATTCTTGCACAATTCTAAAACATGCAAACTTACAGTGCTGCACTTCCTCCATTCGTATGCATAAAGAGCCCCTTTAGGCAATGGGAAGTACAGAAGAATAAATAATCCACCTGACATTTTAGCCCTAATGTCATCAATCTTGATTGGGCTGTTTTGAATAAAGTGGTATCAACAAAAACTACTTCTTGTTTCAGCTTATGAACCTCTTACATTTAATTTATACACCTCACATCACGTAATGGTTTTATTAAACATATTGTTCAACCTAGTACACAACTCCATTAATTTCAATTACCTTTTATTTCTATAGATACAACAGTAAAAAACACCTTTGAGCAAATAAATGTCAATAAACAAGAGAAAAAACTGAAGGAGTAGAAAAGCTGCTCCTGTTATATTCAAGTGTTTCACATTAATTGCCTCTTTTCTCTCATAGGGAGGTTAATCTTTTCTTACCTTTGCGTTTTTGATTACAAACAGATGTCTGTATTACTATGAATTTCAATATCAGTAAACTGTTGATTTAATCAGCTGTTTGCTCATTTCTCCTAAGATGAGCTAAATCGTGGTAGATTGTTCATTTCTGTTTCTGTGTACAAACATTATCAGATGTTCTCTTGAAATAACACAGCTTTAATGTCTGTTTTAAACAATAGCACAGTCAACCATTCTTTAGATTAACACGTTTCTATTCAGACACAATAGCACCTCTTGCTTTTTGCAGAAGATTAAAATAAGTAGCTTTGTAACCATGAACTATCACAGATGACTGTCGCCACTGTCAGACCACAGTGCAAATAAAACATGGTGCTAGATTGTCTTTTATCAATTGTATTAAACATATTTAGACATATTGTGGGAGTGATGGATGCAATACAATCCCTAGATATGTTTTGGAAAGCATTCAGAGGTGAAACTACCTTTAAACTGCCCTATTTTGTCTTTGAAGATTGGAATGAAAGAGGCCCAGTACCTCCTGATACAGGAGGTTAATGTGTATCTCTGCTCAGCTGTCAGATGTAATTGAAGGGAACAGCTTAAGAAAATGAGGTGGCAAGGATGAAGTCTTTAATTAGACCCAGATCATGGGTAGAAATGAATTAGAATCACCACTGTCATTACCCACATCCAAACTGGAGCAGTAAAAACTTAAATCTCTCTATCTATGTATAAATGTATGTGTAATTTTAGTTTTATTTAAAGGAGACTTGTTATACATATATTGGCTTAGTCAGGATAAACGTGAACCTATAGTTTTAGTAGTATTAATGCGTGCTTTCACATCTGCTAGCTTATTCTCTCCCTTAAACTCAGAGGTATCATTATTTCCAAATATGGTTCTGCATGTTAAAAGCTTAATTTAGCATGGCTGAAGGAAACAGGATGGGCCATGTCTGCCATCTGGTGGTAAGAATGTTTAGAAGCACCAATCACTGAGTAAATGGTACGAAGTTCATTAATGTTTTTGTGTTATCGGTATATCTGCAATAGAATTTTCACAAATGTGCAAAATATTTAACTAAATAATATTTGTGACATATCATATGGTTTCATAATCAAGAGCATGCATGCAAATTACGTTAACCTGTCAAAAACAAGAAAACCTAATTAACTGAATATTCAGTAAAAGTGTGTTTTTATAATTAATAATATTTTTCTTCGTTACATTTCCACTAAAACACACTAATTTATTCATATCGCATAAGCTGCATTTTAATAGACTTTTCCAGATCTTGTCTTACAGGTAAACATTCTCGCGAACGCGACTGTCAGTGCAGCCATTTCATTGGTAGGTCACGGCCGCCTTGTGCCTGAGCAGTCAAGAGTTGAAGCTAATTTACCCAAATACTCAGCGTAAATGACACGAGCTGCCTCTAAAAAACTAGCTCAGTCAGTTCTTCTGCACGTGCACGTGTTAAGTGTTGTTGGAAAAGGCTGTTGGCTTGAGAACAGTGGAAAACAATGACTTAAACATCCGAGGTCAAGATACTGTAAACATTTATTTCCACAGCTAATAGGTGGGTTCGTGTGTATTTTCTGTTATATGCTAGAGAGTCTGTTAATAGCTAAAAATAATGTGAAATATATTACTTCCCCCCAAAAATTGTCAACGAAACTTTGAGCCGAATTGTGTAAAAACATGTAACACTTACTCAGACCAAAGACATGGATAAGTAGTTTATCGATTAATTATGTTACAAAGTAGTTTGAAATTTGTATGTAGTTATTGAAAAGTTGTCAAGTTGAGTCTCACGTGCCAATTTATAATTTATTTGAGGTGAAATTGAAAAAGAACGACACTATAAATTTTAAATATAGTTAATCTGAAAGAAATCAGCAACAGTAAAGCCACTACATGTATCTTCTATAATTTCTAATATTCAAGTTTGCATTGTTATTTTAGATTCATTGATATAAAATTTAAATGTAATCTTATAAGCTTCAAAATTGAAAAATATAAATCTGAAATTGACATTTTTTTCCTTTATTCGTTGATTTTTTTTGTTTGTTTTTTGTTTAAAAGGCTGGTTAATTTTTATTTTAGCATTTAACATAAACATTGCTTTTATAAAAAAGATACTTATTTTACGTTTTTTACTAGAAAACAGAATCTCTGTACTACACAAACCAAATGAGTTTAAGAAGCTAAACAGCTCACATGCTTTTTGAATTTTAACTTTATTTTATTAACTAAATTCTTGCTTGTGTGTTTAGTTCTTGTCTGCCACTATGAAGTACATCCTGGTTACAGGTGGAGTTATATCAGGTATTGGTAAGGGTATAATTGCCAGCAGTGTTGGAACAATTCTCAAGTCTCACGGCCTTCATGTCACTGTCATTAAAATTGACCCGTATATCAATATTGATGCAGGAACATTTTCACCTTATGAACACGGTGAGTAATTGGAATGACATAATAGAAACTCGGCTTTCAAATAAGGTTTGATTAGAAATGAAAGCACATTCTGCTCTCAAAACAATGGACATGTCTGCACTTTGCAGGGGAAGTGTTTGTTCTCGATGATGGCGGGGAAGTGGATCTTGATTTAGGAAATTATGAGCGTTTTCTGGACATCCGTCTTATCAGGGATAATAACATCACTACTGGAAAGATCTACCAGTCGGTGATCAACAAGGAAAGGAGAGGAGACTACCTTGGCAAGACGGTGCAGGGTGAGAAAAAGCTGCATGTTTCGTTTGATTATTTTTCTTTTGCTGCTCTCATAGCACATGTTTTTGGGATGGATGAGTTATCATATACATGCAAAGGAAAATGCACCAGAACATCACAGCTGTTGTTATTTCAGAATAAACATTAAACTCCATGCAAAATAACATTACCATCTGTATGATCGAGAATAATAAGTGCCCAGTTTGCTTTAGATGTCTTGTATTATTATTTTTTCTTTCTTCTATTCCCTTGCTGGTGTGTTTTCTCAGTGGTACCCCACATTACAGATGCCATTCAGGAATGGGTAATGAAGCAGGCAAAGATATCAGTAGATGATGATGGTGTGGAGCCTCAAGTGTGTGTTATAGAGGTAAGTATATCTCAGCCGGTGGAGCTTCATGCTGATATTCAGGATGAATTTTGCCTTTAGAGTGAACAGAAACACCCCCCCCAAATGTCCCATTCATACTCCTGTGAGTCATTCTGAAATGATTTGTGACCAAAAAGCTTTTTTTTTTAGTATGTTAGAGAAACAGAGAGTTTGATGGGATTTTAAACCAAGCATACTGCCTGAAGCAGCAGCAGCAGCAGAGATATCTCCAGCATTCAGCAACTCACTCCATCTGCACAAACTGGTGTTTCTGTGAAGCTGTGAAGCAAAAATAATTTTCGAGAGACTAAAACAAAATCAAAGGATATGATATTGGGTTTGTTGAGAAAGAGGGAGGCTGTAAAACGTTCTACTTCTCTCAGATTGGTTCTGTTTTCTCACCAAGTGAAGGAATATAAAAAATAGAACATAAATAGACTCCAAATTGTAAATCTTTGGATTGTAAATCGGCAGTTTGTTTATGAAATCCTCTGTAAAACTTATTTCATCTTAACAAAAGATTGCTGCAGAAAAGCATTAGTTTCTCATAAAGTGAGTGAGGTTATTATCCTGCCTCTGGCTGTTCTCTTTATAGAGCATACTTCAAACCCGTTCTGACAGTATTATGATTTCACTGCTCCTGACTGTTCCTTCCGAGTCTGTCGGAGTATGTAAGGTTGCAGAGAATCAACCACCTGTGTGTTCATGCATGCATATCTGTGGTCTAAGCAGTTGTTTTGTGTCAACAGCTGGGAGGCACGGTCGGGGACATTGAGAGCATGCCTTTTATTGAGGCCTTCAGACAGTTTCAGTTCAAGGTGAAGAGAGAAAACTTCTGCAACATCCATGTCAGCTTGATACCACAGGTAGAGTTGACTGCTTAACTGTGATGTTCACCAGGTACTACAGGGGTATGATCACTGATTCCACATTGTTTCTTTTAGAGAATAAAATTAGTTTGTGCACAAATATATTTTCTTGTTTTTATGTGAGTGTATCACTGTTCTTAGCCCAATAGCACAGGAGAACAGAAAACCAAGCCTACACAGAACGGTGTTCGTGAGCTCAGAGGGCTGGGCTTGACTCCAGATTTGGTGAGTTCTCAAATATTTAATCTTACCAGATTTTGGAGATTTTGCCTTTTTTTTTAGATAAACAGCAGGTGCTAAATATGAGATAAAGAGATCCAGTCACAGAGCAAAGAGTTAAAAGAATCAATGTCTTTACAATTAAGATTCTGTGAGGGTTTGACTTTGTCTTCTTTCTTAAAAAGTTCAGTTTTTTTAAATGATTAACTTTTCCATGCTGCTCTTGCAGTGAGATGGAAAATGTTGCAGTGTAGAGTAACATTCCTCTTCTTCTCTGGTTGCTGCAGGCTGTCAGTCAGCTTTGTGTGATGGGTGAAAGAGTCGAACTCTCCAATGAACTTTTCCTTTTCTTGAAAAAGAACAGTGGGCTGTTTCAGATTAGTTATTTTTAATATGTAGTTTTTTGGTGAAACAAAGTAATCAACAGATAATAATTAACACTAAAACAAGCACAGATGTTCAGCTCCTCCTTCATGAGTAGATAAACACAAAAACATCAGCCGACATCATAAACTTCATATTTTTATTTACTAATTACAAATGTCCCTATTTAAGATTAAACCAAAAGCCTTTGATCACAACTATTTTTAAAGACATCATTATACATCCGAGAGCTGAGTTTAACTGTGTTCATTTATTTTATAAACACCAGGACGGTGTGTCTTATGGGGGTGTTTGATATACAGTTGTTTGTTGCTCGTGCTTTTGTAGACACTTTGAATAACAGATGATTTTTCTTATTAAAGAAAACAAGCACACAGATCCTCCCATAACACCAGAGTTTCTGATGAGGATAGAATCCGTACGGGGATCTCGTTTTGGAGTACGGATTCCAAAGTGCTCGAGCAGTTAATGTGGTCAAAATATTGCAAATAATTTAAGACTACAAGCTGTCCTTTCTCCTCGTTATGGCTCAGTATTTGTGGAAAAAAAACTCACATGCTAGAAACCTGAAACAACGCTGTCAGAAACAAAACTGTCCAGTAACAGAATAAAAATCTTCTAGCAGCATTTTAAGGACTGAAGTCTTTATCCTCCCCTCTCCTTCCCTCTCACCTCCTTATTTCACTTACTTTCCTTGATTTCTGCCTTTTTCATGCTCTTATTCACTTGTTTATAGTCAAGTAATGGCTTCATTTATTCACCTTCACACAGGGAAGTTCTGATGAAAGGTGTCTTTGGCTCCTTGCTTTTGTTTTAGTTTATTTAGTCCAATTAGGTTGAACATGTGGGCTTAATGCGACAAATTAAATATTAATTATTTATCCTTTTGATTTAAGGCCTGTTTGGGTTCCCCTATGGACCTTGAATTATTTAATTTGCTTGATTTAAGGAATAAATCTCTTCAAAAGCACAAACTTTAATTGCCTTATTTTTCTCATTGCGATAAGATACCTGTGACGATAGCAAACCTTTAATTTTAAACTAGGAAGTCGCTGAAAATAATAGTAATATTCAGAACATCTCACCATCTAATGAACCCTCATTTGGTACATTTAATGGTCTCATGTCAGTTTACGACAAAATATTTGATTGTGTGCAAATTATTGCAGGTAAAACTGAGACGCCAACAAGTCAACGTGCAACGAATGTTTCCATTTTAACTGCAATACTTTAAAATATTTTATTAATTCATGGACAGTTTTGTCTTCAGAAAGGTCATATGGGTGTTTAATTAGAAAGGACTGGAATTATATAAAGGAATTAATCTGTTTTCAGATTATATGTCGCTGTGCAACCCGACTAGAAACGCCTGTCAAAGAGAAGATCTCTTTGTTCTGTCATGTGGAGCCGTCTCAGGTATTGTAACGTCTTCTCAGCAAACAATTTATTTCTAAACTACAACATAACTAAAGCAGTTCATTCATTATGAATTTAAATGTTCGGTTATGAAAGGAAATGTTTTTATCTGTTAATGCAACTGACTCACAGTAAGTGTTAAGAACCAGACGCTTGTAGATTAAATTAAGTGCTCCTTCACCGAATAATATGAGATGGAGTTGACATTTATTTGATTAAGTCATTAATTGGACATTTAAAAGCTTCAGCAGATAATTGAAGAGATTCTGCTCATAAATGTTTCCAGACTAAATTCTCATAAAAGTTGTCGGGGTATATAATTGTAAAGTAAAAAAGTAATTGCTTACTTTTATTGTATAAATTCAGATAGTAAAACACTTTATTTGGACTGTTAATTTGTGAATAAAATGCTGTTCTCTTCTGATTTGCAGGTGATCTGTGTCCATGACGTCTCCTCAGTTTACAGAGTGCCCCTGCTGCTGGAGGACCAGGGAGTTGTGAGTAACTTATGCCAGCGGCTGAACCTCCCTGTGGAGGCGAAGCCCAGAAAGATGGTCATAAAGTGGAAAGAGTTGGCTGACAGGTGAGGAAGGTTTTGTCTGATGGAACACAAACACCTCTCAGTTATGAGAAGGTTGTTCAGTCGGTGTATCACCAGTGGGAGTTATTACAAACTAAAGAATGTTCAACTTTCAAGAATAGTTTTCATCACTCTGAAACAACGACTCTTGTTTTGAAATTCTTCTTGTTTTATTCCCTGTTACCATCATCGTTCTGCACCAGTTTATTCATGTGAATCTTCTGCTGCCTTTTCAGAACTGATCGTCTCTTGGACTGTGTTTCTATAGCTTTGGTGGGAAAATACACCAAGTTATCTGACTCTTACATGTCTGTTGTAAAGGCCTTAGAGCACTCGGCCCTCGCCATTAATCGAAAACTAGAGGTTAAGGTATGAAAATGTTTAACTTTTTCTTTTCAACACGAGACTTGATATCTCTGTTTAACCTGAAAAAATCTGCAAATCTGCCTGGATTTTAGTACGTATCACGTATCCCGTTGGCATGATGTTGACTAAACTTTTCTTATTTTTACTGTATGTTGTTATGAAAGTACATAGATTCTGCAGACTTGGAGACCACAACCACAAAAGATGAGCCAGTAAAATATCATGAAGCGTGGCAAAAGCTCTGCAGCTGTCAGTAAGTTTGCAAGACTGGGACAAATCCTGTGGTGGCAGAATAAAAGTACAAATTTCTCTCTTATGCCACTTGATGGCAGTGAAAAAACACAATATTACAAACATACACATAAGGATGTTTAAAGTTAGTTTGCAACAAGAACCATTTAATACTGTAAACTCTGCAAAAAGCCAAGAAATGATCAATTATTCAGTGACTTTAACTGTATTTAGATGGTTTTGTCTTTCTGTGGTGTTCCTGATTCTGATGAACATTTGATTAAAAAGGTGTGTAAATTCTCCCAGCTGTGTGTTAGACGTAACAGTCTTCCTTTTCAACAGTGGTGTGTTGGTACCAGGAGGTTTTGGTAGACGAGGGACTGAAGGAAAGATGCTGGCTATCAGCTGGGCGAGGAAACAGAACAAACCCTTCCTGGGTAAGAGTCATTTGGTGTGTTTTACTCCTCAGATTTGATTGAAATTTTTACTACACAGTATCTAAAATCTATTTGAATCATGATGATAAAATAGAAGGAGAGGATGTCACAACTGATCACATGTTTTTCTAATAAACGGTTAAAATCCCCACTTCGTACACAGATTTACAAATTGGTGGCTACATGGTTTTTGTGTATTTCCCAAGGACAGTTAGAGTTGGACATGTAGAGGGCAAATAGAGCATCGAACCACCAACCTTCTGCTTGTTAGATCACCGCTCTCCCACCTGAGCCACAGTTATCCCCAATTTTGTATCTCTTGATGAATAAAGGATGTTGGTGAAAGTTCTCAGTCATCTAGCTCGTAGTAATCCTGTTAGGTTCAAAAAGGCAACTGGACTTTTACCCTTGATTGGTTAAGAGACGATTAAAAGAGAGAGAGAGAGCATCTTTAAACACAGGAGCAGGTTCCCTCAACAGTTTCATAACAACTCACACCTTCAGGCATGCTACCAAAACATTGAAACTAGTTCAGCAAAGACTGACAACCTGCAGGAAGGAGAAGAGGGGATGATCTACAAGCCAGCTCACGTGCTACAGCTTAAAAGCTGCAAACTCTGGATTTTCATCTCAGAACTGAAGAAGCTCCCCGAAAGAGAAACGAATCATCTGCAAGAATCAAGAATAAAAGTCCAGTTGTCTCTTTTAAACCTACTCAGATGGATAAAATATGTTAAAAATGCTTTGAAGTGTTGCGTATAAACCCTTGTTCTTCCACGTTTTTAAAAATGATTTGCTTTCAAGTTGCTAGACTTTCTTGCAGTTTTTTAAAGTGGTTTTAATCGTTTATCCTTCAGGATTTCTGAAGGTCTTTAAAAGCTTTTTTTAAACAGCAGCTGCTCTCTTTCCCCACTCACTTTTATTTCATTCATTCTCAATCGAGCCTTTGTTCATTTTCACTGGAAGATTTTTCTCCTTATAAGACTCTTAGGATATCTCTCTCTCTCTCTCTCTCTCTCTCTCTCTCTCTCTCTCTCTCTCTCTCTCTCTCTCTCCTGTTTTCTATTGCTATCTGATTAAATTTGAATGGTTAGTTGAGCTTCAGTCCTCCTGAAATGATAGTGATGAAGAGGAACCCGAAAACATTACAATAGATTGAGGGACTTTTAGAACTTTTGCACTTTGTTACTTTGGGTTTCCTATTGATAAATATAGTTAAACCATTTTGAAAAAAACCCAAAAAACTTCCCGTTTAATATCAGATTGTATTGAATGAAAGCATAATTACATGCACTGACAGATCCATAAGGCGAAAATGCTTTTCGAGACAGTTTATACCTTTAAGGAAATACAGCTGACACTCAGGAAAACAGTTTGCAGCATGTGCTTCTGGTACAGTCAGTTTTTTATTTATGAGTTATTTTCTTATCATGCATAAATTCAGCTGGTCTTATCCTTTGCAGGAGTGTGTTTGGGCATGCAGCTGGCAGTCTGTGAGTTTGCTCGAAATGTTCTTGGATGGGAAGGTGAGTAATTGGATAGTTCAGTTTGGGTGACTGAGAAAAATATTTTGTTTTTTACTTGAAAACTAGAAAAAAAACTAGAAATAGTTGAACTGAGATCACTTTCGTTTATCGTTCACAGATGCCAACTCCACAGAATTGGATCCAGAAACCAAACACCCTGTGGTGGGTTATCTTTCTTCCGCTCTGTATGCTCATATTACACGATATCAGCTTTGTGGCTTAACGACTCATGCAATCCCGACAGGTGATTGACATGCCAGAGCACAACCCTGGACAGATGGGAGGGACTATGCGGCTCGGACGGAGGCGGACCATTTTCAAATGCAACACTAGTGTACTGAGTATGTATGTTCTCTGGCTTTTATTCTGTCTTTTCTGCAGCTGTGTTTGTGATAAGAGGCTTTTATTGTGGCAGGAAAACTGTATGGAGATGTGGATTATGTTGAAGAGAGACACAGACACAGATTTGAGGTAGAGACCCGAACAGACTTTTAAAGAATTCTGAAGTATGTTCCTGGAATTGCCTAAGTAGTGCAAAATAATGAAAAAACTACTTAAATTCTAAATGATTAACCTAATTGTAGGTGAATCCAGAGCTGAAGCACCACTTTGAGGAAAAGGGTTTTCATTTTGTTGGTGAGGATGTAGAAGGAAAGAGGATGGAGGTCATTGAAGTAAAGGGTGAGTAGATAATAGAGAAAAGCATCAACATACTGCTGTTATTACATAGATTCTTACAATTATCCTGAAGAGACTCAAGTTTAATCTGATCTTACCTTTAAATGAAATTCTCTGTTTTATAACGAGGGACTTCTTCATGTAGAAAAAAGTCATAACAACCTAATTATTTCACTTCCTTTTTTGTTCAGACCATTGTTACTTTGTTGGAGTGCAGTACCATCCAGAGTTCACCTCTAGACCTTTCCAACCTTCTCCTCCATATTTGGGTCTGCTGTTGGCTGCTGCAGGAAAACTCCAGAGTTATTTTACCAAAGGCTGTCTTCTTTCTCCACGGTAAATTACTGCAGAGCAGCAGTTTACAACCCAAAAGTTACTGTACAAAGAGAATGTCAGGAGTCTGTCTGTTTTCTGTTATTCTCCCAACAGCTACAGTCTATATTCTTGTTTTTGCTGATCTGGCTGCAGTGTGAAGTTTGACTCTTCCCTGCTTCATTTGCCACTGCAGACAATATTCTGTACATGTGGGTCAGATCTGCAGTTTATCATGAAAGCATGAGGGTGGCTGCAGTGACACAAACAGGATAAATAACTTCCTTTCATCCAAACTTAGAATCAAACACTGAGTAAGTTTGATGAGTTTCAAACAGTTTGGAACACCTTGTGAAGGAGGAGGTTGCATTTTTGCACAACCGAGCTCACCTCTGGTCTGCAGAGGCAATTAATGAAACTCTTATCTGTAAGTCTGAACATTAAAATAGATGATTATGTTTTAAAAGAAAAATATGTCAAGTGAGAATTAAAACGTCTTTTAATAAAAACTCTGCTATCAGGATTGAATCTAACAATTATGAAAAACAAATCTGCTTCCAGTCTTGGGTCGCAGGTTTAGTCTGTGTGACAAGTGAACTATAAAATCAGAATTTGACACTTCATGTGGAGATTTGTTGAAGCCAAAGATGTTTTGTAGTCGATGCACTTTGCACGTGCGCTTTCGGGTCAGGTAACTAGTTCCATCTTTTTATATTTAATCTCTTGTTGGATATTAAATCAGATATTCATTTAACCTTCCACTTACATCCTGGGACTTAAATAATAGTATTTGTTATCACTAATTATTCTAAATACATATGTGTATAAACTCCAGGGCTTTACATCTTCTGACTCTGTTCACCATGAGCTCTGCAGAGGTGTGAAAACCAGATTAAAAACCAGATTCAGACCTGTCTGCGATTCCGACTCATCGTATTGTGATTATATATACATCATAGTTAAGAATGTAATGCTAATTTAATTAAGTATAAATCAAACTGACCTATGAATAGGATGTTAAATATAATGCCTGTAGCAGTAGCTTCTTAATTTAATTGGACAATTGAATATAAATTATGATTAAAACCAAAGAGATTCCAGTTAAAATTTACTGTGACAGTATGTTACCATCAGACTCAGTGATGATATATTACTGCTGCACTTCTCATTTTATGTATTTGTCTCTCATTTCAGGGACAGATACAGTGACTGCAGCAGCAGCAGCTCTCCTGATTTGGACAACCATCAGCTGAACTTCACTTTTTAGCTGTTTATTTATTTCTGTTACTCGTGGATAAATCTAACCCAACAACCCCCAGATGTGCTTCAATTTGATGCTGTAAAAGATACATTTTTAAATGCTGAAGACAAGTAAAACTATTAATACTTTATATTTTAAATGTATAAAGTTTCCATTGCCAGCTTATAAATATTTTTTGGCAGTAAATAATGTGGAATTGTGTTTTTAGAAGGATGCCTGTGAGTGTTTTAGAAAAGCTGCAGAACAATAATAATAAATAAATACGGGTGAGTAAATGATCCACATTAAAGCGTCAGCAGGAGGAACAATGGAACATGCAAGAGTCAGTATTTGCATTCAGATTTTATCTTTGTGCATCTTGCAAATAAGTCCAACATTATTTATGTAAAACATTAATAAGAAATATGAGGTCCGGCAGGTTTTTAGAGGGTTTTTTTATGAGGGTGGTTTGCAATCTTGTTGAGATTAGATGCTTCTGTTTCACTTTTTAACAGGTCATGATCTGTATAAAGCCTCAAACTGAGATTTGCCGTAAAGTTTTTCCTGTTTGAGTTTTTACTTGTTAGTAAAGTAAATGATTTTTAAATCATAGACACTTTAATTTATTTTATACAGTTTCAACTTTCCTGTTTCACTCTGTGAGGTTTCGAGGTCTTTTTTTTTTTTACACTAAACAGAATTTGACTGCCTTATCTGACCCAGAACTCTTAACGGCATGACGACACTGCAGGTAATCTGATCTGCAAACTCGAATAAACACAACAATTGTGTCAAATAAACAGATTTCATTGTTTACAGAATATCAGAACAGCAGCATATCTGACATTACAGGCAACTTTACAAAACCTTTGTCATTAATGGTTTATATACTGATATAAATGCATGGAAATTACATGTTTTATAATAAAACATCTGAATCCATTATGTTGAGTGTGGTGTGATATTTCTACTGACAGTACTGATAACTAAACTTTAGATATAAAGTACAACAAACTCCCCCTAGAGGTTATAGAAGTTATAACATCAGTAATGTTCAGCTACTGTATAAATAAACAAGGTCATTGATTTTATTCTGTACTGAGGAGATTAAAGAAAAACAATCTGTAAATTGTTTAAAAGACGGTGTTAATCATTTCTAAATATAGATGAGGATAAAAGTACGCGTCTGCCGTAGTGATCCTGTTGTAACAACAGTTCTATCCTGATCCTTTTCCCAGAGATTCAAAGCTCCATTGTTATCAACTTCCCGTTTTAGGTAGCAATGTTTAATCCAGAGACGAGATCTTAAAGTGATTAAAACCTGCTGCAATCTGTTGGCGAAGAGCTGTGCAAACTAAATCTTAACTTCTATGTATGTTGATGATGTATATATTTGAGATTGTAAAAGCAGGAAGCTGCAGTTTCCCTTGATAAGGTGATTCAGTCACTACTTGATCATAAAACAACCTCCCACATCTGTCTTTCTGTAACAGCCCTCCCTGTGTTGGTGTGCTTTCGCCCCTCCCTTTGTCAAGTATCAACAGGCAAACTTTAAAAGTCCACACCCCTGCACATTTATGCTTATGCACATGCAAACAGCATTTATGATCTGCAGCTTAGATGAAAACTCTGGGATTAACTCTGTGAGACACTTTTTTTTTCTTCCTTTGTAATATATTTTTTCATAGAGGACTTGTTGAAGCGCCATGGAAATTAGAAGGAGAGTACTTCCTCTTTTGCCATAAAACTCAGCAATTTGGGATGACTATGAACTCAGACTGTGCCTCTGTTTTTAAGATAAATAAGGAGTGGCTGCTTGGTTGTTTCACAACATTTGGAGTATCAGAGGTAAGGAATCCGCCTGTTCAAAGATGGAGCTCTTCTGTTGTATATTTATCTGTCTTTCCAATTTCAACTATTCTATCAAGGCTGTTCATTGTAGTTTTCTTTAAGCTTTTCCTTCAAGCAATGTTTTTTTTTTGTCTTCATAAGTCTTTTTTTCAAATCCAGCAACAATGGACTTGACTTTGTGGCAGTACCAGTTCAGGATCATCATGCTGGGGGACTCGACTGTGGGAAAGTCCTCCCTGCTGAAGCGTTACACTGAGGACTTGTTCCTGGAGTCCATCAACCAGACAGTAGGTGTAGATTTTTATGTCCACTTCCTGGAGGTGGAGCCGGGGGTCCGTGTCAAGTTGCAATTCTGGGATACAGCTGGACAGGAGAGGTTCAGGTGAGCATCACCTGACATCTGCCTTGTAAACAGAAAAGCAAAACTGGTTCAACATCTGTCCTTAAATACGTGTTTAATCCTTTTCACTGTTAGATACATTAATATATTAAACCTGCTCAATAATCATTAACCATGAGGGATTGTGATACAGTTCTGTGCCTCCTGACATAGATATACATACATCAGTCATATCCTGAATCATATTGTGTTTGCAAACAGAGTTTTTAAATAAACTGGTCATTCCAGTCGCCTCCAAGCTGTGGAGAGAGAAGTGCAGCATGTGCAAATCTTTAAGAGGGGAAGATTTTTCACATTCAGCATATTTAATGAAAGAAGCAGGAGTTACGTGCTTCATTCTATCTCTAAATTCATTATTTCAGTTGTACAGCTGAATGAACTGTAACAAATTGCAAACTGTGCCTGTTTGTGTTTATTTCCACCCTGCGTGATACCTGCAGTCCTACAAGTCAGCTAAAAACTTGACATGATTAAGGATTTTTTAATAAGAAGGATATTTAATTAAGTAAAAAGGTGGGATGGTCCCTCACTAAATCAGTCAGTGATTCGTGGGGGATCTAGATTTCTGTTGACAGTTTTATGATTAAATGCAGCAGAGTTTTTATCAATCTGCTTCTCGGAAAGAATTTAACTTTGAGATTTCAAACTCGGCTCTTTTGTCTTTAAAACAAACCTTCTTTTTTGTTTCCTCTGTCTCACCTCTTTCCTCAGGTCAGTGACTCGCTCTTATTATCGCAACTCAGTTGGGGGCTTGTTGGTGTTTGACATCACCAATCGAGCTTCCTTCGACCATATAAAGGAGTGGCATTTAGAAGTCTGCGAACGGGTGCAGCCTCATAAGGTTCTGTTTATTCTGGTGGGTCAGAAGATCGACCAAGATGCTCAGGGGGAGAGAGTCGTGAGCAAAGAAGAGGCTGAGAAACTGGCCGGACAGCTCGGGATGCCGTATGTGGAGGCCTCAGCAAAGAGTGGACAAAATGTGAGGGAGACGTTTGAACTCCTCACGCGACGAGTCTACCAGGGTCTGCTGAGCGGAGAAGTAGAGCTGCAAGAGGGCTGGGATGGTGTGAAGTGTGCTGCCTCACATGTGGCTCAGTTACACAGAACCAGCATGTCTCAACCCAGTTCGGCCCCGGAGACCAACAAAAAGTGTTGTGGATAAATGGTTGACGCGTGACGGCCAGACAAATGAACTAGTTACTGTCGAACGACACCTGCTCACCCAGATGCTGGAATTATAGAGGCAAATTATAAAACCAGGAAGTGACACTTGCATTATTTATGTCCATAAAATAACATTTAAAAGTTCTTTCACAATATTTAGAAACTGGTACTTTGGATTTTAGTTGTTTTGTCTCCAGCAGTTTGACATGTTAAATATTTTCACTACTATGAAACATATTATTTTCTACCATGTTTAAGACAACGAATACTTGGTATATATTACAACTTAATTAATCCTACTAAGGCGTTAATTTCTATGAAAAAAAAAAATTTAATTTATTTTCCAGTCACACTTAATACCTAATTAAATGTGCATTTGTTTTGCAAAAATAATGAAACTGTAAGTATTGACATCTAGTTCAAAGTTTGGTCTGCAATTAAAATTTCACAAATATGGTGTTTTATAACAAAAAGTACAGATTTTTCTATTTGTTAGAATTATTTAAGTTTTTTTTTTCTGTGTCACCTTGCTTTGTCTACAGCCTCTCATACTAATGGACTGATGACATCACTATTACCTCAGTTCAGATGTAACATCAAGAAGTGTAAACTTTTTTCTAATAGATGCTAAAAAAAACTGAGTGCATGACAACCCCATTCAATCTAAGGTTAGAAGGTGATTATAGATTTTTTTTTATTATTGATCTTTGCATCTTAGACCTGCAGGTGACAGCGAGGAAGTGATTTTCAAGCCCACAGGAAATATCTTTGGGTTAGAAGGTGGAAGATTTTTGTCTTTTAGGGAACCAATTCATATTATTCTTAAGAATAAACCAAATAAGTCCCCAGTGCATGCAACAAAAGCTGAACTGGAGGCACAAATTATTCAGTTCTGTGTGTTCTGTCTGAAACTGGTAGCAGTAAGTCTGGATGCTGATTAAAAGTATTGGCTTTATGTGAACTAATCTCAGGCCTCAGAAGTCTTAAATAAAAGACATTGTTAGAACAACAATCACACAGCAGCCTTCATGTGAGTGAATGACTTTCTGCTGCTGTTGTTTAAATAAAATCTCCTTTGTGCCAGAGAATATTGTTCATTTGAAATGTTTTGAGAGGTTCTATAGAAGTTATGATTCACCTACTTGATAATCTGTCTCCTTTCTATAATATGCACATAAATCTCATTGTAAAAGAAAACGTTAACAGTTGTTTCTACAATCTCTCTGTGCAAAGTGAACTTAATACATTTATTAACACATGACCTCAGCATGAGACTCTTGTGACATTGTGTCATACATCAGCGTGTTATTTTTAAATCTACAATATATATAAATCTGTTAATATCTAATACTTCCAGATGTTTTCGGGTAATACAAGTCCTTAAGACATATATTTAACTAGTATTTAAAATAACTAACAAATTTCAGCCAAACAATATATAATCCAAACTCCAGGAGATTATTTATTTATTTAATTCAAGATTATGAAATTCAACTAAATGCCATTCTTCTATTATTTTACTCAGTCTAATAGATCAAACAAAAGTAGAGAAGATGAACAGTTTTTTTTAACACTCAATAGCTAAATCTTATTAATAAAATAACACAAATCATTTCTTAATTCGACTGAAGAGTTTGTAAGATTAACATTTACATGCTTAAGAGTATCAAAAACCAAACAACATACAGCAACGGTGACATTACAAAAAGTGTCCCAGTAAATGTTTATTGACAAAAATTACAATGGAGTTCTGCCAGTCTTAGCTCAGTGGTAACATGAAAGAGTAAAACAGAAATACTATTGTTGTGCACTGGCAAAATACACAAATGTGTCAAGGACACGACAAGAACACAATTTATTAACAAAAAGGAATAAAATAAAAAAATACACCCCTCACCAAAACCATGTTTATCTTTTGTCAAAAACAAATTAGCTACAACAGAACAGTTTTCGATGCTACTTTTTGGTTGTCTTGCGGATCAATGCCATTCTCTGTAAGAAAAAAGTAAAAGCAAATCATCAGTCTGGATGATCAGAATAAAGAGTAAAGTTTTTTTTACAGGAATATTCTGACAGAAGATGCCCAACAGAAATAAGACTTTTTATCCTTTACCTGTTTATGAGCCTCTGTGGTGCATGCTTTCTTAAACGGTCTGATTTCATCTGACCCATAACCAGGTATCCACATATTCCACTGACGCTCTGAGTGAAAAATACCAGACATCAAACTGTTTGTACAATGGAACAACACTTAATCTGGAATAAAATGAGATCAGTGTTAATATTAAGATACTAATTGCATCTTTGACAAGATTAACTTACCTAGATGTAGCTGAACATCTTTAACCTCCAATGTGTTGGATTTGCGATGGCGTGCTAGCTGACAGGCTGCCGTCACAACACTTTCTATGAAGTCATCTGCAATCTGAAGCAGCATCTGAGAAGACACAATCATTTCCAGTATCTTTAATGGCATTCACTGGACCCCAGTAATGTTCTCCAAATTCTGAAAAAGCTCTATCAGATGCTCACACCATTTACCGTGGAACCAGACGCGTTTCTGGTCAATTTGAGCAACATGTTTATAATGTAAATTTCAAATGTTATTTTTATTTAGCCAGCATTTTAAAAGAATCTTAGTACAGCATTGAACATTTAAATTTAAAACCTCTGACAAACCTCCTCGACATCTTCATCCAGTTGTTCATTTGGGTCAATTTCTCTCACAAGGTCCTGTAGCTTCTTCTTGCTGAGCACCTGGAGAAAAAAATGCACCATTTACTTACAAACATCCACAGAAATGTTTGTTATGACAGTACTAGCATTACTATCTGAAAAATAAAAATAAAAACAGAAAAACATGTTTCTTCCTATTTAAAAACAAAATCTTCCACACTGAAACAATACAGGAATAATTTGTTAGTTCCTCATGACAGAGAGGAAAAACGAAGATCAAGAAACTGACCTGAGATCCCTCTGGGCTGCTTCTGCCTGTAGGACCTGAAGGTAGACCCTTCACGATTATTGGGGTGCTGTTAGCCATGTTGGTGGCCACAAGCAAAGCAGTCCTAAGGTTTATTACGTCTCTGAACTCTGATGGTCTCTGTGTGACTCGGACAGTGTAAGATGGCCACAAATAAGACAATTACTTCTGAACAAGAAACGCAGACTTCAATCTGAAGAAAAGAATGAGAAATTTTAAATGAACAGACAGGTTCAGCTGTTAGGAATACGACAGAAAAGGTGGCTTTTTTCCAGGATAACAGCCCTTTAATAAATATTTTCATTATGTAATTTCTCTCTGTAGTTCTAACTGAAATTCATCACTTTGGTGACGGTTTAAGTAAACAAATAGTAATAAAACTGCAAGTAAAATGTAATTGCTCAAGATTTTAGTTTTCATTGCAATTTCCATTCATCTTCTTTCCGTCAGTTTCTACCTATGTATTCATTTTACTTGGTTAATCGTCAAACAACGCTTTTTAGCCTAATGTCAAACACGAAGAGTCAAATAATTGACACAACGTTTATAAAATTAGAAAAAAGATGACAGGTCATAATTCGGCGCTTAGACATAAAAAGAAAGGATTAAAAACCCACCACTAACAAATGTTCTATGCTAAAAACAAAAGCAGCTATCTATTTTTGACGTTAGCTCCATAAGCTAATGTTAGCAGCTAATCTGGCGGCACAGCTTTATGTACGCTACACTACCAAATAAGCAAAATTTACAAACTTACCCCGTTGAAAAAAACTCTATCTTCCCATATCTAATTGTCACCAGAACGACAGTATGTGTTACTTTCAAAATAATCCTTAATGTTGCTCCACAGCGATAACAATTCAGCGAATCTGTCCTTCGGTATTTCCGGTTAGTGTAGGTTTGTTTCCTGTGCCACTGTCTCCTCTACTCCGCCCCCTGCTGGACATTTGTGGAATTACATCAACATTTGGCAGAATGTGTTTTAGACAAGGACTTAAAAGTAAAATCTGAATAGCAATGTGAAGGAGGGCTTGTTGATCTTTTCTGAATTAAAAACATTATTTGATAGATGCTAAAATGTAAAGATTTGTTGAACATTGCTTGTTATGCTCATTCAACTTTAATCCTGTGTTGTAAATTGAAATGGCTTATTGAATTTTTTTATGCCAGAGCGTCCAAACAAAACAAAACATTTATTTTTATCTGCTAAAGAGTAAAAGGTCAATTCAAATAAAGCGTCAAATGTTGGCTTGTTGGGCATTACATATCACGCCGAAATACAACCGCAACATCCCACAGTGGTTTCAAATTCTGTTGAACGTCCGCACACACAAAAAATCCCGAAATTAACGAATCATCTGGCTGGAACGTCGAGCGCTCGGTTCCCAGTGGAGACAAATGACGCACTGGCGATGTATTTGTTTATTGGAGGAGCGACAGCACAAACTTCCCCTCATATAATGTTTCAGGCTTTAGCGCTAATGAGCAAAAAAATGAGACCTGAGACCCAACACGAAGCTTCAGTAAAGTTTCACCTGCTCAGCCTTATTTATTTTCACTTTTGAAGTGAAAAAAGCAGACACGGTCAGTCAGAATTTCATAATATTTTGAACACATTTCATGGACATAAAAAAGAAAAAGATACGAAAGCCACGCCCACACTGTGTTCGAGCTACTAATACTAAGCAAACTTTGGTTTCTGTTTAGACGCAGCTCAGGACCTTCAAACGTTTCTTCTGACTTTGAAAAGGTTTTTCACAGCAATGAAAGCGCTTCTTGTTGTTGCATTGGTGGCCCTCATTCAAGGCACCTTTGGTAAATATGGTTTTAATTCTCATAAACAGTTTTTCAGAAGTCTAAAATCTATTTATTCGCATTAAAATTAGTGTTTGTTTTAATCTTGGAATCTTATATTAATAACTTTTTGTGTTTTCTGTATGCTTGATGCTGTGTTCTATCTATTTTGTTGAGAAAACACGTCTTTTCTGTCCCTCAGACTGTTGTTTTTCCTTGTTGTTACATCAGATAAGAACAGGAAATGACTACAAAGTTATCAAGAGACTGACGTCAAGAGCAGAACATTTAAATATTTTTCGTATGCAAAAGAAAGTCCGTGTTTTAACCCGCGTTTAGGGTTGTGACTGAAGTTATAGTGAGAAATTTTAGGCAAGTTTCTCGTCAAGCTTTTTTTTTTGTACTCAGTAAGAGAAAATATCAGTATTTTAGCGTGCAGGTGGAACCTGGTGGGATTGGTTGCTGGTCATGTGACCAAGGTGAGGGCATGTTTCTGCAAGAGTCTGAAACAAATGTTATCATAAAAAGGCAGCTTGTTGTGAGCGATCCCCAAATCCACTTACTGATCCAGGTCCATTAATATTACAACCAATAACTTTTATATTTGTTTTTTCTTTTTTTCCTGTTCACATGCAGCAACTTTGACTATTAAGGGACCCTCTGAGTCTGTTCTGGAAGAAGAGCCGGTCACACTCGAATGCTTGTACTCGGACTCTGACCTGAATGTCACCCAGGTCCACTTTGAGTTCCGTCATCCTGTGAGTTCTGGGACTTTCTGAGTGGGTGGTTAATAAAGTTGAGCTTGCAAAAACAGGGAAAAAAATGTAAAATAAAAATTTAAAGCGCTCAAAAAAACCTGTAGTTTGTTCAAATATTTAACAACTGTGTACATTTTTTTATTGTAGTGTAATCTCTGTGTACATAATCAAGAAAAGGTCAGCGAACAGTCACATGACCTGACATTTACAGCTTAACAAATTTGTAACACCCATCCCCACATGTGCAGCTGTCTAAATATTATAACATGCTGTAAATGTCAGAGTTGTTTTAACACAGTGGGGAATTTTCAAACGCAATAAAATCTATTTCACCAAACAATTGCATCAAATGTAAATGTTTACTAAATACAACAATGCAATTTATTACAAGTTATTTTAGTCAAATAAACAATAACTTGTTCTTTGCACTAATACTACCGTTACAGATGTTTGGTAACTTGTTCCCTCTCAAGAATTTGACTTCTAAGAATTTTAAAATGAAAGTAAACATTGAAATAATCAGATTACACAAAGTAAATTCACATGCACGCAGCAACGTTTCTGGTTGTCTTGCTAATGCGTTTCAGTTACACATGATAGAATGCGCGTGCACATTTTGAGGACCCGCGTTCACTTACAAGGTTATTTTCAACTAATATCCACTTAAAAATCAACAGGATTATACAATCGTTCAGAAAAATGGCCAAATATCAACTTAGTAATTAAGCATTTCTGTAAAAAGAAACATATTTATTTATTTATTTACGCAAAACAGCAAAATTATTTGTTAATTTACAGGTATTATATGTTCTAACCTGTTACTCCATTCTGCTGTAGGGTGTTACTGTGTTTTGAAGGCTAATGCATATTTTTGTTTGCTTCTCTGAACCAGTACATGAACACGTGGACTAGAATTTGGGGGTCATCTCTGAGGTACTCGTACTGCTTCCGAGAAGAATGGCTGGAGAGAGAAGAGAACACCGGACGGCTGTATATTTCCTATCCGATGAGGTACTCCGGCGTGGCCTTCCGTTGTGTGTCTGATGTTGAAAACGTAACCGCTCCAGACAACGCCTCAGAACCGCTGACCTTCAAAGTCCAGTGTGAGTTTCTGGATCCACTTGTTTTTTTTTAAATTTTTTATTTCTGACAGTTAACATTGTAAATGTTTCACAAAAGTATGTTAAAAAGTAAACTACAGAAGAATGTGTCATAGAGTTTCACTTGCAACAAAGAAATATGTCAAAGTCAGAGTTCTTCTTCTAACAGAGAAGGTGGCATAAAAGACCTTGAGTCAATAGAAATTTGCTCTGAGACGAAACAAAAAGCGTCTGAAACGTATTTTCTCATATTTGCAACCAGCGGGTGGTAAAGACGATCACCCGGGCTGTGTAGACACAGCTTTCCTCATCAGCGAGGGATAGAAAAACACATCCATTATTAATAAAACTAAACATAGCTGCAGAAAGGAGACAAAAAAAAAAAAACCAAATAACAAGGATTTAATGCAAATAGTGTTGCCTTTGAAAGAATGACTCATTTTTACTCTCTGGTCCTAAAGCCTCATGTTTGAAACTATATCATTCTTCTGTGCGATAACTTCATGAATTGTTATCTGTGGTGTCTCCGGTCAGATTTTCAGTGTCCTCTCTCTTCTTGGTGGCCGTCATATCGACCCTGATGATGTTTGATAGGCTCCGCAGCCTCATGGGAGGAATCAATAAGAGGAAAAGATTAGAATGAGCTGGATGGACGTGGGCCATCTATCGAGATGGAAGAGAAAACGAGCCATTATTCACAACATTGCCCCTCTAAAGACTTTGATAAGATGAAGCCCATCATCATTACTATTGATTGCTTGTTACAGTCTGCACCAATTGGAGGCGTCCATTTTTAATCCTATGCGCGCTCAAGTATTCTTGAAAGATCTCGTTGTTTACCAGATGCTGCAGCAGCAAACATATGTTGTGTCACGTCCCAAATGCTTGCAAAGGTTGCACCAGTGTGCAGGAAATAGTTTGCTTCATTAACGGCTGATCCTGTCGTCTCACCTGCACGGTGTTTTAGATCTGAGGGAGCCATCGCTGTATCGGGAGGGCTACAGCAGCTACCTGGGTATGCCAAGTGAGCTCAAGGTGCGAGCTGGAGAAGAAGTGGTGCTGAAGTGCTCGGCGAGATCGTCAGAGCAGCCGACCTACTACTGGCAGAAAGAGGTGAGAGCGCCTGGCGCGCAGCGGTTGTGTCCTCATTAGGCTTTTGGAAACTTGTCATTCTCTTTGTTAATCCCATCCCTCCGTGCGACCTCTTTAATTTTTTACCAACTCCATCTAGCCTCGCCAGGTCTCCGCTGGCCTCTCGGCTTTGTTCAGGCATTCTCTTAATTGTCTCTCCCTTTCGAACACATCTCCTTTTTTTTCTTCCTTTCTTTCTCTCTTTTCGCTCGTTTCTCCATCCTCGCCTCGAAAGGAGCGCTCTGTGTTTAAGTGACTGGTTGGCTTAGCCTCACCTCTCGCTGGGAATTGCAGCTTGCCCACTTACAGAGGATTAATAGTTTAATGAGGTCTAGACAAGAACCAGTCAACCTGAAAACAATTATGTGGATAGATTTCTAATTATTTATTTTTTTTTAGTGTTTGGTTAACTGGCATTGAATAATTTGACTCGGCTCTCTTCACTGAACTAAGAAACTGTTTCTGAGAGGAAATTAAAACGTCTCAGAGTAAAATGTCAGAGTCTCAGCTGGCGTGTAGAACAAGAGGAAGTTGATTGGTCAGGTGATGATGTCAAAATCCCCTCTCTACTGAAACCACGTAACGATGAAGACTTTTTTTTGGGAAGGCAGATGTTGCTGAATTCCCTCCTTTTGTTTCTTTTCCTGATAAACTGGCTCAGGATTAATATGCTTATTAAAGGGTCTCTGCTAATCTGGGATTTTAAATGAGCTTACAAGTTCAAATCCAATTCAGTGGACTCGTCACGCCACAAACTGTTTGTCCTCCACGCGGAGTTTTAAGTTTTTGTCATTATCCGTCATTTATTTAGTGGAAAAGGGAAAAAAAACAGTTCTGTAAATGACGATTCTGTGTGAATTAGTAATTTACGTTAGAAAATCCCAACAGAGAACATAATTTAGTGATTATATTTATGTGTTAGAATATTTAAATTTTCCACGACGAGTGGATGTGAGGCAGAAAGTGGCCCAGTTTGACAGACAGCTGCCGTGAGCACTTTGGCCTGGAGAGATGACAGCAGGACCGAGGCAGAAACGCCATTCTCCCTTCCTGCCAGTGGATTTGCATACAAAATGCTGCTTTGGCCAGACCTGGCCTTTATGGGAAATCCTCTTAATTCAGATCCATTCAAACTGAAATGGACTTTCTTGGCAAGAACCACAGCTCCCAAGAGCCAAATGATTTGCATGGTGTAATTTTTTTTTTTCTTTGTTGTGTGTGTGTGTGTGTTTCTTTTTTTACCTCCTCCTTCACATTCATTTGTTTTTCAATCCTCGTGTTTGCCCTATTATTTGTTTCCTCCCATGTTGGGCTCTATCTCATAATAGTATTGCTATTTCTGTGTCAACATTTCATCCTGCTCCCCTGCCATCTCATTACGGGGTGTGTTAGCAGTGTGTTGTTGCAGCATCATTCTTTGTGGATGATGCTGTTATCTGAGTTATTGACTTGTGCTGATGCATGTTCATTCATTGGGATTACTGCTCAGGTAAATAGACTTTATTTAGATCTTGTGGGTCTGCTCTCTAAAGGCCACACACCAGCAGATATTTTGGGTTTTTTGTCTCTGTCCGTCTAACCGTTTTCATTTTTTTCACCATCTTGTTCTAATTTACGATCTCCCCGTTGTTTTTCTCTTAACCGAACAGTAAAAATACACACTTTCTGCTCCATTATTACTTGTTTATCTCATTTTTTTTCTACACAGCTTGTGTCTGATCTTCCTCATATGATTGCTCCATTTTTTTTAGTTTGTATTCTAGCATTATTATAAACTACCTGATCAATAAAAAGCTTTTTTTTGTGTGTCTACTGTTTTGTTTGTTCTTCACAGGGTAATGATTGGATCTTGCCTTCTTCTACTCTGATACTGAAGAAGGTGAGCGCGCAGGATGAAGGACGGTACACTTGCATGGTTGAGCATCCTTCAGTCGAGTCCCTCAACAAGAAGCGCACCGTCAGTGTCACCGTTCTGCCCGGTATGACAAGACTCCTCATTGTTAAAGCGTT
Organism: Pachypanchax playfairii; assembly: GCA_006937955.1. NCBI lineage: Eukaryota > Metazoa > Chordata > Actinopteri > Cyprinodontiformes > Aplocheilidae > Pachypanchax > Pachypanchax playfairii. The sequence goes on from SSNP01000033.1 coordinate 1,254,502, forward strand.
GAGGTTGTAAACTTCCTCTTTCTTTATAAGTGTCGGGGAATTTATTTAAAAAAAAAAAATCTTAAATCTGTTTGCACGTCTATCGGTTGCTCAAATGTCACGGTAAAGGTCAGTTAAGCAGGTGATGTCACATCATGAGGCGCACACGCGCCACTTTTAGTTTCAAGTTCAACCTCAATGTCCCCAAATTTATGGGAAGAAGAAGAAAGTTAACGTTTATATCAAAGCAGGTAAGAAGGCGAGATGTTTCAAGAAGAAGGAAAGACATTTATTCAAACACTTCAGATAAGAAAAGGTGAGAAATGAAATTATATCCAAAATGTCAGACATGTAGGCTGATCATAGAACAGAATACAAATTTAATATAATAATAAATGGCAGAAAAGCATCAATTTGAGAGGATAACATAGACATTATAGGATTTGAAGGAAATAGAATTTACTCCTGACCTTTTAATGTATTTTTTTGTTGCGAAAACAAAAGAAAAACGTTGAAAATGGTAAATTCTAGGTGATTTATTTGTTATCCAGACAGATTATTCAAACAGAGAAGTAGACTAGATGAAAGTAAAAGAGACTCTACAAAGTATCTGTTCTGTATTTAAACAACTACAAAGCAATAATCTCAATCTTTGTGCATAATTCTTCCTTTAAAACCAGACAGTAGTGTTATTACAACAATATAACTAATTTAATTACACTGCTTCATCAGTTTATATTATCACTCACCTGTAACTGCTAATTTGCAGATTATTTTAACTACACTCTTCCAATTTGGTTAAGACGCTTTGGGAATTTAACAATTGAAATTTTGCAACTTTCAAGATACACAACACTGACTTCTGGTTTCTAAATCACTGTAGCAGTGAGTTCTCAGTCATCGAGATCTTCGGTGTCTCAGAAGAAATAAATAAAATCCAGATACTGAGATAGTAGTTGTTTTTCCTGATGTTACAGTGAGAGAATTCCCCAAACAGCTGATATTCCTTTGAAGTTACGCAGCTTTAGTGTCACAAACCTTAAGCAAATACAGTGTAAAGCAGCTCCAGCAGGCCAGAAATCCTCTTAACACACCGTGTGTACGAGGAGAAAAAGCACTTTATTTTCTGTTGCTTTAAAATACTCCTTAGTTAAATTCCAAAGACCAGGTTCCACCCCTCCCGCCCGCCCCCTTCTTCAAGATCATGCATAAATTGGATATTCATGCATGTGAAGGGGATAATCTTCTTTTTGTTTTTAATTTCTGACGCTTGGACTTCTTGTGGGTTAAAATTATGTTAGGAACTCTGACTCATCTGAGAACCAGAAACTTTTTCTTGTACAAACAAGTGGAAGTTTGCCCAGAGACACTTTGCCCAGAGGCGTTGTACGCTGCTGATTTCACATTCTGTGTCTTACGTGTTTTCATTCATATCCGTTCCACAGAGGATTCTGCCTGGTACGAGACTACAAATGGACGTCTCTGGCTGATGACCTCGGCCGGGGCCGTGTCTCTGGTTGTGTTCATCCTCGCTATGAGTGTGTTCTTCTGCCGCAGGGCCAAGCGGGCCAGAACCAACAAGGGGCCCATGTAAGAAATGTTTGTGTCTTTGTGTCTGTGTTTTTTCTTTATATATATATATATATATCTTTCTCAAGCACTTTGAAAACAAACTAGTTCCTGTTGTTTGATTCTAATCATATCAAATGAAAGTTTTCGCTCACTTACTCAAAATCCTCTTTTTACCTCCTTTTTATAAACACTTATCGTGATTCAAATAACTTTGTTTAGTAGCATATTAACTCCTTCAAAAGCTGATGGATAATGTCTTTGAATGCAGGTGAATGTTTGTTTGTTTACCCTCATTCACTTCCTTCATCTCCTCCAGCACTTTATATTACAGATTTGGCCATTACTACAATATTTCATTCTGCTTTATGTGATAAAACCCAAGGCCGTTTCACTGACATCGTGTGTGTGTGTGTTTGTCAGTGCGAACTCTAGTTTAAAATCTGTCCATGAATTCAGGCCAGTGGTTTTCTTTTAAAAAAGCATTTATCCCAGACTAACTATTAAAACCTATCCCAGCTTATTGTACCCACTTGATCGCATCCTTGAACTTTTAAATACTTCTCACTGTTGAGTTTCCACACGTTTCATGTTTATTAAATAGTGCAGGCTTTTAACAGCGAGTCAAATTATTTGCACAATATGTAAGAACATAATGGCAATAGCACCAGTAAAGCAGCTGAAGGAGCTATTGATAATTCCATTAGCTGACGACAGAATAATGCACAGCATGACCCCGTATAAACCCATTAACTTCTTTTACCATATGGATTGAAAAAAAAAAAAAGATTTTTCTCAAATATTTAGTTAAAAACATCAGAATAATTTGTGTTTGTGGTGATTTAAAAAAAAAACAAATCTCATAAATTTGTGTGAGCAAAGAAATGCAGAAATCTAAAATTCTGATAATCGATTCCCGTATCTGCAGCCAGGTGTGTCTCCGGCTCCCCGTTGGAGACTATAATTTCCTCACTTATATTTTCTGAGTGCTTTACTGTAAGATCAATATACTGATAATTGCGTTTCTCTGTCTTTTTCCTTTCATCCTCTCTCCAGTGACGACCACTCACAGAAAAAGCCCATCTACAAAACAAGTGTGGAGTCCCTTCCTTCCACCTGCGCTGATGAGCAGCCCCTGGTGTGACCACATGGGCAGGATGAGAAAGATGGAGTGGGTGACCAAAGAATGAGGGAGATACATGTGTCAGGAGTGGGGGAGGCAAAATCTGTAACAAACAGGGTGTATAAAAAAACAAACATGTACTGAAGGGAAAGGGATTACTTTATAGATGCTGAAGCAGCTTAGCTGGTTTGGCTGCAGTTCCACATCTTGAACAGAAAAGGTTTGGCAATTTTCTTTTCATTTCCTCTGCTACATGCTACATGATGAGCTATATTCTTAGCAAAATGATGATATAGAATCAAGAAAAATCCACATACAGTTCTTTCCTTTAAGTTGTAAATCTAAAAGCTTGAACTTTTTATTATAAAATAAACCAGCTGATTGATAGAATAAGGTTTTATTTTGTTTATTTGCTTCTATCTCTATTTTTTATAGTTGAATAAACGCAAAAGATTTTTTCTTTTAAATTCATTGTGGCAGCACTCAAGCACTTTGCACTCTCAAACTGTACTTTGAATTTCTTTGATATTAAATGACTTTCATACAACATTATGTACTATACTCCGGTGTGTTATTGATTTTGTCCCATTTTGGAGGCACAAAAAGAGGTTGGGGATTATTGACAATGCGATGAAAGCCGGACATGGGTGTTCGCTTGGCCGCACATCTTCTCGATCCTGTGCCGTCTTGGGTTTGCGTCAGCTTGTTTACTGACCTTCCTCTTCAGTCTGAGAGACCTTACTCTGAGGAAATGATCTTTACTTTGTTTTCTGCAGTTTTCTTCTTTTTTTTTTTTTTCTATTTTCCCCATTGCACAAAACTCATCTACAACGAGTTTGCCCGTATATGCACTTAGCTGCATTCTCAGCATTAGGACTCACACTATGAATACCCATAAAATCAGGTAACCTTGACCATCTATTCCAACAGCAGGCATGTTGGCTGCCGCTTCTTCGACTTGGTTAAACGTACTCTTCTTCAACTCTTACACCCCAACTCCAAAAAATAATCATCACGTGCAACAACTTCATCTTTTTAATTTTCTCCTCTGTTGCTTTGTAACCCTGATTGCTGTGCTGCACCACCAATGCTTATTACCAGAACCGTGCTCATAATGCTGAGAATTTCATTACGCCTGTCCATTGAAGTTATGTCGGATTTTATGTGGTTTTATTATCGGTGTGTGGTTGACCGTAGGCCGTTGTTAATAATGGCCAAAGCGGCAGTTTAACAATGACACTCCATTAGCTGTTGCATGCACCACAGAGCACAGCCCGGATAATGTTATTAAACTGATTATTCAAGCTCTCCTGTACGACTGCTGCAGCCATCTTTTTGTAGGGAATTTTGCAGGCTTTTTGTGTTTCTCTATTTTCCAACTTTTAGAGGAAAAATAAAACTCCTGCTAACTTCATGACTAAAAAGACTAGAAGCACAAAATAAAATGGTTCCAAGCAAAACTGAAAAACTTTCAGAAAATTCAAACTGCCTGGGAAAAATTCCTGTAATATAAATATCTGCAAGTATGATCTCATATTGCCCTTTAAATTGGTCTTGAGTGAAATGTTGAGCGCTTTAACTTTCTTTCTGAGGCTTCAGCTGGATGACAACAAACGATAATGTTATTTATCAGAATTTGTACACAGTGGAGCTGACCCCAAGGTGTGAGTTTCGGGTTTGAAGGAAGGAGAGGAGTGGTTTACAATAACATTTTGACCTCGGTGGTGCCTCATCGTTGAACCACAGGACAACATCTCATGCCTGTGCGAAGAATATAAAACAGCTCCAAATGTGTTTGATGCTGGCAGACTCCCAACAACACAGAGATGCTGATCTGTGGTATTAAAGTCAGACAGCTCCTCTCTTGAATCAAAAAACTTCCTGACCACACTCAGAGCCTTGATGTAAAACTGAGCTATACTGAACATGACACTTCACTGACTCATGCACCACAGTCTCAGACATTTGTCACTGTACGTCACTGCCTACTGCTGTTCTCGTCACGGTCACTCAGCTTTATAAGTGCGTGTTGCATATGTGTCGTCAAATGGCTCAAAATGAAGGAGTGGAGTTTGCTGGAGAAGCAGGTGTTTTCCCCTCATTACTTCCTGACAATGCCCCATCTGGTGCAAGGGAGCTGCTGCCACTGACTCCCTGCCAACCTGGGAACAAACACTCGTCGTGGCTGACAGGGAGAAATGGAATGGGTGGGGAATTAGGGAATGATCAGGGCAGAGATTATTCTTGCCAAAACAAGTAGGTTAAAACATGGGTTGGAAGATACAAATCACAGAGCGAGGTAAGAATAAATCTGAGACTTCAAGTGCTCTCGCTGCTCCATCAGTGGAGGTAAGATATGAAAGTTCAGAGCAACTTTATGGAAATCAAAGGTAGAAATATTAATATTAATATAAATATATTGCTTTGATGCTTTACTGCCTGATGGAAATTTTCTGACAGCTTGAGCCGAACTGAGGAAAAAAAAATGTCTGGAGGACTTGAAACAGATGAGATGCCAAGGTAGATGTGAGGAAACTGATGACATGCAATTTTCACTCTTATCGGAAGGGGGCGACAAAGACACAGTTGAAAAAAATATTCTTCGAGCCTTGGAGGCTACAAGTCCATGGCAGCTTGACTAGATTAGGGAGGGGAAAATAAGACATGTGGAAAGAGAAACAATTTTCATAATGGAGCCGCACGCTCTGACTGGAAAACACAATTATGGCCAAAGCGTGGCATGAGGGTAAACTTAAAGAGTCCCTTTAGCAGGACCTAATAAGCTCTGACTGCAGATAAGCAGAGAAACAGACGTCCTCAGCACAAGTTTTTGTTCCAGACCATTACCGTCATGTGATCCAACCAAAAATACTAAGATCAGACCCAAAACAGTAGTCTCACTCATTTGCTTTCAGTGAAACACATGTTTTAAGTTCAGAATCTGCCAAACAAACGGATAAAGCATCGATCACCCAGTTGAATTAAATGTATATACTTGGTTTAAACATACACAGAAAGTAAAAACAATTTTTCGACTTTGTTCCTCCAATACCTGCAGCACTGTCGTGCTCTAATTAAAACAACACAGAGTCATTCTATTAAAAGTCATAAGCAGGTAGTACTTTGTGTTGAAACAAAAAACATATAGCCTACGTCCATTACATTTCGAGCACACTGAATTCAATTACTTAAATGATGCCGCCCTCATCTTGACAGATCTCCTCCTGTTCAGCCAATTTCTTTTTAAAGCCCAGCCTTCTCTGTCATCCGCATGTCCCCTCTACCTGCTCCGGCTGCCTGTAATTGGTCGAAGAGACACGCGGGCACGCCCTGTTGGCAAGCTTTTACATATATTTACAATGTAAAACAAGCAAGAAAAACCGGCAGAGCATCACACTGACTGAGCGCAAACACAGGGAGAGAAAGTCCGCGTGTGTGAGCGCGAGCACTGCTACGCAAAGAGGTGCTGATACGCTCTGAGCGCTTCACAAAACACACACACTTGCTCGCGCGCGGTCGCTCGCGCGTGCTCACACACACTCACGTAGGTGCACAGACGCTGAAGGCACTGTCGGAGTGTGAACCTGCGGGTTCATGACACTGATATCTCCGAGGAAGAGGAATACTAAAGAAGACAAGAGAGGAATATCAACAATGGCTTTCGCGACAGTGTGGACGTACTGCGTCCCGCTCACCATCATCACACTCGCAGTCCTGGTGAACACTGGTAAGGCTGGGAATGAAAGAGTGAATGAGTGAAGTGAATGAGAAGCGCGGTGTCTTGGTGCTCCGTCCGTGCGCAAGTTTTGCCGAAGTCCTCCGAGAAGAGGCTTGTGAACGCACTGTTCAGATTTTTTACCGGAGCGGGACGGATGAAGAGCGCACCCGGAGCAAAACACACGTGTGCGTGTTTCAGCTAAGATTCTGTTCAAAATCCAGTCCAGGATCATTCCAGTTAAAGCTGATTTCGCAAATCTGGACTGTCCTTTGGGTTACTGTGTTCCACATGCCGAAGAGGGAAATACCCCAAATTACCTATTTGTAAGAACAAAAGTGAAAGTCTTGCATATTTTCACTTTTTGACCCTGTAGAAATATCTCCCGAGCGGGTCTTCCCATGATCCCTGACCCTGGTGCGTCACAGCATTTTGATTAGGCTGCTGTTTCCCAGGAACCTACTGTGCATTTTAGGTTTAGAATCGGTGACATTAGTCTTTTGTGAATGCTGCCACGCGTGTTGGGACCTGATACTGAACACTGGCAACCACATGAAAGCACTAAACATATTTCCGCAGTAGATCAGACGTCTTCCGATCTCCAGACCGAGCAGTGACCGAGTGTTTGTTTAATACCCAGCTGTAGTGTGAGGCACTGAATAGACCTTTGAGACATCTCCTTATCAAACATTAACGTTTAACAATCTATCACAAAGCCCTGTAATGGCTCCCGCAGAGCCTTTGGTGCTTCTATCCCCTTCACCCACCTCAGCTCGGGATGGTCCTGCATTGCACCCTCACAGGAATAATATAATTTGTGGTCATTTACTACCCACTGAAGTGCACAAGCTGCAAAACAGGGATTTGGATTACCATGATTCAGAGCAACTGCAGCTTGTGCCATCTGCTTGTGAACTGACACGTGAACTCATAACAAATCCTGTTAAATTCCTCCTAAAGGTAGAGTAATACAGACCAAGCAGGAGTGATACACACAGATGTTGCTTTGCTGGCTTTTTGTTTACACTCTCCTGAAGCTGTGAAAGAGTTAAAATGTGAGGTCAAACACGGTCCCGATCAGACCTGCACCATGCTGTAGTGATGATGTCTTTTGTTTTTACAGAGCGCTACGTCGCTCCTTTGCCATTTTCTTGGTTGCACTGATAAGAACCTCACCATTGCTTGTGTATTGATTTCCTCCCTCGAGAGTATTTTTGTGTGTGCCTATCTATTTGTACGTCTGCTCTCTGGGAACAGGGCTGGCTAATTTATATGCATGAGCTGTAGGTGTAAATATGTTAGTCTAAATAGAGTACTGTGTAAGAGCTTTGTGTGTTTATCTGGGCATCCGTTTATGAATATCTGTGTGTGCTGCAGGTAAATGTGCTTGATGCTGCTGTGTGCGCTGCTTACAGTGCAGGGTTTTGGCTAAGCTGCAGGCACTCTCAGCTGGGGGTTGCTCACTGATCATTGTCATTAATCTAGCCTCTGACAGGAGCCGAGGGAAACATGAGGCTGGGGGTTTCAGGGATGTTAAAGGCACAAGGTGGATGGAAGAAAGAGAGTGAAGCATCTGCAAGGATGCTTCTAAACAACATGTACATGTGCACAAATGCTGTGTGTTCGTAGAGACTGCTTCTAAAAAAGAAACATAACCTTTTTAGGTCATTTTTCTTTGTCATCCTCTGAGGAAGAAATTACGTGATGAGAATGGATGGTGTTGGAAAGTTGTTGTTATGCTGCGATACTTATTATTTGCATGGATGGGTGGATAAACGAAGGGGGTCGTGCTGAAGCATCCAGGCTGGAAGACTTGGCCCACTGTTTTTAAAATGATGGAGAGACTGAGTAATGGAGAGAATAAATGAAAAAGAGACAGAGGAGAGGAATAGTGGAAGGAGAAAGACAGAAGGACTTCACAGTGTGTCTGACAGGCAAGCCTGAGGGACACACACATGCAGACACGCACACACGGAGTCAGCGCTCATTGTTTGTGTGCACAGTTTTGTGGAGGTGGCTGATCTACCGCAGCTGTTGGCCAAACTTCAACGCACAGTAACAAATACTCCTAACTCCACCTCCACTGCTTGCCCACTCCTAATCAGTACCCTCCATCACTCCCATTCTTTCACCTCATCCTCATCCCTCTCCCATGGCTCCATTACCACCTGCCTTATCTCTGTATGCTTTAAATCACCTCAATTTGTTTTTTTTCTTTCTTTTTTTGTTTTTTTTTTTGCTTTTAGTTTTCTGAATGTGCACAATGAGAGCCATCCATTTTCAGCTTGTTCCCTACCATCCTGTTTGGACCTTGGCTTTGGCTCTGGTGGTTGAAAAATAGCAGCAGTTGGACGTACTTGCGGGAGGAGATCTGAATACCAATTACTGCTGAGAAATGTGCACACGCACACACTCACACACATAGAAGCCGTGCATAAATCAATGTTGCTGTAAGTCATAGAATGGAAGCCTGGCATGTAAACACAAACATCAAGGCAAAAGCTGTACATATTCCACTAAAACCATGAACCGCTACGTGCGCACACATAGGTGCAGAACAAATGTACACATTAGAGTTCCTTTTGAGCAGAACAACATTGCTTATGCAAGAAATTGTCTGAACCCAGTTGCAGGTTTTGATGCTTGTCAGGCACAGTTTGCAGAACGCTGGAGTTAAAATTGCCTTTTTACTTTCTTGCGTGTTGCGCGGGGGTTGCTTTTTCGGTGTCTGTCTTTGTTGTTTAATGTGCTGAAAAAGCCTTCACAGTAAGTAAAGGTTTTATCCTTTGATCCCAACCTTGGAGGATAAGTCACCCCCAAAATGAAATAAACTCATCTACAATTTAATTAAAAAGAGTGAGGTCCTTCTTCTCTGCTCTCTGTCCTGCCATCTGCTGGTTCACAGTGTAAATTCGAGCCATGTGCAAAATCAGATCTTAATGTTGCAATGTTGTTGTTGTTTATTTTCCTTCCCCTCTGATTCACTGTCTTTTGTAAGTCTAAATAATTGGACAACCTAAACTTGGCAGACGGTGCTGGCATTCCCATCCAAAGAAGAGAAGGAGAAATTAGTTTTTTTTTTCCCTTTTCTTTTTTTAAAGAAACCTTGCTCGCTGCTGTTGTGCACAACCCTGTTTGATCAGATGTTGCAGTCTTAAAGGGTCCTGACAGGGTGGCCCACTATCTTAGCTGAATAACTGCCTCAGCATAAGCTCTGTAGAAAAATTGTGTTGCTCCTGGGGAAAGCCACAACTGGACGAGTTACAGAGCTGATTCTGGGTTGTTTTTATTCTCCTTTGGGCTTTTATGGGACCATTACTCAGAGGCAGAAGTCTTTAGGCTTCATGTTTTATACAGGTGTTGTATTTTATAGTAATTATTTGCTAATCTGCCCTGAAGCTTCTACTACTATCCATAACTCATTGTTTTGAGCTTCTGCTGCTTCCCACATCTCAACTACTTCCTCCAGCATTATAGCCTGGCTCAAGGAGAACCTAACTTTTATATTAACTTAAATAGAAAAGGGAAATATTCTTTTTCACATCCTGTTTTCAATGTTGTTTCAGTTACTCCTTTAGACGTAAGTAGAGGCCTATACATGAAAGAATATGATTGAAAGGGTCACACAAAGACACCAATTGGTAATTGAATCCTTATATCTCATTTGACCATTTGTTTAATTGTCCATTAGTGAAACTTTCTGTCAATCTAATCAGGCTAGCGCTAATGTCGAAACACTTTTTATGGCTGCCACCTCATCTCCTTCCCATTACTATTCCCCAGACGGTGCTGCTTGTGATTATCATAATGGTGATCTATGTCGTCCTTACGTGTCGCTTTCTGAGAACAACTGGCATTTCACCAAATTTGCTGCTCAAGTTTTTTTTATTGCTGTGTGGGATGCCAAGGACATCTCCATTTGCTGGCGTCTGAAGCCTGCCAATCAATCTTGTGCTCTTAAGTTCATCTGATCTGATTGGCTTTGTGCAAAAGCAAAACGCCCCAGTTGGGTGTAGCTTTTTATACTGTGACCTGATGTCCCCTGAGCCAGCAGCTTTTCCTCAGTAGCTGACCATTCTCACTGCATGTTTGTCTTTGCTGGGGATTTGTGAAATCAGTAAACAGCAATTGCCTTGGTGTGGCCTCTTGGAGCCATGTGTGAAGGCAGTTGCTATGTTTTCTTCTTGCAAGGGGACAAGGTGTGCTTATGTCAGAGTGAGTCAGTGCAGAAATACAGTGTGACGAGAAGGAATTCTAACCCTGAAGAAGCATGACAACAACGATGCCAAGGGGTGAGCATTCCTTCCTATTAGTGCCACAGTTTCCACGAGTCAGAGTAAACGTTTATGCCTCCTTTTTGGCTTTGGGCCTGTTTAACACCCTCCCTTGATTCAGTGACACCTGTCTCAGCAGCTCCCGCAGGGCGCAGTGCTAACGTGGCTAGACAGCGGCCTCCGGTAACGCCAGTAACCAAGGTGATTATCCCCACTCAAGCAGTGCAACGGAGCCCTCACCAGCCGTGATTGGACTAGAGAGGCTGATTGAGCTGAAAAGGGCAAGTGCCTAAAATTGAGGAGCTGGAAGCTGTGTACTTTGCCAGTGCAAAGGCTAATGTGCATCCCATCTGGAAGACTTAATGCAGAGACAAGAGGAGGGTAGGATGACTGGTAATGAGGTGCTCATTCAGGGGTAAGAAGGATCAAAGATGGTGAAACTGCTAGGCTGGGCACACCAAATGCCAACAAGACCCCATTTCCTTTTTACTCCTGGGGGGTCTGTGTGTCCATAGGAAGCTGGCTGATGAAGAGTGACCAGGCTTAGCTAGGGTACTGAGGAACTGATGGGGTCACAGAGGGAGAGTGAAAGCATCAGGGAGAGAGGGAGCGCTGGCTGACTGCACACTATATAAAAAAAGTGAAGGAAAACAGCAAGGAGGGGAGGGGAAAGCACCAGGGGCATGTGTCATAGACCAGTGGAGCAGAGGAGAAAGTCAGGCTGAGAGGAGTCCAACAAACGAGAGAATGATTGCAGGATTTCAGCTCTGAAATAAAAGGGTGAGGGGGAAATGGACAGGGGAGAGTGCCCCACCTTTGGGGTGCAGAATGACTGATAAGTAAGGGCAAAAAGGTGAGGAAGTGAGAAAAGTGACATTAAGAAGGTGTGTCCATAGCAGGAAAATACAGGGTGCTTTTGTCAGAAAAGGGGGGGTTTCAAACCAAAAGATGGATGGTGATATTCAAAGATACAGATGGAGAGAGGGCAAATGCTGTGTAGGTGACCACACCTAAGGGACAAGTTGTCATGATCGATGAGGTCAGTGTATGCCCATGCACTCTTACACCCACGCACACTTACACAAACACACACACACATACAAACACACAGATCCAAGCAAACAAGTGTTGAAAATGTTTCCAACTGCCGCTTATGGCCAGTCCTCCCACTTTCAGCCAAGCTACATGGAGAATTAACGCCCACACATGCACAGGGCTATTCATCTGTCTGCCATTTAGAATCCTTCTTCATATCATCACCATTAATAGGTTTGCTTTGATGAGATTGTCGGATGCTGAAAATTGCCAGTCAAAGCAGTGCACAATCTACTGGGAAATCAGATGGAGGTTTTCAGAGCGCGGACACAACAATGCTAAAGAGGTCTCAGATGAGTTTTCTATCTTGGAAAACTCTTCAAATGTCTCTCCAGCGAGTGGCAAATTCTTCTCGGTTATTACCGTGTCTGGTTTAGATAAAGTTGTAGTGGCAGATGCGAAGTTATGTTCTGACATTTTGACTGTTTTTCCTACTCAAACATAATCAAACTGCAATTATGAAAAAAATTGAGCCTTTTTCCTCTTGCATTAGCTAATATTTGTTGAAAATGAAAAAACTAACTAAGCAAAAGGTTAATAAAGATTATATTTACAAATGTTACACAAATATAACAATATTATCACATAATCTTTAAATACTTGGAGTTATTAAATTAGAGACAAGTGATAACGGCAGCTGCCAGCAGCTCAAACTAGAACAGATTGCCCACTCAATTCTGGACAATGGCCAAGCAATTGTTGTCACAAATACCTTTAAAAAACAGTTCTATGCATCTTCAACCATACTTTATTTATGCTCCTCTTTACTCTCTGTGCTGATTGTGTCTGTTTTTCTCCTCATTTCTTACTCCGTCCTTACACAAGAGCCTCTAGATCAGATATTAGGCTTTGATTCACTTCATTAACACACCATAAACAACCACTAATTGGAGGCATTTAATTAGAAGCACATGAAAACAATCCTCCAAAAAAGTTGGACCCCCTCCCAAGTGCTTGCAGGTTGAGAGTGGGAGAGAGATGCACTAAGTTACAGTATAAGGCAGAGAAAAGGGTAAAAAGCCTGTGGTCATGCTTAATGCGCTGGTGTGAGATTCCTCGCAAAGATTTGCAGGTCTCTTTTGAGATTCTTAAGGTCATCGAGTGATGCTGTGTTTTTACAGGGCTAAACAAAAGTGAGGCTATAAAGCCGCCTGCAGTGAAGGAAAAAGAAAAGAAAAGAAGCTTGGCCAAATTGGATTGGTGCTGCAATTGTTTCTGCACACATTGTTACAGTTGGCAAGACCATTTAAAAAGTGGCCAAGCACCAATGACCTTGAGGAAAGCTTTAGCTGATTCTCTCCCAGGATTCATTTTCGATTGAGTGGTTGAAGGAGCATTCAAGTGCATGACTGCTGATTCACCTTATGGCTGTTAACCGGTGTGCCCCACTCACCTCACCTTCTATAAACCATCGCCAGCAGATTGAAGTGGTGCTTGAGTCACGTCCACAGATGTGTTTCCTATCTCCGCGTCCATCTGTTGGGTGAATAATGTTATCACTAACCACAGAAAGACCATGTTTGTCCTTCCTGGCCATTGCTGAGAGGAAAGGATGCAGTGGAACAATCTGTGATCCTGAGTGAATTTGACAAAGACCTTCGGCACTGGGCGCAGTTGCACAGAAACGCTGGTCCATGGCAACAGCCTCCTGCTTGGCTACGCTGGTGAAGTGAGCTGTGAAGCAGCTTGGAAGGAACCAGAGGGGTTCTGTGGATGGTACCAAAGTCATTTTTAGCTTTTGTCAACTCTGTAGGCATGGACAGCAAGTGTTTCTTGTCTCCACGATATAGATCCTACCGTCTGGAGAGCGGCAGAGTAGACACAGCACGACACTGTCGCCTCCTGACTGCATATACAGTAACATAGTTTATTGCTAGAGAAACTAATAAAAGAAAGCTGTAGGGGTATGTGCTTTCATTCTTGATTATTTTCTCTTTTCCCAAAGGCCATGATGGCTGCCATCTCTCTTCCTTTTATCAGAGCAGCTCTACCCGCTGATTTAGTCAGCAAGTTTCCAGTTTGCGGTACATCTGATCTAAAATGAATGACAACTTGATTTTACGGATGTTTTCCAAGAAACTGTACAGCATGTTATAAATATGCATTGCATAAGAAATAACATTTTATTAAATGTTAAAAGGAGCAGATGACATACAGTAAATCATGATTATGATAAACGTTCTCTTGTAACATAAAGTATATGTAAACATGAATATGTGATTATGTCAGGTCACTATGAGGCAGAGAGTCTTTGATATATGTAGCTGGGGGTCTTAATTCAAAAAGATGAAGGCTCAAAAGTCTGAGATGGAGGGATGCTTGAGTCTGCAGAAACGAGCAGAAGGCAAAGTTAATTTCTCAGGCAGAACTGAATGAAGCGAGAACGGCGGAGAAGTGTCCTGCATCTGGCTTCTGTGTGCAAAGCATTTTTTTTTTTTACATTTTGGGTGATTATATTTACGATAGTGAAATGCTGCAAACTATAATTATCTTTTTCATTCCTTAATATGAATTTACCGTAAAAAATATGTATTTGAACGTGGGTTCAAAACTGATTACTCCTTTGTTTTAAAAAAAAAAAAAACAGTTTCTAGAATGCAAAAGTAAGCATTTGCTCTCAAACATATGACGTTTAAATTGTGTTGATAATGCTGACATCATCATTGTAGCACAACCGTTGGAACAAAAGTTCTTATGAATGCAATTCTTTGCAAATTTAAGACAAATATCTCCCATCCAGTTTTATGAGCTGTGCAGTTTTTATTTTTTGAAAGGCTGGCAAATACTTTTCTTTTTGACAGCACTACTTGTATATGCAATTAAAACTGATGCTTGTTTACCATGGAGATGGATTTGAGCAGTGGTGGAGATGGATTTGAGTTGCAGTGGGTGAAACGATTTACGAGCTTATGGGAAAAATTAAAAACAAACATAAACCACTGGTAATTAGAAAACAGGTTGATCCTAAATGATGACTGTGAATTTATATAAATCACTAGCTGCATTATAGAAATGTGCTTAAATCTGCTGTGTCTCAGACAGACCAGTTGGCTGAGGAACTCACACTCACTCAAATTTGCAGTTGCATGAACACATACAGTATATTTCATTATGCTCAGGAGGCTGCAAGGACACGGAGCTGTGATGTGTATGTACTGATGCCCTTTCAGATACCCTCTCTGTTTGTCGTTTTGGGACTTTCCCTATAGAGGATAATGGACAGTAAGGATAAATAGCTGGACACACCTAATTAATGTTTGACTGTCTTTTCAATTTTGCCCTTTGAATACAAGTAAAACCTGTTTTTTCCTTTATGATTGTCTCTCTGGGCTTGCCCTACTGCTTTTGTTGTTCTCGTTAGCCTTTTTTTTTTTTTTGTTTTGGCTCCCTCTTCTCTTCTGATCCCTCGTTCCCAACTCTCCTGCAGTGTGAAGCCTGTTCAAGGGCCTCAGCAGCGACTTAGTGTCTTTTTATTTAAGCACACCATGATCACACAAAAGCCTTTTTTTCATCCCTTCGACCTCTCCCTGTGTGGCTGCCTTTCTTCATCTAACCTTGTTGGTGGTTAAATGTACCAACCCATGGCCGTGCACGTCAGCTCTGAGCTCCAGGTGCATGTGTCCACATGCATCTGCTCCTACTGTTTCTAATAGTTTGCAATGACAGCGAACCTCAGTGATAGTTGGAAAGACATGTTTTGGTGAAGGGGAAAAAGGACTTTTCGTTGCCAGTATAGCTTGCTGATGGATATTTTGGCAGTCTCCCCGTGCCTCCCTGCTGCTTGCACCTCATCCCTGCCTCCTCTTCCTCCTTTCTCCTACCTCCCTTACTGTCGCTGCAGGCTATAGAGATGGCAGGGCCAGGTGTGAATAGATAGAATGTGAGATGAAGAGGAAGAAAAAGGGAAAAGAGAGACAGCGGATTGACGAGACCCAGGTGGCTAGTTGCACGCCTGTTTTTTCTGTTTTTCCCCATTTTCTCATTTGCATAGACAAAATGGTTTTTCTCCATCTGACCCCCCCCACAATGCCACACTCCCTTCAAATTTACTCAGATTACATCATTTTGTTCAAAATATTATTTTTAGTTCCCTCCTTCTACTTTTGTCACTGTTCCTGTTTCTCAGAATGAGCCAGGCTCCCACTTCCTGTCATTTCTTGTGGTAAATTTCTGTTTTCATCTCATAGTAAATAGTTTATTTTCTTGTTCTTTAAAGCTCTGCCCTCAGATTTACCTTCTCTCACCATCTCTTTAGCTCTGGGCTTGCTGAACTCTGAGTTTTACACCACACAGCAATATTCTGGTGATTGAAGCTTATTTTTAGTGTACATGCCCTTCAGACACCTTGCACTTCCCACAGCCATCTCCCACCCACTTTCTCCGTCTCCCGTGACTGTTTTTAACTAACCCATGTCTTCCATCCATCTTGCCCTGCTTCTTTTAAATCTCCTAAAATCTAACAAATAACATTTAACGTGCAGTCCAAATCCTTCATATTTGATTATTTCTTATACTGCCTGGTATTTTGTTTATCACTCATACAATGCTCATTCATACATCATCTTTTTTAACTTTCTTTTTTACGTATTCCTCCTCTGTTTCTTGCACTATAGCTTGTAAATCCATATAAATCCATAATGCACAAGGAATACCAGGCATGTTATTGGCATGCAGTTTAACAGGAAAGTTGTGGATGCATGTAACATGTTATCTTAATGATTTTGAATGAAGTCACAAAATCATTAAAATAACATGCAGGCAACTCAACGTGGTTTAGAGATGGGCCACATTCTCCTGTAAAATTTCACCACACACAGAAATCTCCAATTTGCATGCATAGAGTTCACATTGTTCACAGTAACTCCACATAGGTTTGCATAAACTCCACAATATAAACAGAATCTTACCTACAGATATGTAGAAGAACGGGCATCAGATTCTCTAAGAATTCTGAATTGAGTTATGTAGCCTGTCAATCAACTCTCTGCTCTGTCACGTACACACACCCCTCATAGATTCTTTCGATACACACACCCGCCCTTCTGACAGTGCATATTTGGCATGGGGAAGGGAACTCAATTACGGGGAAGGTGAAAGAAGCAATAAACACGGCGCAGATACAGTGAAGCGCGCTCAGCAGCAGTGCAGTCAATCACAGGGCAAGGTAGGTAGCCGCTGCCGCTTTGCTCATCCAGCTGTAAAGTGATGGAGATGGTCAGAGCTGGTGGCTAGATGAAGGAAGAGTAAGAGAAGGGATGAGGCGAGGGGTGGAAGAGTGGGGTGGGGGGTGCAAAGTACTGCTATCCAACGCTCCCGAAAATTATGTGGCTGTAACCAACTTACATGAAGCTGCCACTGAGAGGACACAGAGGTGGGATGGGAAGAGTGATGGAGGCAGTGGGAGATGATAACAAGCACATTCATTTTGTTTCTCTCTCTCACTCCCTCTCTCACACACAGCACTGACCATCACTGGCAATGCAGCTTAGCTAAATGATTTGGGTGATCCACCCACGTGATTGTAATAACAACATAATCAAAACAAATCATACAGCTTTTTCCCACAATGCATCTGTTCAGTCCGTTTTCGTTGTGTAAAGCTGATCTAACAAACACCTTATCGGACATAACTGTTGTTATCACCATTGTTAACACAGTCGAGGTTGAATGTACATGATTATTGATGAAAAAACATAAGTCTTCACAAAAAACAGTTAGAAATGTTGTTTTTTTTCTAGTTTATCATGTGGATGGGACATATTTAAGATGGACTAAAAAAAAGCTTTGTCAAAAATGAACAATATTTTTGTTGTATTGACAGGTATTGGTTTTTAATGTGTCATAAATTACTGACTTGGAACACAACATCATGGTAATGTTTTTTGTAGTTGTGTATAAATTGTGTAAATGCTATAATTACAGTTTAATTTGCTGCATGTAAACAGATGTGCACAGTCGTTCAACACTGCTGTACACACAGCAGCAACGAGAACGGTCAGTTCCACACAGATAAATCTCATTTTTTTAATGTTCCTTTTTTTTAATAATAAGCTGTTGGTGAGCTTCACGCTGCTTCACCCAGCAAATAAATGTTTCATAATTGTATAATTGATGGAGCTGGACTGCAATTACCTGTCAGACTCATTGAACGTGCAGCTCATACAGCTTTGTTTTTGGGTGCATTTTGAAGTGTCCCACTCAACTGTGTCTTCTCAGCCAAGAGAGCTTGAAGCAGCGCTGGTGACAACAGCTAAATAGTGAGTTAATTCATTCAACTGGTCTTCACGCCGGCACAGAGAGCTGCGCTTCATTCTTTAATTGGGTTGTTGGTTGCTGTGATTCCATCTGTCAAATTAATTTCAAATGTTAAAACTGTGTGTAGTGAGTGTGGGTTGTTTGAACACATTCTTTTTTTTTTTTTCTTATCGACAATGTGTCAACCTGGGTAACATTAGATAAACATACAAAAGTTCCAGATCAATAAGTGACAGTGATTCATATAAAGGCTCTGGGTTATGAGGAAGATGATTTTTTTTTTTTGGAGAGACAACAAACTGCGAGCATGTAAGGTGATCGGGCAATAATACAGGAGAAATGTGTTTACAGGCATGGCTTTTTGCCACTTCAGAAACACAGTTTCACTTCATTTCAGTGCCTTTAAGCTGTGAAAGGAAACTGGAACATAGTGGGAAAATTCCATATAAGCACACGAGAAACCTGCAGACCAGCCAACAAACATGTTCAGACTTTAGGCTGGGAGTTAATGCTGCTAATATATTTTGGCCATTTTGAAGTTTATTTACATTCTTTGCTTACTCACAAACATAAATAGCACTGACAGCACAAAATGGAGCTTTTTTTGGGGCATTCAGAACTCACGCTAAGCAGGAATTCTATAATATTTCTGCCAAAAATACTTACGTAATGTTCATAGGCAATGCAGCAAAATTGTATTGTTTACAATAAACCCTGAATAAAATTAGTCATGGTAACAATTAGCTTGTTATAATAACAATAAACTTTAATTGACGAGAAATTTCCAGTTCAGTGTTTTTATTTACTTTGTGAAAGTGCATCACTGAGAGTTAGGGCTGTAGTCAACCAGAGAAATGTTAAAGTCCTGTCCTACGCAACAATTAGTTGACTTTAAAAAAAAAAGAGATGTTTTGCATTTTGATTTAACATTTATTAGGCAGCTGTCATAGAACATTTATAAAACAACAACAAAAAATAATCAATAACACATAAAACTTTAATAATAATACAATTCTTTGACAATTAAGTGATTTAAAAAAAACTTTTACTGCAAAGTGAGGAGCGCCTTCCAACGTCTATAGTGACAGTCACAATGACCACACAACACTCTACAAAAACATAACTGCTAAAATTGCTGGACATTTTGTTGACTACAGCCAAAACAAGCAGCGTTCTAACTGAAAACAGCAAAACTACTTTTATTCCTTACTGAACATAAAGCAGCATCCATGCATTGTGCAGCCAACCACATGTCGTTCCTGAGTGTTCTACAGTGTGCTAAACTATGGCGCTGTTACAAAATAGCCTAAATTAAAGCATTTAAAGTTGGGGATGAAACATAGACTAATTATATTTACAATACAGTAATATATAACTGCTTATAAAGGAATAAATAACAAGGAGTAAATCAATGAAAGTGTCTTTACTGGTAGAAAATGATACGCAACTGGTTGACCAATGAGAATGTCAGTCGACCAAGACGACATCGACCGATTAGTCGAATAAACGACTAAAGTTACAGCCCTACTGACAGTCTATGATCATCTAACATACTATAGTAGGGACTAAGTTTGAATTATCCTCTGAACATAGTAAATCTAACTCAGCCTTGTGTAAAAGTGTGTTGATGTTTGTGGTGTTTTGCAGCCCTAGGCATGTTCCCAAACTGTCAGTGGATACTCTGACGAAGGCTAGCCAGAATGTAAAATAAAATCAAGTGCTAGATAGATGACAAATTTGATTCCAACTCTATTTTGGTGAGATGGTGCATTTTTTTTAACCCAGGTGTCAAAAATGTAGATGACCTCTTTAAATAATTTAAATCCTGCAGGTATGGTAATTTGACTGCAATGTATTCCAGCTAAATATTCAAAAAGTGCCTGTGTGATCCAGCGTGTTACACATTTATAATTTGGGATGTTCTTTAACTTCTCAAAGGTTTTTTTTCCCACTTTTTTCACACACTCGAAGAGATTTGAGTCAGTAGATCGAATTGTGTATATATTTGTCTTGCATATGTACTTTTCCCAAATATAGATATGAGTTTTTTGTTTTTTATCATAACACTATGCTAGACTTTATAACTACAGTGGAGATGGAGAGAGGAAACGACTGCCTATAGAGAATCTAATAGCTCCAGCTGCTCTCTCACAGACCTCTGCTACCTTTTGATCCTATCTGTTTCCCTCCATATTTTATTCATTTCTGTTCCCCTCAGCACATCCGTATTTCTGTCAGTCTTCTCATTCTGTGTCCGAGTCTCTCTCCGTCTTGTCCACTTCTGAATTTACCAGCAGGGCTCACCGTTTGGCACTTCCTCCTCCATTCCACTGCCCAGCTCTTCTCCCTCTTTGTGTGCTTTCTGTCGTTTTTGTTTGTTTTGTTCTTCTTGGCCTCCCTTTTCTCTCCATCATAATCTCCTTTGCTTAGTCTTTGTATAAAATGTCATTTTTTTCTGCTTGGAACAAACCTCACGCTGCACATTCTTTCAGAAGTTTTAGCTGGCAGAGAGTTGGAGGTTAGAGATTAAGCGAGAGAGGAGGAGGCGTGAAAAAAAAAAAGCTGTGTGTCTCTAATGAGTTTAGGCGTACAGTCAAGGAGACCTGTTTTCTGAAGAACATTGCAAATACGCATCCGCAAGCTTTATTAATCTTATTAATTGCTTGTGTAAAAGTTGAGGTTGTGACACTCTTGTTAAAGCTTTGGGTTATTAATAAAAAGAGTTACAGAATGGAAGGGCTGGAATCAATAAGTAGCCTTAAAGGGAAATTAAATAAGGGGAGAGGGGGACAGGGTGCACGAAAAAGCTCGGTTCAGCTCAGACATTGTTATTAGTTGCTGCTGCCCTTTTAATGAGGGTTATTTAATGGGCCAGAAAACTGGCACATAGAGCAAACAACAAGCTGAATGCTGATTTGTCAACTCCAAGTACAAACCAAAGTCTGGCCAAACTTATTAAAGCTGGTGGGCAGTGAAGATGAAATGAGAACTTTTCAGAAAAAATACAAAAAACTTGGCCAGAACCTCTCCACCTGCTCTCTCAGAAATCACTCATGCTCACCATTACTTGGTTTTGTTGAATGTTTTTACTCATTTACTTCTCTATATGCCCTGTATCCTTTTTTATCTGCCCGCCTCTTTTCCCTCAGTGGCTTCTTTTATGGGAGAAGTATTCATTACAAG
Source organism: Pachypanchax playfairii (assembly GCA_006937955.1). Taxonomy (NCBI): domain Eukaryota; kingdom Metazoa; phylum Chordata; class Actinopteri; order Cyprinodontiformes; family Aplocheilidae; genus Pachypanchax; species Pachypanchax playfairii. The sequence goes on from SSNP01000033.1 coordinate 1,275,695, forward strand.
ACAATAAAATCTGATTGAAAAGAGTGAACCATCTTCGAGAATAGCACGTTGAGAGGCACAGAAAGGGACATGGATGGTGTGCAGCATTATACACTTAATGGCTTCGCTCAAAGGTAGCGCTGATTTTCCTTGCACTGCTGCTTACCTCTCAATGACACATCGTAGCTCCTGTGATAGAACATTGTTTTTTACGCCGTTAGAGTTCAGGTACAGAATCAGCTGTGCTTTACGGCCGCACAGAGAAAATATAGCGCTATTCATCGAAGAGTATGAATGCAACACTGATTATGGAGACACTTTGGCAATGGCGTATTTACATTTAACAATTGTCTGGATCTGCATACAGTATTTGACACTTGTTCAATTATGTAATGTGTCTTCTCCCGTGTAAACACAGCACAGGATTGTAATAATAGCAGTATGATTCAGTGTAATAAAGTCATCTCAAAAGGTGGATCATGGACGTGTAATGGGGAAAAAAGGCAGTTGTGGAACATCATCTTCATAAATTTCTCCCTGGGTTATAGTTTTAAATTTAGTTGTCATTTCATTCATTATTTTCTTTACTTGCTTTTGTCCATTTAGATTAATAGATAGCTTCCCTCTAGCAGTAGTAGGGTGAGAGGTAGGATACATCCTGGAGAGGTCATCAGTCCATCAGAGGACCAGACAGATAACCATACACTCACACACTCCCATCTCTGGCCAATCTAGAATCAACAGTTTAACTACCGAGCATATTTTTGGGAGGAATGTGGAGTACTTGTATGTACAGGATGAACAAACAAACTCCATGAAGATGAGCCCCAGATTAGAGTCAAACTTATCTTCTTCCTGCAATGCAACAGTTAACCAACCGTGCAGTTGTTACAGTTTTCTCACCACGTGAAGCTATTTTACACCAGGTTAACACTTTCTGCTCTAAAAGCATCTCAAATTTACAGTTTCTAACAGATTATCCTATCACTTCATGGATCAACACCCTGAATTCATTCACCTTATTTTAGAGCTTTAGTTGAATTTTTGTAAATTGGTAATCCCACAATGAGTGAAAAATACCTTTATGAAATAAAACGTGAAAAATTGAAGGTAGCTATTCGTGACAAATTGTTGACATTGCCATTGGCCTTCCCCACATTTGTGATGATTTTTAAAATGCTGTACCCTGGAGACATTTTTATTAGACTATCAGAAAAGCTCTATTGCATTTTATTGGAGGCCAGTTCACAAAATGACACAATAAAAACTCAACACTTCTCTACATGCACAGTGTAGTTATGAAGGACACAGCGGTTTGCAAAATGGTATTTATTCTGTAGTACAGAAGTTTAGTCAAAATGACACTATTTTAATCAGTACTTTTGGGCTTCAGTGTGCAGTAACAGTTATATTCTGCAGGTCCAAAACTGCTCTCACAATAACCTAAATTGCATTAGGAGTAAATGGCTCTTGTTCAGTACTGTATAACCTTAGACTGTATAAAAGAATTTCTTTTAAACCCAGCTGACAGTAGTGCATGTGAACAAGCAGAAATATGTGCACAGTATCTGCAACTGTGGAGTGTGTCAAAGATTTGTGTGAGATTTTGTGCAAGGGCACATATATAATGTGTATCCACACAATTATTGAATAATAGATGCCAACTAATCCTTGTTTGACCCTATTTGGATGCTAGCCAGATTTGTCCTATCCTTTTTTCTGGCGTTGACATTATCATCGGACAGCTCTACAGCATCCCTTTCTCATAATTAGATACTTTCATTATACTCACTGATATGTTGCAAACCCTAGCAGTCCATTTACAGCTTGTGTGCGTCTCATTATGTTGCAGAATCATTTTGTTTAACGCACATTTTGCTAACCTTTCTGCTTACTCAAGGCTCAAAATCACAACTGTGAAAGATGGTTGTCAGTTTCCCCATCTATGAGAGTTATTACAGAGCTGTGTAGAGGATTGGTTAAGACTGACAGTGTAATGTTTTCAGAAGATTAGGAGTCCAAATAAAGTGTTGCCCAAAGGGCTTTAGGCTTACTTCCCTCTGATGTTATCTTTATCTTTGCCATATTGCATATTCAGACTCAGCTCAGTATCCTAATGAAGCTTTTTGCAAGCTGAGTGCAATTAGATCACAGAAACAACCACTTCAAAGAAATGCCCAAAAAATGTTTGACAGCAAGGCTTCCCACACTGATTACATCATCATACCCACAGTTCTGATTTTTGCTGATCAGGATTCTTTAGCGCTTGTTTTTATCCATCTATTAATAAGTAACTAGATGAAGCAAGAGATGTATTAAATTCCCATCACACATACATCTTTAATTGCATTTATTTATATGACAATCACTAAGCAAAGTATTGTGAAAATGACAGTTTTACTGACAGTTAGACAGATAATTATTTAGGACTTTGTTGGATCAGTACTCAGAAACCCAAAAGACCTAGCATCAGTAAAGTATCAGTATTGGCATTAATTTAGAAACCTTGAGCACTTTACATCTTTCATAAACCGTCTCTTTCTCTAAACATTCCCATCCATTATAACGCATAATGTTAGGATTTAACACAACTTAAAAGGGTGTCAAATTCATTCAAATGTTATGAAATTAAAAAAAAAAATACCCATAGAAACCAAAATCATTTTTTAAACAAATTTATTTCTGCTTTAAAACAGAGCCAGCCTGTAGAGAACATTTGAGGAATTTCTTTTTGTTTCTTGACTATTCTCAGAATTTTTTAATGAAATCGCCCCTCTGTGCTTGTGACTCTGTTAAACCTTCATAAAAGCTAAATAAAATGTTCAAATCATTAGAGGTTGAGATAAAGCACATTTTATTCCCAGTTTGCGACACAGTCTGTTCACTGAGATAACCCTGATGACATCATGATGGCATCATCAAGAGTAATTTTCTTGGACTCGACAAAGCTCCTCCACAGCCACAGAAGACATCACGCGAGGGGTTCAACGGGCTGAGTAGCACCAAGTATGAGGAGTACAGTAAAGGAGTGTCACAAGTCATACTTTGTTAGTTACAAATAATTTTGAGCATACATGAAACATAGCCCTAGGAATGTGTTTGCTCATTTATTAACACATGGTGCACAGACGCACACAACGCAATTACCACTTCCTTTATTTGATAAAGCATCAGTCTGGATCTCCTCTTTAAAGATTCACCTCGGTGTAGAAATCGTCCATTTTGCATCAGTAATCATAAAAAAACCTTTGATATCTCCTCAGCTTTTTGCAGCACCTGAAGCAGACGACACAAAGGGAGCAATATGCATGTTTTCTTGCTCTAAATCAGATAAGATATTTTTGCCCATGCATTGTTACTTTTTTTGCTTTTTTTCATTTGAGCGTATTAATGCATTTCAAAAGATGTGTGTGGGTGAGAGTGTGTGAGAATGATTATCTGTGCGTGCAGGGCCTGACTTGTGTTTGTTGCCATTTCTGTTTTTGAAGGAGTACAAAGAGCCCACGGTGGGAGTGAACGCTCAGCCTCTAGTGCTATAGGCCTCCGATGGAGAGATTAGTAGGGAGAGCAGAGAAATAAAGAGTGTTAATTAAAAGCAGTGAGTGGGGGTGTGGGAAAATCAGGTGAGAGAGAGATAACATGAGAGTCTGAGAGAAAAATTATTTACCTGCCCACATTCACACTCAAAAACCTATTTGAACCCAAGAAGATGGAGGTTGAGGAGTAAAATGAGCAAGTTAGTGATGTGGAAAGTACAAGAAAAGGAGCATTACTGAGTAGGTGGCAATAGGAAAAAGGGATTAATCAAATCTGATTTTAATCCTGCTTTTTGTGTTTGCTTGTTGTATAAGTTTTATATACATTTGAAGCAGAGGAGTGTATTTCTATGCATCTGTTCCAAGAGGTCGAATAAGACATAGATGCAGTTTGTTGGAAGAAAAAGACGTCAGGGCTATGATGACAAATAACAAAGAGGAAGGAAAGTATCAGCGTCACTTCCTGACCTCAAGTTTGATGCAGAGGAAATGCAGGGAGATAACGTGAGCCATGCTTCTGAAATGATTAGAGTTTCTTGGTGTAACATAATTGCAGGGGGGGAAATTATTTTTCTCTGTGAGTTTGAAAGGCAGAAAGGGAGACGAGGCGAGGATGGGAGGAAAGGAGGAAAAGAATGGAGAGAGAAAAAACCAGCTTTAACCTAAAAACTTTGATGTTGTGAAGGGTGGAATGCAGGAGAAAGTTGGAGATGTGGAACGGGCAGTTTGAGAAAAAGCAAGGCTGCGAGCTAAAGGGATTAATAGAAACTGATTTTAATCCAGCGGGTGATATGAGGCTGAGTCATATTTGACAGGTGCCAGGGGGCAGGAACTTAGGAGGGGGTTGAGGGAGTTGGAGTGGGGTGGGAGTCATGGAGGGGGGGGGATTACATTCGTAAATCATTTTAATGACGCCTCTCCTCTGCATTAGGGCGCAGCCAGGAGGCCAAACAAACAGTGTGTAATTAGAGCAGGGGAATGGGAAACCGAGATGGCGCGAGAGTCGGGGCAAAGGAAAGTCATTTGGTAAAGTGAAGGATTGGAACAGGAGACCTTTGAACAATAATGGTTATGAGTCTCATTATATGGTGCCGCTGTTAAGAAATGAGACCTGACAAGGTTCATGCAACTATACAAGCTGATGAAGCTGCAGGCGGTCGCAGCAGTGACGTCATCTAGAACTGAGAAGATGCTGATGGTGAAGGTGATATTGTAAGATCCCATCCTTCTGGGCGGATGATGATGAGGATGGTGATGGAGGAAGAGGTGTCATGGTGATTACGATTATTGCAGTTGGAATTATGATTACAGTAATGGGGATGATGATAAATGTGATTACAGTGTCATTGCTACTAGTGGTGTCTGTTTCTCTAATTATCCATTCATCCTATTTCTACACCAGTTTATCGTGTGCAGGGTCACAAGAGGGCTGGAGCCATTCCCAGCATGCAGTAGGTGAGAAATGAGGAGCGCAGTCAGTGTGCTCATACAGTCATATTAATACATGGACCTCTTCTCTCTGGGTAACTTGAGAAAGTTGGAACCAATGCAAACTTTTAAGTTGTAAAAAACAGCATCCTAGTATTTGTTGTACCAAAAATTTTCTAGCATTTATAGTGTCCACTCTTTCTTCTTGCAGAATTTTTATATAATCATATATGATTTTAATGTGATACCAATATGGAGTTCTCAGCAATGCGTTAGGACTTTTTTTTAAGTTGACATTTCTTTTTATTTAAAAATAAAAACATAATGTAAGTATTTATAAAGCAGACTGGTCCAATCCAAACAAACAGGACATAAGAGCACAATTAGAAAAACAAAATTAACTTAAAGCAAGATGTAGTTTTGAGTTTTGACAGCTGCAGCTGGCCTGAATTTCATAAAAATTAAAATGACAACACGTCATATTTAACCAAAACCTTGTGTAGCTGAAGAATTTCTGAAAGTATCCTGAGCTCAAGAGAATCAATTCACACCTCCCTCGTGGAAATACCAACATAAGAGGGATTATTTGTGAAATGTTTGATTCTCTCAGTGTTTGACTTTTTTGTTTTGTTCACAATGGAGTTACTGTGTAAAAAAAAAAGGACTCAATCCACCATCCTAGTTCTGTGCTAAATGACATAATGAGTCACAAATGAATTAGAGATCTAGTCAAGTCAAGTTTATGTACAGAGCACTTTAACATGACAGCTGACCAAAGTGCTGTGCAGCAAATCAAGAAATAAAGCAAAATAGAAAATACGTCAATAAACAAACACTTAAAGAATAAAACTAGGAAGAAAAATACAATACAATTAAAAAGCTATCTACAATTAAAAGCTGTCTATAATTTAAAGCTGTAAATCAAGTCGCTGTCTTTTCCATTAAAATTTCCTCTTTGTGTTAACGTGAACAGTTTTTTTTTCATGGCTGTACATGATGATTGCAACACAATGTGGGTATTTTGGATTATTGTATGTGTTTATTAAAAGCTGACATGAAAACATAGATATGGGGAAAGAATCACAACAGAAACCCTTGGCCAGATTCAGATGTGGGATATTGCACTTCATGGTCGGTGCTTTAAGCCCTTAAGCCATCAGGGTGCCTCAGAGGGAGTTTTACACCAAGACGACTGGTATTTGGGATGATAAGAAGTTGATTTGTCTCACATCTCCAAGGGCTGCTGGTTGTTTTGACTAAACTTTGGAATAGACTTCTATATGCACAGTTAATAAGAAATGTGGGTTCCTGTCTCATTTTGTTATATAGAAATTCGGTCTCCTGATCCTTTTTCTTTCTTATTTACTTAATCTCAGACGCTTGGGCTCAATAATTTTTTGCTTTGGATCTTTTTCTTCTGCAGCTGACTGTAAAGTCTCATCAGAAAATGTTTATTTTACTCTCATAAAGAAAACTAGTGGCTTCACTATTCTAGTGTTTTGTATCCAAGCATAAAACATTTGAATGATTGTTTAATTTTTCTGAACAGAACCTTGAAATTCTAGAAACTAGAAAAACAAGCAACCTATAGAAAAGACTGAAGGAAGCCCAACCCCCAATTTACACTGGGCGCATCAGCGTCACGTTACAGCAGCGCTGCGGTCACCGAGGCAAATAGAAACCATTATAGTCTATGGAGTGGTTTACACCGGGCCCGTTTCAGGCGCATCCCAGAAGCGTCTCATCGCGCCACGCTGCTAAAGTTTGGATTGGGTTCTATTTATATAAGACGCATCAAGCTTCAACAGTTAACATAGGGCTAACATGCTGCAACCTGTAAATTTAAAAATAAATACACGTGCAGGTTTGTGATAGCTAGCATCACCTTATTAAGTACAATGCAAAGATCTCGTTTGCTATTTACATTAACCATATGTCTTCAAGCCGACTCTAAACATTAAAAATTAAACAGACAAAAAACACTTTGGTCTTCCATGCTGGTGTCCATTGTTGTTAAGGCGATATTACACATGGGTTTTGTGATCTCGCGAGTCAACTCGGTGGACCGCGCCGCTGCTGACTCGTGCCTGAAACGCTCCAGGTAGGGATTGACGCGCCGAGAAGGTCGCAAGAAAACTCTGCTGCGTCGCTGACATGCTCGGTGTAAATTAGGGGTAAGATCAGCTGCAAATGAAAACCTCTGTTTGAGTGTTATAGTTGTATTTTTAACAAAGCATCTTTTCATCAAGACCCAAGGAATTTATATGAACTTTTAAAAAAGGGTGTAATATGTATTTTTTTAAATACGGTATCTCCGACTGATGAAAACACTTCCCATGATGAAATAATTAGTTTATGGGTGAAATAACTGTTATTCCTTGCACAGCAAGTATCGTCTATGTCAGGGGTGTCAAACTCCAGGCCTCGAGGGCCACTATCCTGCATGTTTTAGATGTTTCCCTGTTTCAACACACCTGATTCAAATCCTCTGCATTTCAATAAGTTCTGCAGAAGCCTGTTAACGACTTGTTCATTTGAATCAGGTGTGTTGAAGCAGGGAAACATCTAAAACATGCAGGATAGTGGCCCTCGAGGCCTGGAGCTTGACACCCCTGGTCTATGTAAAGCCTCTATATAGTTACAGTAATGATCGGTAACAGTTATGACTTTGCTGTAGGCATCTGTGATAACACCAGTGATGTAATGCTGTTCATCTGTGTGCAATTTCACTGTGCTCAAGTTATAGGTCAGTCCACGTTTATTATTAGTTCCACATTGCTAACGGTAATTACAATGAGCGTGAACTCTGGAATTTACTGTTGTCAATAATCTTCCAGAATCCAGGGGATTGGCCTTTGCTGTTCCCTCCTGACCTCCCCCTTAAACTTACAAAAATCCATAATTCATGTGGTGTGTAATAGCTTCTAGGTGGTGATACGGAGATGCAATCTGCTGTACACTGACGGCTGTTTGTTTTGCTGGATAGCTGCATATAAATGAACGCAGAGGAAAAGGAAAGCCATATAGGCTTATCTAAGGTGCAACGGGTAGAAGATGAAAAGAGGGATGAGGGGGAGGCAGGTGGAAAAATGCACTCGGTTGATTCATAAGTGCATGTGCTTTGTATGTGAGTGTGTGATTGCTGATGTGTTTAATGGAGTGGAGAAGATAGTGGGGATTGCATGAAAGAGAAAACCAATGAGGAGAAAGTTGCTGATTAGCTTCTGGCTTGTGTGTGCATGTGTTTTTGTCCCATAACTAAGTGCATGTCAGTGATTACTCTCCGACTTGTCGCCTCTGGCCCTGTATCTGTAGATCTTCTCATTTGCACCACACACACACACACATGCTCACACAAACAAACACTGTTATAAATCCAGTACATAAATCCTGCCAAAGGCCACAGGGCAGAGAGGAAAAGCACCACAGGGACACAGTATCTCAAACTTTTTTCACTCTGATCTTTTCCTCCTTCACATTTCCCCCCTTCTTCTCTCCTTCTTTCCCAAATCCTCATCTCCATATTCATAGACGGAGGGTCTCTTTAAGAAGACTGCTATCTGAAATAGGCTGGCAGCACCTCTTGTTTGTGGCTCTCCAAATGGAGAAAAGCCATTTCCTTTTCCTGTCAAGCATGGAGGTTGCTTCACCAGCGTGTCCACGTTTGTGTTTGTGCACGCACGCCCGTGCTGTGCGCCTGTGTTTGGATGGAGACTTGCGTTGTTAGACAGTTTCCCAGTCTAATAGGTCGAGAGCGGGCGAACTGTTGGAAGCTCAAACTCGCTTCCGCTTTTACAATCACGCTTCTCGTAAAACCCTTCAAATGCACCAGTGCTGGAAAAAGAGGGAAAAACACTGAAATGTGGCGTCGAAGAACAGAACCAAAAAAAAAGAAACTAAGTGGAAGTTGAGAGTTTCTTTTTAAGATATCCGCATGATTATAAAACTGTCAGGCTAAATTATTTAAACTGTAAAAGTTTTAAACTCTCATTTTTTTACAACTCTACATGACTGATGGCCTCTTGTCAACCACTGAATAATCAGCTACTGAATCTTGTTTGTACAGCCTTGATACTTCTCATTCTGCTGCCCTTTAAAAACACTGTCAAACATGTTTGAAGCAAGCTGAAAAGCATTCACATGCAAATCTGTAGCTGAAGCCTTTGAGTTGGTTGAATTTAGCTAATCCCACACGCTGTTTTGGATAAGAGTGACACAAAGTGATATAAAGTCTTACAATAAAGTCAGCTGTTATTAGGGAGGATAATCTGCAAATGTACTTACTCTGGATGCTTTGTTAGCAATCTAGATTTTATATTAGGGACTGCAGTGCTCTATGCAAGCCCAGAAAACGAAACAAATACAAGAGAAGCTTAAATTACAACACAAAAATGAGATGGGACTTTTATTTTTTCAAATAATGATCATCTGTTTTCACTGATGTACTCAAATTATTACTTAGATTGTATTGAGAAAGCATTGAGGTTCTCTACAGTTTACTGAAGCACCATGTTCTTCTGTCCATACCATACCATACCATACCATACCATACCATACCATACCATACCATACCATACCATACCATACCATACCATGCCATGTTCACTTGTTTTAATTAGTCCACTCTTAACAGACTTCAGACTGTCCAAAATTCAGCTGCCAGATTTTTAACAGGAGCCCCTCGTCAGGCTCATATCACCCCAGTCAGGTTGTCCCTCCATTGACTCCCAATCAAATTTCGTATTGATTTTAAAATCTTGGTTTTAACTTTCAGAGCCTTGAAAGGTCAGGCCCCGGTCTATGTATCTGACCTTCAGACCCCATATTCTTCTGGCTACATTCTACGGCCAGAACCTTATTGTGGTACCCGATATAAGACCCAAGGAGATCTGTCCTTTCAATCTGTGACCCCCATGGAATGCCCTTCCTTTATTGCTCCGTGATGTCCACTCTGTAGACACTTTAAAAAGGGACTGAAGATGTAATTTTTTTGGGAAACTTTTTTTTGACAGGTTGTTTTTTTTGTGTTATTATTTGATTTATTTTAATACATCTTATGTAACTGTTTTTATCCTTTGTGAAGCACTTTGTGATTTTTATCTGTGAAAGGTGCTATAGAAATAAAAATGACTTACTTAATATTTGTATAGCACTTTCAGACACAACAAGGTGGTTGAACAAAGTGTCCATCATGACCTTTGAGAATGTCCTTGTAAACTATGACAAATCTGCAAATTGACGTGACACTCACACGGTTTTAGAAGTGCCAGCACGTAACTTTTACACACAAAATAAGGGCGTTTTCAAAGGAGTTGTGCCTATTTCCCATTCTTTTGAGATGAACTTATTTTACATAGCAAAGAACTGTTTGCTGCTGTATTAAACCTTCCAAATTGTAAAAAAAAAAAACGAGGAAAAAAACTTCCCTTCAAGGGACGTTTAAAAGACAAAAAGAAAAAGAGGCGGGATTTGAGTGAATGAGACTTTTGAAGTTTATTTATGTGTACGAGTGTTGTTCAGGCATGAATATGAGTGCTTTTCATTAACTTCAAGAATATTATAATTAAAACTGTACACATAACACTTGATTGCCAGCATTCATAATGAAATAAATCTTATTCACGTAACTCTTCCATCACAACACATTTTCTCTGATTTGGACTGATGCACTGGTGCTTTTTCTAATTTCAATCGAACCTTCAAATGATTCAACGTATAAGTGCAGTTCAACACAGTTTTACTGCCTGATGAGATGAAAGGTTGTACGAGGGAGAGATAAGGTGAGTGCAGCATGAGGTGGGGGTGAGAATAGAGGGGGGGAGGTTGAGGAGTCAACTTTTCTTTGCTTGTTCTCTGCTTCCCCCGCATGTTTTACTCCTCATCTTTGCTGTATTCATGATGCAACTGAGGGTAATGAAAGTTTTGGTGGGAGATTCATCAACTCGTCAGCTGAAAAATTATATTGCATCTGATGAAGGATGTGACAAAAGGTGGATTTATATCCTATTCTGGTTTTTTTTTTTTCTCCGTTATATATTTTCTTTCTGTCACCTCCCACTTTTTGTATGGGCTCAGTCTACCTGAGATCACATGATTAACATTGTATTAACAGTGAGTCAGACGTGGGCTCGTGTCTAACCATCTAAAGATCACATGCACGTCTGTCTCAGTCTCAGAGTCAAATGTTTGGAGTTTTTGCCTCTTAACCCTAAATCCCATTTAGCCTCATGTAGAATGCGGGTGGCTAAGTGCTGCAGCAGAAATCAGAGAACAGAAAAACACAGATGAATAAATATGCAAATGAATTGCTTTTACCCTGCCTTTAAAAAAAAAAAGATGTTTAGACATCATTTGCATTTATCTAAGAAATGCCACATTTAATTAATTAATTAAATATTTGACTAACATAAAGCATTTAAACTGATCAGTTGGCCACAATGGTGTAAAAACGGTTTTTATTCTCTAGTAATATTTTCAAAGAATAATACGGAACATATCCCACTAAAAATGTCTACACTAAGCACATTTAAACTCAATCAATGATGTCACTGAACACATCAGTGCTTTAACAGGATTTGAGCAGAATACTGATGAAATGCTTATAATCTTAATATCCAGTTATACTGTAAGTTCAATATTCATTTACCATGATTATCACCCGCCAGCGAACGGCAGCCTGTGTCTGTTTCTTTGTCTGTTAGCAAAATATCTCATGAACCACAGGACGAATTTTAATTAAACATTTAGAAGTAATCACTGGATGTACATCTACAACTGATTACCTTCTGGAGTCAATCCAATTCAAGATGCCGCCATGTCTAATGTAACTTTGCCAACAGAAAATTGGCCATAATTCTGTCAGTTTTATAGATTTTGAGCAAGATGTAGACGTGGTAGCAGCCGAGAAACATTCATGATGCTCTACCTAAAAGATGACATGAAACTGGATGTGAGTAACATTATTCTCAAGTTTTGACCAAAACAGCCATAACTTAATCATTTACCCATATAAGATTGTTTTAGCTTCAAACTCTGAGATCAAAGGTGGAGGGCAATATGCATTTCTTTAAAGAAAACTAGGCTTTTAATTTTAGATTTTTGAGATAAATATCACGCTGTTTTATGGAAAAAACTGTGTTTATTCTCTAAGGGCTTCTATAAAGCACTAGAAAAACATTATGGTAGTTAAAAGTGTGTAAATAAATCAGGATTTACCATTTTTGTTTGCATCAAAATCTTTTTCTCATATTCAAATAACGATAGTTGCCAATTAAAGTACAAAAAAAATCTGAATTCCAAAATATTATAATCACTGCACAAATCGTCTCGGGAGAATAACACTTGACAAAGAGAATAACTTCTACCTGCATGGAATTTACTTAAAAAGATACGATTGTTTGCAAGATTAAACAACTTAAATAAAGTTTGTTTTGTAGATAAGAAAAAAAAACTAAACTCAATCACTCTGCATTTTAATGTCAGGAAAATTTCTGAAGCCCATCAAGATAAAGATGTTATTCATCAGTGTAGCCATACTTTCAGCTTCAGTGACTAATGCATGCCTGTATGGGGGCCTGGCTGCTAAACAGAAAACAGTAATGACACACACGTCAATCTGCAGGCAACTGCAGCCTTTCTTAGAAATGCTTTAGGATTTGATTGCAACTGTTGTTGAAAATGGGCTGCAGGTGGACAGTGATTAGGCTTTAGTCAGCCATGATTTGATGTCAATGGTTTATTTATTAAAGCTTGTGTGTTTATGTGTGTGTGTGTGTGTGAGAGAGAGAGAGAGAGAGAGACAGTGTTCATATTTCATGGTGTGTTTAGATTCCCACAGTCTGGCCGAAGAAGTTCTGTTAAACCAGTTTCAGACAACATTAAAATGTGTGTGGCATGTAAGAACTTGTCTTTGTGTCTATTAGGAAAATCTTAAACAGTTAAAAGTAAAAGAATAGTGAAAAAGTGAGGACACAATAACACGCACACACTCGCTCTAACGCTGTTCTGTACATTTATTCTCATTTACTCCTCCTGATCTCCCTCCTGCTCCCTCTCCTCTCTGTAATCCTTTTCTTCAGCTGTCTCCGTGGGCTGATTTTCTCCCCCTTTCATCCTTTTTTTCTCTCCTTTCTTGCCATTCTTTTCATTTTTCACTTTTCCCTTGTTTATGTCCCCTGCCTTGTTGCCTTTTCTTTTCAATCTCTCCCTGCTGCCTCCTGTCTTTTCTCCTTCCACCTGCTCTCATTCCTTTCTCCGGCTCATTTTTCCCTTCTCCCTCCTGTCTCCTAGTGTATCACTGCTAACTCTTGTAGTCAATTATCCCTTCTGTTAATGAGCAGATAAATCTAATTGCTCTCTCCTTCGGTGCCTGACGGCGTCTGTCTTCCCTGTCTTTCGAAGCTTGCAGGGTGAGAATCCTTCTTTCCAACCATCATTTTTCAGCTCTTCGTCTGTACAGTGGCATTATTTTTCACCTTCTCATGTGACTTTTTGGGCTTTACAAAATGATTTACATTAGACTTCTTGTTTGTCACATCTTTCTTTATCTTGACGAACTCCTCATTCACTCATGGATTCCAGTTACTTTATCAGTTCTCTTCCTTTCAGTTCAGTGTGGCGAGCTCGTGTTAAAGGAATGACAGGATGTGTGGGGCTGGTAATCATTTGGATTGATGATGACAGAGGCCACGTGTGGTTTATCTCTCCCATTTGTAGGGGCCAGTACTCTGGCTGGCAATATTTTAACTAAGGACAGATTATATTTACAGTCTCAGCCACTTTTTAGACACAGAGTGAAAAACGAACTCATTCAGTTTGATTAGAAAGAAAAGGTTTGTTATAAAGGAAACATGTTGGCGTGGTTGTATCAACATGGACATGTTCTCTAGTTTAAATCTCGTGTTGGTTTCTGTGTGGCGTTTGCATGTTCTTCCCGAGCATTGGTTTTCTCCAGGTACTCTGAATTGTTCTGACAGTCCAAAAATATGCTTGTTTGGAGATTCAAAGTTGACCTCAGGAAGAATTCAGAGACAGAGTTGTTGTTTTCAATGTCCTCATGATGGACTACCTGTATGCTGTCTTTGTCCTTTACCTGCAGAGATAGGCTGTAGTTCACCTTAACAATAAAAGCAGATTCTGAAAATGAATAGACGGGTGGATATTTTTAACTGCTGATTTATTAAGTTTGGATAGAGCTCAGTTTGCCAGAACATCATGCATGTGTTTATTTTCATAGTTAAACTGGCTTTTGACTGTAAAAGATGAGGCCTTTTTTTCAAAGATAAATCCCCACTCTGTGGATTATTTTTATCTCTTTTTTCCTGCTTGTGACAGAGTCATCTTTAGCGATGGGAAGTAATGTTGTGAATGGGATGAAGCTGGCAAAAACACCAATCCCTGATCTCATTTTAATGATCTGCACATGCTTTCGTTTGTTGCATTATTTCCTCTTTGTGCACGGAGCAGCTCACCTCCTGCTGTAGTCACAATAGTCTAAAAACTGATGCGTTAACACTTTATAATGGATGTGGAATGTTGGCACAGGAGATGTCTTATTGGCATAATTGATGTTGCGAGATGGCAGGGAAACTATAAGAGCAGACATCACACAGTAGTAGCACACAGCAGGGAGAAGGGCCTGAATCAGCTCACTATGTTGTTAAGGGGTCAGCATGAATTATCACTTGCTCATGTTATGATTGACACTTACACTTGACCAGGATGGATGGGTTCACATCACATCAGAAACATAATATGCAGAACAACGTCAAACCATAATAACTGCAGTTTTTCAGCACTTTGTTTATCACTCTTGGCCTTATTGATATAACTAAAGATTTAATGTGTCATCTGCAGGAGTAACCACATGGGACATATAACACAAATCCCCTCTAGACTCTTAAACCTGGTGAAAAAAGAAGAATTTATAAATGCATAAAGTGTAAAATTATAGGCCACACATTCAACTCAGACTCTGGCTCTACATGAATCATGAGGCAAAGACTAAAATAATATTTAAATCTAACTTGCTGTGGCCACATTGTCAAAGAAATATGTGTTTCATTACACTTTGTACACGTGTTTCATGCAGACACGCTACAATATCGCTGACAAGGTACCCACATTTATTCTAGGCTGGCAGGAATCTCATCATCTAAGTTATATACATAATGCCAGTGGAGGACATTTTTCTTTTCATGTGAATAAAAGTAGGAATGCAATCACTTATAGTTATATTGAAAGTCTTGTGTTTCTGTTCTGCCAGATGGTTCACGTTCCTGTTTAACAGTTTTGCTGATTCATATTTCATTGTGTCGTAATACATTTTTTATCTTAATTTGCTAAAACAACAAAGAAGATGCAAAGCTTTGAGGATAAAAAGGATGAAGTCAAAAGTTCCAGTTTTCCCTTTGACACAAAATTAAAATAAAAAATTTAAAATAAGTTTCTTAGAATTGTAAATGTAAAAGATATTTATGTTTTTAATGGTGCATAGATTATAGTATCGGTATTGTCACACAATCATAACTATACCTAACAGAGGCCAAATTACAGCCCGCTTAAATATTGTTAGACATCATTTTTTTTTTTGCATAACATCAATACATTTATAAACATCAAAGCTTCTCCCGTCTGCAGCCAAAACACAGATACATAAAAATAGAAACAAACACGATGAGACATGGCAAGATAAAACCGACACACAACCTGAAACCAAAATCCAGCAGAAACACGAACCTCCTGCACATATAAACAGTGGGATTTAGAAAATAAAATAAAAAAAACACCACAAGAACATCACACACACACACAAATGTACACAGGCGCACAAGGCCTGAGGGAATACAAACAGAAGAGCGATGAGCCATCTTATGGTGCTGCCAAGCTGCGGAATACATGTCCTGATGAAGTGGGTCTCTGCATTTAATTTAACTGTAAATGAAATGTTGATTCAAAGCACATCGGAGAAGCTTTTATCTGTTTGTCTGTTTACATGGCAGCACTCGTGTAAGTGTGAAATACCTGTATGTGTGAGAGTGACTGTGTGTGAGCTCGAGTGTGTGTGCACACTTGCTTGGCAGGTCAGGTTTAGTTCATTTCCACCTCATCTACCTCAAGCTCATCATTCCCCGCCGAGCCAATCAGTGTCCTCTGAGACGACCTATGTTTCCAGCAGTGCCCTGAGAGCTGAGCTCAGTGATGAACGGAAGCTCGTTCTGCAAAAAAATGCACACCTGCAAGCTTTCAAGCACACACACACACGTTCACACACATCAAAAAGTACTATTCCGACATGCTTGAGCATCCCGGTTGGCTGGGCTCTCATCTCATCTCCTCAGAACCCTGTGGGATGTGAGAGGAGTGGGATAAGGATGGTTGGGTAATGATAAAAGAAGTAGTTAAGGCATAATTTTGAGCCGCACCCATTTAGTAGTGCTGCTGTCATCAAACAAAGCTCCCTTCAAGAGCCAGCCAATTTTTGGCCAACCCACACACAGAGCAGGTCAATGGCAGTGCCCCTGGCTGCTTACATCAAGGATGGCCATGCTTTCAGAGTGGGTGGCCATGCTGGTGGAACTGCCATCCCGGCTTTGAGACTCATTTGCCACCTGCCGGCACATTAAATGCCAAATTAGGAAGCCTGTTGTTTTATCAGAAGCCTGAAAGTGTGGCATTTTCTCTGAAAGGAAGAAAACTTTGGCCTGATTACAGTCAGCAATCAAAGCCCCTAGGTGTTCTTATTCGGGACAAGAGTAAAGTATTGAAATATTAAAGGATTATTCTTGTGTATTTCTCAGTTTGAGAAATGAAATATTCTTCTTACCTAAGGGAGAAATTAGATAAAAGTGCATTTAATAATTTAGTTTATAATTCAATCCTATGGAAATGCAAAATTTACTCAAATTAGTTGTGAAACTGAAAGAAAAGAAAGTGGTTTCCTAAAATGTATCATTCACTTGATGAATACGGACCAGAGAAGACTTTCACCACTTCTTCGCCAGACATTTTTTTTTCATTCCTGCCGTTCCATCAGAAAACCATCAGTTGTGATTGATTCTATTGGAAGCAGATAATTCTGATCACCTGCTCTGCCTTGAGCAACATTTTCTTCCACTAATAGGAAAAAGAAATCTGCCTTAAACACGGCGTTTTTCCGAGCCAGGGTCTGTTTCCTCTTGTGAGGAACAAGTAGATGCAGATTTGACAAGAGGCTTTCAGAGCAGAGGTGTTAGTATAGATTTTTTAGATTTTAATATTGATAACTCAGGTGAAAAATCTGCATTGGTGGAGTGGATGTGGGAGTTATTTTTCTTGATAATTTAAGCCCTCTTCACACTCATGAATACCAATAGAAGCTTCTCTCTTTCTGCCGAATAGCTGCTATTAAACCTGATAATAAGAAAAAACTATTTGCTATGCATAGAACGGGGGTGCCACTGGACACACATGCAAATGGGAATTAAAAATAGCAATGACAAAAAGATGACACTCAGTTTTAAAGTCAGCTATTTCAGGTGTTGTTGTCTTCGAGTCAACCGGCTTTGATTAGTGACACATCTTTACATCCAGATGTTGTAGGATGAATTTTATCTGAAATTCTTATTACTGCAGTTTATCTGATTTGGCAGCAGAAGGGGAAAAAAAAAACAATTTATTATATGTCTGGTTATTCATAGTTTTTGCTCTCACTTTTATGAGATGTGATGAAATATAGCAGCTCGTGAAATATAATGAAAAAGGTTTGATCTGTGAGAACCAAAAAGAAACGAAGCCTGTGAAATAAGGCACTTGAGGTGGGAGAAGAGCTGATTAATGGTAGAAAGCCAGTGTGATTTATTGTAAAGTTAATCTTTTATTCCTTTCCCTCGCTCCCACTGTTACCCTTTTATCATATTATCGGCCTCTCTCATTGACCTAAACATGTACATAAATGTTTCAAGCGTTTTTTTCCCACATGATTTGAATTTTTCCACATGGATTTTGTGAACATCCTCACTTGATGAATCAAATGTAGTTTTTTAAAAAAAAAAAAACAGTTTTGAAATTCCCACCTGCCTTTTTCTTTCAATAAAACTGTGTATCATTGTATGCCCAAACCAAGGATAAGCTTGAGAAAGGTCTTTAGAAAAATAAAATTACATGAGCTGGAGTCAGAAACAACCAAGAGGTTTATTGTAAATGTTTTATGCTTTTACTTAAAAATTCTAGCTCAGTGTTTATCCAGAAAATAGAGAAGAATTGAATCTAAAAAACACACATCTGTCAGTTAAAAAAAAAATAAAAAATTACACAATGATGAACAACTCTACTGTAGGCTTTTATTTTATTAACCCAATCAGATAAGTCTTAAGTATTTAACTTTTAACCCACTTATACCCCTGAATATTTACTCAGGAAGATGTAAAAGAAATAAAGATGCCATGTTTTCAGTGTAACACAATATTTGAAAAAGATTGTACTACAGAAAAAACCCCACACAAGTCTGTATATGTATATTTAACAACTTAAATCAAATCAAAAATTCTTTATAATCCAAACTTTGCTAGAGCTTCCAAGTGTTACAGCAGTAAGAAAACATGATGTAATAAATAAAAAGAACGTCAAAACATCAGAGAAAAAAAAAGTGATTTAAATATTGAAACACTCCTAAAACTTGAGGAAAAAATCTTTTAGAAGAAAATACATAATACATACATGTAAGTAGTGACAAATAGAACTTGCAAATTTACTAGATTTGTTTGTTTTAATACATAATTATCCATTTCATAGCAATAAGCAGGCTAAAGCTCATGTAAGATCTTATTCAGTCAGTAACTGGAACAATACAGAGACACATAACACACACATTTACCAATTCCACACATCAATTTTTAATAACCAATAAACCTAACGTGTTTGTGGACTGTCTTGAAAGAGATCAGTTTACAGTTTGGATGCTGTTGGTTAGCACTTCGCCTTGTACCAAGAAGGTCCTGGGTTCCATTCTCGTCTGTCTGCGTGGATTTTGAATGTTCTATATGTGCATGTATGAACTCTGCTTCCTCCCTTCAAAACAAAAGCATGCATGTTGCGTGACTCTGAAGTGCCTCTAGGTGTGAGTGTGCATAGTAATTCAAATAGATGTTGCCTTCATGGACTGCCAACATGTTCAGGGGGCGCCCCACCTCCCGCTCACTGACCTCTGGAGCCTCCGTGACCCTGAACAAGATCAAGTGGGTAACAGAAGTGAATAGAATTCTCAAATAGAAGGATGTTCTTGACTTGTACAAATCTGCACTCTTCTTTATAAAACTTGTAATAAGTCAAGTCCAAATTCCTTTTTATGATTGCACGTCAGTTACAATCAGAACAGGATTTTTTAGAGGGCGTAGGTTTTATTTGGGTATCTTTTATATTTATGACCCAGAGTCAATCCCACAAATCACTGACTTCAAACTGGATCATTAATAATGCACTCGCGTTCATCTTCACTATGTCTAAACATCAAACAGAACAGTACATTACATTCACTTGTGTACCTTTTTATTTGTGAGAGTGCAGAGTGTTTTTCAGACATTAGGACTGAAGGGTCCTTAAATAGCTCCAGACTTCTGATTGCAGATAGAGCTTGTACTCAGCTGACATGACTGTTCTGACAGTCTTACATTGGCTCACCAGTATTCTGCACGTATTACCAGCCTCTGATTGACCGTGACAGCATGTCATCTCCTGCATGTCTTCTCTTTGTGGTTACCTTGTGCTTTATGGCAGCTACTGTTAGAGTCAAAGGGTTTGCATCATGCCATTAGCTTCCGTGGCTTGTAAAACTCAGTAATCCTGGAAGTGGTTTCAGCAAGAAATACTTTTATTTCAGCAACTCTGTACGACTGAGCACAAGATACAAAATGGCAAAAGGACTGAGAGGGTAACATTCTTAGAAAAAAGAAAATAATAAAAGGTAATGGGCTTAAAACAACACACTTTAAGGGTAATGGACCAAAAAAATGGAAATGACAAACCTCTCTGAAATGGAATAAAGACAGACTTTAAGAACAAAAACTAAACATAGTGGAATTGTGAATATTTTCCGAAAGAAAAGCTTTAATAAATAAAAGCCTGGAAAATAAAAAGGCAAAACACAAGTGCTTGGGTCAGTTACTCTGCATTCTTTTATTTGAAGATTACAGTTTTTTAACACTTTATCCACAAACGAATGGACTCTCAGGGGAAAAAAAAAACCTCATTAATACAGATGACAGTTTAACACCTCAAATGCTAACACAGTTGGAAAGAGTGAAGGCAGAGTTTGCAATCATTGCATCATCATTCCTCTCCAAATAACCAAACTGTTGAGACAATATACTAAACCTGATTTTTGTTTTAATCCAGGTAAAGTTTTTTTTTTCTCAAACAGGAAATGAAAGCATTTGATACAAGACAAATAAATTTAAACAGTTTTCACTCGCAGCTCATATACACCACAGAGATTTTCTGCTGAGTGCATTGTTTTAAAGAGAACATATCTGGAAATTCAGTCATCACTTATCCAAGTTCTTTTCTGAAATCCACGATTGAAAAAAAGGACGTCTTTTTTTTTTCCTTTGAATGAACGGAGTGCATTTACATTGATGGATTGCCGCTGCACACTGACAAGATTGTCTGTCAGCGGGATATTTGATTGAGCTCCAAATTCGGCACATTCCCAGGAGAATTTGAATCACAGACACGGTTACACTGAAATATGCTCAAAAAAGTCATCATATTGTATATTTGAATACGAAAAGTGGGAAAACTGTGTCAGAGAGAATGTGGAAAGACGGTCAAAAGCAGGGATAAAAACTGTAGAGGTAAACAAAATTCTGTACCCTTTACATTTTTTTTTTCCATGCCTACCTGTTTATCTTTTGAAGTTAACTTATAGTGATCCAAAACTTTTCCACGAACATTTAAAGAGATCAACACACTTCCTGACTGTTTGAAGAATTTATAAAAATACTAAGGCTGTTAAGACTGTTAGTCTGCAGTTTCAAGTCGACGATGGATGCTCTCGCTCTGTTATAAGCAAAGTCGGGCTATGACAGGTAATCACTATTATGCCTGCATTTCCATTTGGGTTACTGATCACAGCATAAAAGCCCGTAGCTCTGATTTGTGTGCACTATAAAGCCCAGAGAGTGAAATGAAAGGAAAAAAGTGAAGTGGGATGTGGGAATGGAGTTGAGAAGGGTGGAGAGATGGAGATATATACGTGTTAAGGGAGGTGTGATAATGAAAGGGTGGAAGCAGGGGGATATATATGGACGTGTAAGGAGGGGATATGTGAAAAGTATTCTCAAATGGAGATGTGGAGATTGGACAGAAGGGTGAGAGACTGGAAGAATGACACATGTGTGGGCCAATCAATAAGATCCTGTCAGGCAGATGGCAAATTGGAAAATGGCGTGACACTGTGACAAATTGACACAATCAGATCTACGAAGATGAACGGTCATTGAAGGCTGCGTGTGCCTCCGTGTGCCTGAACGTGGGTGACGGATCCAGAAAACTAAGAGTCAAATCACCAAATATAAGTTCAGAGAAAGCGGAAGGAGGGAACGTTTAGACAGGATGTAAGAAATGGGAAAGAAAGAGACAGTAAACCTTGAAAAAAAAAATGAGAATAAAGGATGTTGGAACACTAGAAGGTGTGTGTGGTTAAGATGAAGCACATGGACCATAACATTAAATCTGTCAGCGTTGGGGCCAATATTCTCTTCCCGCATCCTTGTGTCACTCAAACATTCTCTTTTCCATCTCAGTGTTGCTCGCATCCCTCTTTGCAATTGGCGCATTAATTTTTCAGTGTCAATCTGGCTTGCGCCCTTAGCCCTGCTATCTTTTTCATACTCAGCCTTTCTCATTTCTTCACCACTTTTCTCAGTTCCCATATTTTTGCTCTCACTTTCATTTTTTTTCGTCTTCTCTTCCCTTGGATTTGTTTTCATGTTGTTGCAGCATGCCTTTGGTTAAAATGTGTTCTCACACTTGTGAGTCTGAGCGCCTGTTTGTTCCCATTCAGCTTTAGTTTATTCAGTCAGCACCATTTGTCTCTTTTGTTTGTTTGTGAGCAAGAGATAGATAAATATAATTAGACAAATGAAATGGCGCCTTTGCAGTTTTATCTCTTTGCTCTCCCTCTGTTGGGCGTAATCCATCTCAGACTCTTTCCCTCCTTTGCCCCTTTTACCCTTCCCTGTTTTCTCCTTCTTGTAACTCTCCCCCATCTCGCTCCCCTTCACTGCCTCTTCTTCACTCTCCCCCCTCTTTCTCTTCGTCTGTTGCCCTGACGTATTTTCTTTTGGGCTGTGAAAGTTGCTGTTTGAATAGGCATATTTGTCCTGCTTAATAGCATACCACCTCGCTTACTATGTGATTTAGTTCCTTGGCCTTATCTTCTGCAAACACAACCACTTCTCTCTATATCTGGGGGCTTCTCACACTCTGATTTCCTCTCTCTTTATTTTTTTTCCCCCTCCTGCATGACTCCCTCTTTCTGACTACACCTCTGGCCACTGCAACGCCCCACGGCTTTATCAAAATAACATTAAAAGGTGACAACCATGCATTTTGTATAACTAGATATGATAACTGTAGCGTCTTGCCATTACACCGGTGTGGGCCTTTATCTAATGAACAGCAGGTAACAGGATTCATGTAGCTTTTCTGTTGCAGCTTCAGTGTTTGAGCATTCTTTAAAGATTTTTTTTTTTTTCCAATAGGGAGATGGAAACCTATGCCACTAAATTAGCATATGATATGAAGACATGCTCACAGTTACCTCAGTGATTTTTGCCAATTTCATTTTTTAACCCAAATTAAAATTTACTATTTGCTCCTATATGAACAATTTTTACAGTTGCAGCTTATCTAAAGTCAAGGTTTTCGTGTCTGACCTGTTTTCACCTTGTAAAGCATTCCCTTACAGAGTAGCAGCCCATTAAGCTGCAACTGTTGGCGTTTAGTTGGAGAAAAAAATTGTGAGAAAATAAACACATTTTTATTTGGAATCACTCTGAATTGGTAGATTTGTTGAAACCTTAAAAGTCAAACTTTTTTTATCACAATTTAGACACAAATTATCTTAATAATATTTAAATTTGTTTACAATTCATCCCAATTTTGTCACATTTGGATTGCAAAAATCAATTTTTTTTGTCTCCAAACAGTTACAACTTGGGTTGTTAAACGCTCCCAAAATTTGTCTCATATTTTTCACTGTTTCTGACTCATGAAAACGAAACTGAGAAGGTTTCCTGATGCCCTGACAAGATGAAACGGTGAGGTTGTGTGACTCACACGAGGAAATTGAGAACGCTCACAAACATTTGAAAACAATTTCAAACTCCTTTTCGAATGTCTTTTGGAATTTGTCTCCAGCTGTTTAAAGCAAAGCTTCTGATGTTTGTTTCCAGGAGACTGGAGTTATATGTGGGAGCTCCTTAATGCACCAAGTGCAACTGGAAATGAATACAAAGAACAGTTTTACTGTGAAAGCTTTTTACTTTGGTCTTTATAGGGGATGTTGTGAGAGACAAAAAGCCACCTGCATACAGTCGCTACTGACTAATCAGATGATGATAAATGATATACAGTAAGTCTGCAATCTGGCAGCTCGTGCAAGGTTTTTTTCACAGCAGATATTTTGAAATGTGTACTCGATTCTCATCTCAGTTGTCTTATTTATGACTTTTTGTCTTCTCTTTTCTCCGTTCTCCTGCCAGTGACCCAGAAATCATTTCAAAGCAAATATTAAAAAAAGGTTGTCTCAATTTTTGAAATACACCTGGAGGAACGAGGAGCAAGAAGGCTCGGTGAAAGAGCTATGAGTTAGGGACACGCCGATGAATTCACTGCTGAGGTTTTAATGGCATCTGCGACCTCTGAAACGAACATGGCACATTAATCCCACACTGTAAATGTAATTAAATGATTTATACTTTGTCATCAAGGCATTCACTACTAATCTGACAAAAATAATGAACTACTGCAGCAGGATTCAGCAAAACAATGGTTGGATGATGCAGCTGTGTCACAAGTCATATTTTTTAACATCGGTTTAAAATAATGGCTCTGAGGTGAGGATTCTTCATCTTATAAATGCCAAACACTTTACTTCCTATGCTGCATCACCGGTGGGTGGAGGAACAAAGACCTAAGTGTAGTCGAGGAGTAAAGTGAGTGCAAATTGGGAAATGAGACAAGGACCCTGGGGAAGGTTCTGTTGTTCTGAATGCGCGGTTCATTCTCAAGGTGTATGCAGACACTGAACTTAGCCAGGATCAATGTTATTCATTATTCCCTGATTTTTTAGGGTTTTGACAAGACTCAATGTCTTCCATGGATTAGGTGTTTGCTTTGCCTTCAAATATCTTGGTGCTACTCCTTTAAAAGTAGGAAAAAACAACCGGTGAATTAGCTTACGTGCACAAAATAGCTTTTAGTATTTTGCAGTGAGACCTGCTTGGCTCTTCAGCTGATTATCTGAAAACTGAGTGCAAAAGAGGATCCGCACGTCGGCACACAAGGCAAGTTTTAGAAAAGAGATTTGTTTTATATTTAAAAAAGACTTTAAAAACCACAGGCATGCATGAAAACGAAGTGGTTTCAGCTGTCAAACAAGACCTTGAAGACGATCAGAGAGCCAGAGTAACAGACCGACGCTTCTGAAGAGAGAAACACTAGAGATTTAAAAAACAAATGAGGGTCATCAGTGAATACATCAGTGTGCTGATCATGATCACATGTGAACAAGTGAATGGAATGGGAAATTATTAGCTGGACAACCAGAGATCAAGGACTTGTGGAGGATTAAAAATAGCTAAAGGGTAGAAATATATGAACATGAGTCTGAAACTAAAAAATAAAGAGTGTTAAAATGACTTTGAAGAGATACAGGAAGTGGATTTACAACATTTAAAACACAAGGTTCATGCATTATTGCACAACAGTTTCATCAAAATAAATTCCCCTACACTATTTTGCATCAGCATTGTTGTTGCATCCTGGGCACACAGCCCAAGATAACTGTGACTGGGATAAAGAAATACAAACAAGGCTAAGTGTTTTCTTTCCTTTTAGCAGGATATTACTGCGATGCACCAGGTCACTTCCTAGTGCTTGCTGTAGGTTTATGTGAGCTCTGTTATCTACTTATCCTTTTTGTCAAATAACACCTTCCATGCCACTGTTTTCTTTTCGCTTTAATCAAAGCCTGTACAACAACTCAAACCCACTGAAAGAAGTTATTCATTTTCTTTAGATTGATAAATTACAGGCTTTGTGGTGACCTCTAAGTAGATATTGTAACTATCTGGTCATTGGCTTTTGATTGCAGTGGTTTCCATAATGTTGAACAGAATGTTCTGTTTTTCTCATCTAACAGCCGGTGGTTTTTCAACAGGAAAATCTCTCTGTGTCACAAATATCACACGGGCAAACATGGGACCATTCTCCAGGGAAAAGACTTCTCCAAAACCCAATTACATTGTCCTTCCAAACCATCAGTCAGCCGTTTCGTGCATCTGCAGCAGCTGGGGAGAACAAGCCGAGTTGTCCTGTAGACTCAGAACAAGTTGCTTTGTTTTCTTTTATATTTTTGTGTTCACCCGGGTTTCATGAACTAAACAGAAAGGAATTTTCTATTAGGACTTCTTTTGTACTTTTTCCTTCAACCTTTTCCAAATATGTCTGAGTGACCTTTGCCACCCCTCCAGTTTTAAGCACCTCTCCTCGTGTCATTTATTGGATCGACATTTGAGACACTGCATTGCAGTCTGAGAAAGGGATTTACAGATGTAATAAACACAGTCGTGCACCATTGTCGTAACACAATGCAGTAACACACATGGCCGAGAAAATACGGACGCATGTAGACACACATGGGAGACTCACACAGTGAGTCTTGTTCATGTGCATGGACTTTCACAGTTTGAGGCGGCACACAAATACTTGTCCATGTAGGGCTCTTATGTAAGGAGATTTATGCAATCAGTGTGTAAGACTGTAGTTGTATTGTCAATCTTTGTCTGGTCTGTGGATGGGGAGAACTGGGATTTGTAGCAGTTTCAGTGTCAGTGAAAAGCCAGCGAGGAGTGGGATTTGACCTCTTTGGGCTAATCAGGCTTATCATGGTTAAATGTGCTTGTTGACAACTCTGTTCCAGCAAAAGTTCATGTAAAAAAAATTACAGAACATTTTTACGTCATCGAGATATTGAATTTGATGTTGCATTTATTCCTTTTTTTTTTTTTTCTGAGCATGCAGGTTTTATTCTTTGGTTTTAATGTTCCTCATTTTATTTGACTTTCAGAATCAACATCTTAGAACAATAGATTTAGGGTAAGCTTTGAAACTTCTAATGGTACAGAATAAAAATGAATAGTAAATATTAAATTTTACAGAACTAAATAGTGACTTTGTTTTAATGTAGAATGAACTGCTCTATTTTTAAAGTATGTTGTTTTAGCCTCTTAAAACAGTCTTGATAGCTGCAGTTACAGTAAAAATGCATACAACGTTGTGCAACAACTCAGTACCCAGATATTGTTTCACTGATCAACTGTGCGTAAAGATTGAAAAGAAAACCAAAAGAATGTTGCAACATTTGATACACTTAAAACCACTAAGCTGATGGTTGCTGTTTACGCATGGATTCTCTTAATGCTGGTATGAACTGTGCACACATGTGTAGCCTAGTGTTGCTCCTGGCAATAACAGCCAGATGGCTCTCCTACAATCTCAGTCCCTGACTGCTGTCAGCGGATGCTAATTCGCATCCAGTGTTCTCCATTTCCAATCTCCCAAAATTTGCATGCACATGTCCGTGTGCTGCAGGTACGCCATGTGTGGGTATCCATGTTTGGCACAGAGCTGTTTCACTGTATGCCAGCTTGCCAGTGTGAGTTTTCTCAGGGACAAGGCTAGGTCATGTTTGTACTTGTTAGTTTCGGGAAGCTGGCTGTGAGTGTGTGCCAAGGTGTGACTGTGGGTAATTTAGTATGGGAGCCTGTCTCTGTTATTGACTACCTGTGTCTGTTTCTATGTCATTGTCTTCTGTTAATCTGCCTCTATCTGTTTCTGTCTCAAACAAAAGACAGAAAGAAAGAAAGAAAACAGCTTTGGATGTAACTTCATTTCTAAATGGATCCCACTTTTATTTTCATGTGTCCCTTATGTGCACCACTGTAATTCTTTGTGTCTGTAAAATTTAAGTACCATGACATATGAAACATTTTGTCATGTTTGTGCTACTAATGGCACAATATTAATGTTATTCAGTGAATATGACACATTGGAATAATGATAGTGGTTGTATGCACTGTCATCTAAAGCCTTTGTGTGGTGTCTGCATTCTCTCTTTAAATATGTTAGTTTTCATCAGGCAGTTCAGTTTCCTTCCATCTCAAACTGACATCAGAAGCAAGTGTGAGCATATATGGTTGTTTATCTTTGTGTTGGTCCTGCAACGGACTGGGTAAACACCATCCACCCACAATTATAAGCAGGATAAAGTGGGTATAGATGATGAATGGAGGGATAGATGGATGGGTAAAGTTTTTTATTCCTAGTTTAAACCGTCTGCATCTATAATAACCAGACACAGGAACAGAATTTGAAGGCAACAACTGTCCTGTAGTATCTAGCTGTAGTCTCGCCCTTTCTTTGTAATTGGATGATGCACTACAAATAATTTTCAGGTGTTGACTTCTGTTCCTACCTTGTCACTGTATGTGCAAATGTTACATTTTATAATGTTTTTATGTACTTTAGTTAGTTGCTGTTTAAAAAGCATCACAACTGTGTGCAGACATTCAGCATGGCAGCACTTGGGATATCATACCCTCACTTTTGTACAACTAAAGCAGACCAAGGTATGTCATCCATCTATACATTTGTAAGTTGTATGCAGACACGTGTTTTACATAAATGCTCATGTCAGATGGCCGACTTCTCTCCTCTGGATCAAAATGAATCTTTTTCTTTACCAGTCAGGCGACAACGATGACACCAAGGGGAGAATTTAACTGCAATTTCATGGTATTAATTTCAAACATAAAAGACTTCTAATTAAATCAATCTCCTATCCTGTGCATTCAATCACGAGGTAGTAATGAAGGTGCGTTTTACATTTAAAATCACACTTGACTTGTCATTGCTGAACATTGTGTATAGTAACTCAAAGGATTTTCTATACCTTTTCAGATGAAATTGTGATATTTAAAGGTGCCATATTAAACTATGTTTGCGTAGTGTCTTGTAACGCTATTGGCAGTTTAATCAAATTTTAAATTGAGGTTTAATTAAAACAATTATATGCTGGCTGGAAATGGACGAGGAAGTCGGAAATGGCAGATGTCGTTATACCCATTCAGGCTTAATGTGCAAAAACACTTCATGACACTTCCTCGTGTGCTTATGTGGCGTGTCTGTATGTAATCTATGCACAGCTCGGTGTGCGTGAGCTTCGCGTGAAGTCAAGGAGTGTCATGCATGTTTCTGTGTCACACAGTCTGCTTGTATGAATGCTAGAGGTGTTGTGTGGGGTGTGAGATGTGTTGAGGATGTATGTTTATTTCTACTGCTCTGAATTTGTGTCAAAATGTCAGATGGGATTAATGTCACTGAGTTAGCGAGGGCTTAAAGACACCCTTGGTGTGCAAGTGTGTTTGCTTAGATGGTCTTGAGTAGCAGTAAAATGTTGTGTCAAAATGTCAGTGTTGATTTATCTCTTTATTCTAGCCTTCTTATAATGCACGTCTGTGGTGACAGCATTGTTTCTGTTTTCTTCTGTCAGTCAGAGAGGCCTTTTGTCCGTGTGTGTGTGAAGTTGCACACTTGTTGCATGCATGTGTACATATCAGCATCACCTCAGTAGGTCTGTAGCTGCATACGTGAGGCTGTTTTAGCAGACACCGATCTATGTACCTCCCTGCTGTTCATTAGACGGTCTAACAGCTTGTCTGTCCACTTGCTTCTCTAACAGGCTTTAGGTCTGTCTGTATCAGACACAGAATCAGTGGGTGTTTGGAAGACTAAACAATGTTTTAAATCTTCTTTTGCAAATGTCTTTAATGCAGTTTAGAGACTATATCTGTCTCTGTGCAGCTACTTTGTTCAGGAGAACTGAGAGGAAAAAAAAAAAAGAAGTTGTAGAACAATAGGCTTCTTTTGAGGCGGAACATAATTACTAAACCCACTTGCACTTAATGTCCCTAACAATTCCCCTGGGTTCTGTTTATATAGCTAATGTACAGTTTCATTTTAATTATGTTGTTCTATAAGAAAAATAGACCTAGTTTTGTTTTGACTTTTGTAATTTAAAAAAGACGTTGCTTTAAATAAGTCTGAAGACACTCAGGAATGAGTGAATGCATGGCCACTTCTGGGTGCGTACTTGTGTTTTCCTATTTGTGTTCCTTTTGGTCTGAGTTGATGGATGGATTGGTAGCCTCCTTCCTATCTTTGCCGCAGTCTGCATGACCAAATAGTTTTCAGGGCTGGCTGGCAGGGAGTATGTCTGGCATTTTCCCAGAAACATTACTCCTTAGTCCCAGTTTCCTGTTTGAATATTTAATAAGGGCAGCGTGCATGCTAATAGGGCTGCTGTAATTACCTCTTTCTCTGCTCCTGCCCCATTTCTCAGGCCACTGGTGCCCAATACTAATGTTATTTTTAGATTGCAGTAATGATGACACTCCCACGTCACAAACATTCTCCACATTGCAGATTAGAGGAGTTAAACTCTCCCCTGTCCCCCTTTTTCAGGGATTTCCATTCCTTCCTTTTTCTTGGTCTTTTCCTCTTTTGTGACTCTCCCCCTACTCATTTTCCACATCCCCAGCTCATTCGTCTTCTCTGCCCACTCTTTTCTAATCCCCTCTTTTTTCTCTTTCATCTTTTTGGTGGAAAATGGGATATCAACAAACATTCAACGGCCTCGCTCTCATTTCTCTTTTTGCTTCCGTCACCCCCCCCCCTCCTACCTTTATCCTGCTCTTCTCCACCCCATGGCCAGCAACATTTTTTTTTTTTTTACTTTTCTGCGCTGCTCATTTCTCTAACTTTTCTTGTTGCTTTGTAGTCCTGTCTCACGTTCTTTTGTTTCCTAAGGAAGTTTTAGTAGATGTGTGAATGTGTCAGCCTGAGTGATGACTTTTTTTCACTCTCATTCTTTTCCCTTAATCTCTTTCAGATGCCTTTATTGCTTTCACTGTTTCTATTTGTTATTTTTCCTCGTTCCTTTTTGTCATTCCTCACCTCACAGGTTGAACTTCAGTATCCAGCTGGGTTTTATTACTATGACATTCGTGGCTGCAAAGCCCTTTATCCTGGTCAGATTCACCCCCCACTATCCCAACCTCTTGCTTCATCTCTGTAGCCATCCTCGCCTACACACACACACACACACACACACACACACACATAAGAACTCTACCACACACGCTGACAAAGTGATAGGCAGCCAATCACCTGCACACAAACACACACCTCTTTTCCAATCTTGCTGGTGATTTTCGGACTCTGATACAGCAACTTTTCACTGCACTTCACTCACCTTCTCTTTCACTTCTCTCTCTATTGACACATTCATCTTCGGCACTTTTATATGTCTATCTGTTAAGTTTTTCTTTTCTATCTCATTCTCATCATAATTTTACTCTAAATAAAGTTGTCTTTTTACAAAATCAAATCAAGAAAATGAACAGTGAGATAAAAACTGACACTTTTTAGGAGGGGTGGGGGGGTTGTTGATAACTGGAGCACAACAGCAAAGTATCCTGTTCTCATTTGCTATCAATTTCCGTTATGGTCTCTTTCTAAATTTCTTGTCTTTTCACTCCTCCATCCCTTTCTCTCTCGTTATCCAGACCTCCAGAGGGATCCGCTTTAGAGCTGCATGAAAATCAATCAACCCCCCCATCCCATCCACTCACTTTCATCTTGTGATGACGTGTGTTTTTCTGTGTGTGTGTGTGTGTGTGTGTGTGTGTGTTGCTCTGTGTTGGGGTGGTGGTGGAGTATTCATTCACTCTTTGTCTTTCCTGCTCACCCTTGTTCTTTTTCGGGGGCTCGATATCATCCACTTTAAAAACAAAGCACTTGGTATTTGCTTAACTTGGAGGGGTTTGACTGCACAAAGAGAACCCTGTTTGGCCTCCCCGAGTGACCCTGCAAACGCTCGGCTCCATGATCCGCATAGTAATTGAAGTGTGAGAGGGTTGCAGACTTAATTTGGGTTGTCCATGTTTTTGAGGTGTGTCCTTTTTAATTCCTAAAGTGGCTGCTTGGTCTGCAGCGTTGGTAATCCAATCGGTTGTTCTGTTTAAAGTGCTAAATTAACCCCAGTCTCACCTCCAGCCCTTTTCTGTCTGTCTTGGTCTTCCTCTCTCAGTCAGGTAGTGGAAGGGAGGGTGGATGAGATGAGAGGTAGACAGATGCAGCGTTTCAAGTCATGTTATTGTGTCGCAGAGGAGCTTGATTACAGGTGTGTGTGTCTCTGTGTGATTGAGTGTGTATGTGCTCTCTCAGCCAACATCCTGATGAAAACAAGTCTGAACTTGAACACTTGGAAATGAGGACATCTCAGAAAAATGAATTTAGAACAACTTTAGTTTTAGGTTTGACTTTGGTGCAGTCAATTATTTTTATGTTGAACTGAAAATGAAAGTAATAAACTGATAGAAGTACTTGTTGGACTAGTTGCTGTACGCTTTTGTTTTAGCATCATTATTGTAATAACTGCATTCACATTTATCACATTTATCTATATGTATTTCCAAGAAAGGAAAATTAACTCAAATGCACCAAAGTGTTTTTTTTTACACTTGACAGAAAGTCAGAACACTTCTTCTTTCCCATAATTGTTCTGTTTCTAATTTGGTAAAAAAAAAATCTAAACATCCTCTTTCAATCATCAGGCTCTTCATTTCAGGAAGTAAAAATTGCCTCTTCTGACCAGGTCTTAAATACAACAAAAGATGAAAATCAGCACAGGATATACTACACTGTCATTATTTGTTTAACAGGAACAAAATGCATTAGTGGTGTATGAAAAACCAAGAACATCACAGCTGCTTTCATAACAATACAAAAGTAAGTGCTACTGTTCACAACTACAAATAAGAAAAGGCTAAAAAGGATGGCTTGTTTTGTAAAGCTGCCAGAATAAAAAGGATGTTCTCCTTAAAGAGGATGCAGTAGCTTAACATCAGTTTGTAAAATTGCATCTAAACAAACCTCAGGAAGACCTCTGGCACAAACTTCTTTACAAAACATGGTGCCATGAGGAGTAAAGATCAAACTCCACACATAAGTCCTTTATACCAACCATCAAGCACGGTGGTAGGTTCATGATATGGGATACAGTAACTGCCAAAGACCTTACAGTCATTAAGTCATCCATAAACACCTGTATTCAGAAGTCAAACTTGAAGACATCTGTTTGATTGTTTCATTAAGGAAACAGTCTGTTTAAAGTAGTTTTACTTCAGAGTTCAGTTTAGTTCAATCGAGGACGTTTCCTGTGAACAGTGCTGGATAGCTCCGGTTCAGGGAAACAAAAGCAGGTTACAAAAAAATGGCAAGATGTTTTCATGTGTCACTTTATCCCCCAACTAGACACAGAAACACAAAAAGACTTTTGTTCCTCTCAGAAATGAAAACAGAAGCAACACAGAATACCCACAGCACTCCCATAAAGGCCTGAGGCTGTGGAAGATTTATTTGTAGGACACTGTGTCAAACCTTCTGGTGGCTTCATCATATTAAAATTCTATAATATTATTTTGTCAAACCACCAATCCCCTCATAAACCACATACATGCACCTTGTGTTTCCACTGCAGTTCAATTTTTCATTCAAAGTGTCACTCTCTTTTTTTTTCATTCAGTTATTTACAGGAACTTCTTCGCTTTCCATCGCTTTCCTTCCTTCCTTTTCGTTGCCCTTTTTTCTGCAAGTTCCCAGGAGTCATATCTAAAGTGTCCTTTAGGAATTTCAGTGCTTTCATTAAAGTCATTAAGTCATTGCTCATGCCTCTCCTTTGTCCTTTCCTTTCCTTTCCTCCTACTACAGTCTGCCCACTGCTGTCTCTTACATGCCAATAATATCACCCTGTTTTGTTCTACACACCATTTGTCTTCTCTTACTCTCTTTTTCCAGTTTGACTCTCTAATGCCATCTCTTCCATCACTATCATACATCTAGTTTCTGTTTTCCCCCCTCTTTATTTTCTGTTTTTTTCTTGTCTTCCATGTTATCTATCCTATCATTCTGGTATATGGAGTACCTTCATAACACAGGATGTACATGTAAATCTTTTGCTATTCTCTCCAGATTAAGCTGCAGCGCAGCATCCCCACCTCTATTTTCTATCTGTTATCCATACCTCCCTTGATCTCACTGTGAATTACTTCTTTCTACAGCTGACTTTCTTACCATTCCACCACCTCCACCCCACCCCCCCATCGTACCTGCTACTTTGACATTAGCTTGTTTTCCCCTCTTCCTCCTGCCTTGCTCTGTGCCTCCGTTTTCAACTAACTTTGTTTCTTGTCATCTTTTAATCCGCTTTTCCCCCCAGATTTTTTCTTTTTTTTAATCCCTCACTCTTCTGTCATTCTTCTAGTTACTCTTGGCTTCATTTCCCTGCTGTTAACCCCATTTTCCTAAAATCTATGAAAAATCCCTTTTAGTCTGAGCAGTTTGGTTTTTCACTTCCCATTCAGCCTTACTTCCTCTTGTCTGCCTTCTCCCTTCACCCCACCAATACACTGTATATATATCACTCTGTGTTGTCCCAGATCTGAATGAGGCCCCCTGGGGGGTGGGGGTGGGGGTGGGGGGGGACCACACCTCCAAATAGTGTAATGAATTCAAGGCCAAACATGAATATTTCAAACTGCGCCTTGTTCCTGTTTACTTAATGACAGCGCTAATTCAACTGACTTGATTGATTAAAAATTCATTTTATTTGTTAGATGCTTGTGTTTTATTCATTCCTACCACTGCCTACATTAAAAAACCGAAGCTCCGTTTCATAAAACTGTTTATGGGAAACAGGGAGACGTGCCAACAAGTGGAGGTTCACTTTTTTTTTTTTTTTTACGCAACCCCCTTGAGAGGAGAACATGTGTTGTGCAGAGTAAAAGAGCACATGTGCATGTTTTTCTACTTGCGTATCTGTTTGTGGGTACGAGCGTTTGCATGGCCTAATTTTCACATTGTTTAGTTTTTCTCATCTTTCCTCCAGTGGCCTCGCTATCACTGCAGAACAACTACCTTCATCAGAGAGAAAAGACTGGAATCAAACATCCACAGATCTCAGATCCCTCAGTTCCATTTTCCTTCTTGCTTATTTATTTGACTGATTGGTATTTCTCACCCTGTTATTTTCCCGTCACCTCTTTTTTTCAGTTCTGTGTGGTGAAAAAATCTTTATTTATAATGTTTTATTATTTTCATGTATTTGTTTCTGTTAGTACTAGTTCATACAGATGGTAGCAATTAGTCTTTCATTTTTTTTCCTCTTTACTAGTTTTGATTTTTTTTTTTAACGTCAATATGCATGTTCATCTAACAGATCCCAAGTGACAGCTGATCACAAGCCTCCTGCATCAACGCGTGCCTTCCTGTAAATGTGCTGCTCTTCATCTAACTGCTGATCTCCCTCTTTCCAAACTCTCTGATCCCCTTCTTTGTGTCGTTTACACTTTCCGTCTCGCTGGCTCCGTTCTATTCTTTACATCCCCTCGCTGCATCTTCCAGTTGCCGGGAAAAGAAATCTCTTTCATTTGATTTTTATTGGCTCCTCCTGTTTCCACATCTAATCTTGTCACAAGCCAAGTACGGAGAAAGAAAACGAGTGAGTTAAAAATTGGGTCTTTATTCATGATGTTGCCCTCTTTTGTTCTTCTTATACGTTGCTTTTTTTTGCCGGAAGGGAGAGTTTGTCACAAAAGAAAAAAAAAAAAAAAAGAGGAGAAGCATGACAGAAGAGTTAGATATGGTACAGAACAACAGGGAACAAAAAGGGAAAAAGTGATTTTTCTTTTTTTTTGAAGAGTTGTCAGGCCATGTCATGTCACAGAAAAGAGGGGACAAGAGGAGAGCGGAAGAATACAGAGGTGCCAAATCTGTTTATCTCTCTAAAGAAAGTGACAGTAGTTTACCAGCTAACAATCCATTCTTGATGCACCACTTGTCTCTAAAATCCCACTACCTTTTATTCTCCGTTTCACTCTTTTTCTCCATCTACTTTTTCCTGGCTGTTCTTTCAAAAGCTGCCTTTCCAATTTACCGTAACTCTCCATCATCTTTTCACACATTTTTCATCTCTTCACATTTCCTTTCTCCATCAAATATACATGGGTTTCTGCAGCCCCTTTTGTCTTTCTCTCGTTTCCTTCTCTTTCAAACACTTTCTCATGTTTTCCTTCACTACTGTCACGTCATTTTATCTTGACATTTCAGAACCGAGCCGCTCTGTCGCCGGGAAAAAAAAAATGTCTCAATTGTACACAATATCTTGGTCTTATTCATCTGTATGTGTATGTGTGCATGTGTGTGTGGGTTTTTCTGCGTTTATTCGTAAGTGTGTGTAGGCCATTCATTTCACGAAGGATTCTAATGCCCCGAGGCATTTCTCAGAATCACACTATTCATATTGTCCACATTCTCTTATCATGATAGACAGCAATCATTCTGTTGTGTTAGTCTACTGGTATATATGTATAAGTATTTGTTCACGCATGGACACGGCATTTTCAACAGTTTTTATGTGTTAAAGGATAAATAATTGATTAAGTTTGGAGTATGGCTGTCATTATCTTCAACATGACGGGTGAGGGATAGTGTACTGAAGGGCGCGTGTGTGTGTTTATATACACGTGTTTGTGCTCCCTGAAAGAGTAATTATCACTGCAGGTTGCTGCTCTATTGGCAAATGCCAGATGTTTAGTTCTGCTCTGCTCCAGGTTAATTGGCTGATTGAAGTACAGGACACTTTCTAAAGCCTCATCGTGCTGTAATGTGCATGTGTGGGTGAGTTTGTAGAGGTGTTTTCTTTTAACATTTTAAAAATGACACGTTTTGTTTCTAAACAGGACGTAGCGTTAGCGCTAAGTGAGGCTAAATTCACGTGCATGTGTACAGACACAATGTTCTAGATGTGCAGTTCTAGTTCATTACAGCCTGTTTTGCTGCTGGTGCTCTTTTGGCTTGATTAACATCAAACATTTATTTAGTTAAAAAAGAAAAACAAATAAAAACGCAACATGTGATAAATTATTAGTAAATGATTACTTGATTTATAGGAACAACAGCAGCCAAGAGGCAAAGAAAATGTATTTATGTAATACCCAAAGCAAGACAAGTTTTGTATTTCACTCTTTATAGTGTCAAAAAATTAAGGATTTAGTCCATTTGTACATTCATGGAAAACATTTAGCAGATATTCATTTCTGCATATTTACTAAGCGTATTTATGAGTCCACTTTCAGTGATTTTCAGTCATTTTTGTCATTAAAGATGAAAATGAGTTTCTGTGAGATGCTTTTATTCTTTCATGCTTTGATCTTTTCAACTCTATTCAGACACCTGAGTGAAGTTCAGGTTAGAATAATGTGTATTTAAAAAGTTAAAAGAGACATTACAGCAGAATTTTCTGTAACTTTTCTCTGACTTTTTTTTTTAACTCTGTCTGATGAACCAGAAATATTCATAAAGTGGCCCATGTTACGTACCTCAGCACTACATGATTTTGTTGCAGGAAATTTGTCCATATTTGATTAATTGAGCTTAATTCTTACTATTTATTTACATTATTTCAAACAATGCTTATGGTAACAATACTCATAAGATGTGGCAGACTGTGGTGCAGCTGTTCTCATGTTGGTGTTCAGTCACCCTTTTTTGAAAGGGAAGTACGCAGCGTGATTCCAGTACCACACCAGGTGGGCCCTTTCTGTACGGAGATCCAGTTTCCTCCCACAGAACAAAAACACGCATGTTAGGTTACCTGCAATTCTAAAGTGTTATTTCAATTATGAACAGTTGTTCCTCTCTATGAAGCCTGTAATGAACTGGCAACCTGTCGAGGGTGTACCCTCCTCCTACTCTGTGTCCAGGGGAAGTTCATTTGGTTCCAGCTCTCTGGACCCTGAAAAGGATCAAGCAGGTAAAGAAAATAGATTCATGGATGGATGGTTTCTTGCAAATGAAAAAGAGTTGACCACTCCGTTGAACTTTTTGAGTGAAAAGATTTACAGAACATAAAACCAGAAAATTTCTCTGAAACTTTGTGAGAACAGTGTTTCAAACTTCATACCAACAGCCACCTGAATCCAGACATCTAAAACCCGAGGATGACCTGATTCCTCCACAGCTAACAGAAACGGAGGGTGAACAGCAAAGGTCACAGTAACCTAGTCAAAATTAGTTAAATTAATTTCAAAAGTTTTAAAGCAAAGTTGTAAAACAATCATTTGAGTGCACTGTAATTAATTCTTAAAAGTCTACAGGATTCAACAGGTGAGGAAGGTTTGAGAAATTTTGTACCTGAAGTTTGTCCGATGAAAACTAAAGCAGACTTTGCTATAAATCAATGTGTTCATAATTGTTCAATCCTAAAAGATTACAACTTCTAGACAAACACGGCAGTTGATAAGACACAGACGAGAAAGAGCGAAATTATTTGCCAGTTGCAGTAAAATCAATAGAGAAAATTACACTTTTACGAGAGCAATAAAAAGTATTTAGGCTTTAGAAAAGTGACTGTTAGTAAAAAGAAAAAAACAGAAAAACATTCTTTCATGAGTGGCAGTCAAATAAACCTGATTCTAGTGCAGATTTATTTTTGTAAAAAAACAAAAAAAAACAATGAAACCAAAGCTACAGGACAAGACGCTTGTTTTCAGTTAGTTAGCCTTTTCACTTCACTGCCTCTGCACGCAAAGCTTCTATCAATACTTCTCACTGACATTTACAAAAAAGAAAAAAGAAGTTGGTATCCAAGGACACTTTGATATATGGAGGGCTTGGGATCTCATTGCCAGCCTTTTTGATGAGTGTGCAGTCTGCTGTACCACCTGAGTCAAGGTGGCCACACTTTAATATGTGCATAAGATTTGATTCAAAGCAACGAGGTCATCAAAAGTGAACTTCAAAAGCGTCTATAAGTCAGTCATTAAAGTGATTCCGCTTTTTGAGGATTGAAATGAGCACCAATCATTTGATTTTCCTTCATTTCATTTATTCTTTTTTTTTTCTTCCACAGATCTTATAGTGAGTTTTCTGAGTCTCCCTTGGCTCTTAATTTGAAATCATGAGAAAAAGGGATGAAATATTTCACTTGGAAATCAGACACAAAAACCTAATGCTATTCTTTGGTGGAGGTTGTTTGTAACACATTCTTTAGACAACGTGTTGCAGGTTTAAAAACTGTTTTTCTTTCTGGGGAAGGTCAAACATAGTACAAAGGGGAATATCTCAATATATAAATCCGACATATTGGCTGTAGTGACATAAATTTCATCTTCAAAATGCAAGTTTAAAAATGTATTGTCTCAACTAAAACTGTTTCGTGATCTCTTTTTCAATCATACATTTAAAAATATGTGACAAAATCATTTATTTTATGAGACTGTTGATCAGAACTACAGACTGTAACTGAGAATTAGATCTCATCACCCTGTTTATGAGCTTCCACCACCAAGATGGCTAAAAAAATAAATAAAATAACTATGGGAATTTACATTTTCCTATATAATGGGGGTCTATAGAAAAATATCTGATATTGAGTGACATGCATATTGAAAACTACCATAAAAACTTTCTCACATCCAAAGTATTTAAGACAAGACAAATAACATGATGGTGGTAACATATTGCACACATCAAAGCAGATTTCTACAGTTGGGTATAAAGAGCATTTGATAAGTAGTTATGATTTAAAGGAACAACATGTATTATTAAATATTTATATTACTAAATTCATTGTAAACACGATTCAAAAGCTCTTAGAAATGTGACAACAGCACACAAACTGATTCTCTGGCGTGGTAAACCAATTGTTGAAGTACACCACAGCTGACAATAGTATTGGATACCCTAAGGGCAAGACTGTTTAGAGGCTGAAATGTCACTGGTGAATGAAAAGAATGAGTGGAAATCTGTGGACATGTGTGTACATGACCAGTGTGTGTTTGTAAAAGAGAGAAATTAGAACAAAGTGTGTCCTTTTTAATTCTGTGTGTGCGTATTTAAGGAGTGAATTAGAGGTTGGTTAAATGAGAGGAGTAATGCTGCAGCTTTGTCACGGCGATGAGGGGCCTAACTCCGCATTAGTCCAACTGATCTTCATTTGGTTTTACCCTTGTATAGTTCAGGCAGAGAGTTGGAGCACAGAAATGTGATGAATTACATAACCACTGGGGAGTTGGGATGGGACGTTTGAAAGGGAAGAAAAAAAATCTTGGGAGGATAAATAAAACGTGTGACAACTAAGCTGCCTAAAATACTGTTGTTTGAGAAAATAATATGCATTTATACTAGTGTGGCACACAGTTGACTGTCTACACACTGTTTTGGTTATAAAGTTTGATATATTTTCCTAAAAAAAACCCAAAGGATTTAACACTAATATGCTCTCAGTTGTTATTGTTCTTGTCTGTAAAGGCAGTATATCACTATTACATCAGACTGATGAAAGTTTCCTGTTGTGCAGCTTCCTGAACTAACAGTTTTTTGTTGACAGTGTTAAATATTGCAGTTTTAAATGTACCAGGTTGCTTGAAGTTTTCAGTCAGAATAACTTGTTCTATGTTTTCTCTTTTCTCCTGATAGTTTACGATCTTTGCCAATTAAAGATAATGTTGCATCTTTTTGTTGATGCAGCCTAATGGTTTAAGAGGAACCTGTCCTGGTTGACACATGTCATCAATCTAACTAATGTGCGTTCTCCACGTTTACACACAATAAATAAATCCACATAGTTTGTCATACAATTAGACGAGAAAACCAGCATAAAACACACACACTTACCCTGATATATTTCTCCCCTGCTCTCTATTTCTCTCACACACACGACCTCAAGTACCTGCAGTCACTTGGCTTTATGTCATTAGAATTTGGACTCTGCATGAGTGGATGCATAAAAATGGCATCTAGAAGACACAAAAGAGCTGCCACACTGTCATCCTACAGGGACTGGAACCCTCACCATCTACATAACGCACAAACTGATGATGATTACAAGATGCACAAAAACAAGAAAACACAAATATTCATTAAGAATAATAAGAACAATCTTGAAGTTGCAAGATATTTTCATAAAATTACTTAATATTGTAAATAAAGTAGCTTTAGTAACTTTGCTATGAGCTATCCAGGTTCTAATTTAGACCGTTTTTATGTTTACGCAGACATATTCTTTTCAGATGAAAAACATCCCGGCTTCAAAACTGTTTTTTTTTTTTTACTTTGTGATCCCCAAAAATCTCAACAGCAAATTAGCAAGTCCGTTTGAAAAGAACGTGCACGAGGAATGAAGATCAGAGGAAAAAGTCTGGCGCTAACCGGCGGTAATGAAGCGTGTATTTGTGTTGTGCCTGTGTAACCATGATGCACCAGCTCCAGCCTGGCTGTTGGCAGGCTTCCAGTTTGAGGTGGTCACCTCAGTGAGAGTGTTTTAGGAGAAAGGAAGCAGTGCTGAACCTGCCTGGAGTTTTTAAAATGAGGTTTCTAGTGGAGCGCTACTGAGCCTACAGGGTCGAACATTAGCTCTGGTTCCTGTGAGAATTTTGTCTGTTTTTTCTTTTCTTTTTTGTGCAAAGATTGATGAGGTCATGTGTCCTTTACCCATACTGTGTTTTGTGTGGATGTCCTCTCTGTATTTAAAGTAAAAAAAAACAAAAAAAAAAACAGCAGTTTTAGAGGATTTAAAAAAAATTGAAAGATAAACTTTACTGATGGTTCCACAACAAACTTGCAAAGTTTGTTAATATTAGATCGCGTGTCATGAACACTTTATTTATTCATGCTGTAACATGCTGAGAGGTCAAGACATGATAGAGGAAAGAGAAGAATTAAACTGCTTTGTTGGCTTTATATCGGGACATGGAGCAACCACATTACAGCAAAGAGCAATAATGAAATGTTGGGAGGAGAGAAGAAGTGAGAATATTGATGAAAATAAAAAGTGTGTTCTTCTATAATCACCTTTTTATTTCTCCTTTGTTACATCTCTGCAAACTGTAATAGCCAGAGAGTAAAACTTGTGGAACAGAAGAAGGAAAGGAAAGTGATTACTTGTGTGTGTGTGTGTGTGTGTGTGTGGGGGGGGGGTTGGTTGGTCTCCAGGCAAGAACTTGATTGAGAGTGATGAGAGGAAAATGAATGATGAGAGAGAAGTATATTGAGAGAGAGGGGGACAAAGATGGATGAACTGTAGAATGTGAAAAGAAAGATGAAAATACAGATGAAAAGGCATCGAATTGACTGATCTCATCAAGGCACAAACAGAACTGGAGTAATTGAGATAACACGGAGAGCAAAGAAACACAGGATGGAAAGGAAAAAAAAAAAGAGGAGTGGGATTAAATGCTGTGAATGAGCTGAGTGATATCTGAAGTGGAGGAAAAGTACGACTTTGGAACAAGGGAGGAGGAGCTGAATGACAGAAGTGAGAGGAGAGCAAGTTCAGAGTTTTAATATCAAAAAATCTTTTTTATTTTTTCTCCTTTTCCTGTCAGTTCTGTATAATGACTTTTCCCATTCAAGCTTCAGGCTTATTACGGTGCTATTCAACCAGCCTGCCCGCATAGGTCAAGTGATGTTGACCTGAATCCTAAGTACTTTGTGGGTATCAGTGACCCGTATATCAAAGTCAGTCATTAACAAGCACAGAGAGCTCCGGGGTGGCTGAGAGTGAGTGCATGCCCTCAACTTCATATTTATATACATCAGCTTTCCACTAGAACAAACTGTAACTGTGAATTGTGAGCAAAGAAATAACAGATTGTTGTTGAAAGATGTTCGACTTTGCTGAATTACTATAAATCTCTGAGCTGATGAGTGAGCTTCTTCAAGCCCACGGGGTCAAACAACACTTTTGACATTGATTGTTGGTACAATTGTGTTTTTAAGGTGCTGAGTGAGCGCTTCTGAGCCAGCACAGTCAGCCAATAGCTGCCCAGGGATCCAAGGTTTTGATTCTCAGATTGGTATGTGTGCATGTGGGTGTGTGTATGTGTGGGTGTGCAGGAGGGAGGGGGGGGGGGGGGGGGTATA
>SSNP01000033.1:1317952-1339143 GCA_006937955.1 Pachypanchax playfairii
GGGGGGGGGGGGGGGGGGGGGGGGGGGGGGGGGGGGGGGGTGTATACTGAAGAAGTGCTGACTGAGAGCAGCTGAATATGTGGTGAATATTGGAATTGTGTAGATAAAATGCTTTTGAAATAGACAAAAAAGGGGGCTTGCTGCTTGGCTGCACGTCTGTGCGAATTGCAATTACCACGTCGCCGCTGTTACACAAGCCTGACAAAAAAATGTTTAAAGTGTCGATAAAAGCTTGGAGGACTCACGAGGCTAAATTAGACGCCGGCCATTAACAGGTGTTTTTTATAAATAAGCAGAGAGGAAATATAAACTCATGCTACAGTGAGAAAAGGTTGAAATACAGTATATGACATAATAATAATTGTAGTAATGATATGCTGTTTGTGCTCATAAAGCTGTTGACCTGACTGCGTTTTAAATACTAGCTTACGTTAACCCAAACAGAATCACAGTAAACACTTAAAGTGCCGTGCAAATTGGGATAATTTGTAAGCACTTGCTACACGACGATGTAAATGAAAGCAAACGCGCTTTATTTGTGTGTTTCTAATAAGGTGTTTTTATTTTAAAACCCAACTGCAGCAGACAGCCTGGAAATCAGTTTGGAGGGAGTCAAGATTTGAACACTTGCTATTCTTTTTTTAGCGACAAAAGCCCTCAACCTACTTCCTTCTGCCCCGTCTCTTCTTTTAATTACTGTTTCCACTCTCATCTCCACCTCCCACCTCTCGTCACTCCATCATCAAAAAGCGGTAAAAATACCCCACCATAAGACCTCATCACCCCCCCCCCCCCCCCTTCCTACCCATCACCACCACCTCCATTCAATCTTTTTAGTTTTTCTAGTCCTTACATCGTGCCTCATTTCCTTTTCTCTTCACTCGTATCTGTCCTGCTCGCTTCCACACCATTGGCACATTTCGTTTTCTTTTCTTTTTTTTTTTTTTTTAGCACTAGG
Source organism: Pachypanchax playfairii (assembly GCA_006937955.1). Classification (NCBI taxonomy): domain Eukaryota; kingdom Metazoa; phylum Chordata; class Actinopteri; order Cyprinodontiformes; family Aplocheilidae; genus Pachypanchax; species Pachypanchax playfairii. The sequence continues at coordinate 1,318,911 of SSNP01000033.1, forward strand.
CCTATCTCCCTGTACAATCATCTATCCTTCTTTTTGCTCTCTATTACTCTACTGGTTTTCCTCTTAGCATCCCTCATCTCTAACTCTCCCTTTATCCAATTGCCTCTCCTTTCTTCAGTGCAGTCTCATGTTTCTCTTCTTTTTGTCAGTAAGATGAAAGATAAAGATCTTTAATTAATCCATCCACATACTGTTGCCGACCGTATTTCAGTCTTACGTGTCAGACTTTGCTCGGAAAAAAAATGCCTTTTTTTGACCATACCCCAAAAATCTTGCTTCTTTTGATGCAAGATCAAAACATATTTTGTTATCTGTTCCAATTTTTGATGGCTTGAATAGTATTTCATACAGGTATATGTTTACTTCATGAATTTTAAAGTTGTGACATCGTGATGGAAGATTCTGTCAGAACTATTTGAAATTTGACCTCAGGGATTTAATTCACTTCTTCAATTTAGCTTTGTCAAATTGATTAATGATGTCAGAAATGGTACTGTTTTATATTTAGCTTGTATAAATGTGGTAACAGGTAAATTTTTTGAGGGTAAACAACAAAAAAACAAAATGTCCGTCAATCCATCTTTCCTTCTGTTCGACCATCCATCTATTTTTAGAGGTCATGTCCTGTAGGTGACCGATCCAGAAAGGTAACCCAGACTTCCTTTCTCACAACTCATTCCAGCAGGAATATGGAATCTTGTTACATCAGTTACAATATTGTTGAGGGATATGTAATTCCTCCAGTCAATTTTGGGGTTTCCCTGCAGTCTCGTACCCAGAAAACCTTTCGGACTTGACTCAGACCTTTTAACTCAGCTTCTTCTTCAGCATGACAAACCAAATAAACACTGTCATTACTGTAGAAAAAGTCCTGATCCGTCCACAGTGATGAGCAAAAACAAAGAAGAATTTGTAATTTAAATGCACTCAGTGCTGATACTGAACAATGATTCACATCTGATTTGTTTTCTTTAAAATATATACTATGAGACTGCAAAGTCTGACACAGTGGCACACCTGCACACACATAAGTGCATGTGATTGAATATAAAAAAAAACATATATTTTCTGCTCAAATGGTCAGACTTGATTGACTTATGTCTTCAAGAAGGAATGCAATTTTGATGTAATTTGCAGCAATCAGGCTCCTATGGTTTTAAAGAGCCTCAAGCGGCTTCCATAGAACACCTTCATCCTGCAACACGATTTATATGTGCAAATGTGCAAAAAAAAAAAGAAAGTTTGTGGTGTTTTCAGAACATTGCCATGCATATCTGTCCCTTTTATTCACTTGCCGTTGTCAACAAGTTGAGGTTCAGTAACAATAAACTGAAAGAACAGTTAAACGTACAAATTCTAAATAAATAGTCCATAAAAAATAACTTGCCCAGGTGATGATTTCAAAATTTATTCTAATATATTTTTTAAATATTTTATTAACAATGCAATATGTGGTAATTATAACACTTGTTTTAATAGTTTGTGGTGCAAAACATAAAAAAAGTTTCCTATTAGACAAATCTAACACACCATCTGCTCAATAATTAGACATTTTATGGCAATTGATCAACAGAGTTGGAAAAAACATCCAAAATTCGGTCTGAAAATTACAGGAGTGTTAAAAAATGATGAAGTAATGCAACACCTTTCTTCATTTTACGTGTTGAAAAAGTTTGAAAGAACCTGTTCACTCCTTTTTTTAATCAGCGAAATATTTTCCTCTCTGCTGCAATCACAGCTTCACAAATAATGTTTAGACCTTACAAGTTAAAAACTCATGACAGTTATTTCAAACATGATTAGAGGTATAATTAATTCCATATACATTTTAAAGAGAACACATTTATTAATTTGTTTTTTAATTAAGATAGTTTATTCATGTAAAGTTTTGAAAACAATTTATTCATGCCCCCCAGCTCAAATAAATAATAAACTAGTCTAATTCAAATTAAATCAGATGTTTTCCTGTTGAATCTTGTTATATTGCAAGTTAATTTAAATCATTCAGTTACACCCAAACCATGTGACTGATTGATGCACAGAACATATTTTATTTTTGAGCAAAGTATTTTAAAAATTATTTACAAATATACCGACTTTTTGTTGCATCAGACAAACATTCTGCCTTCATTCAAACTGTATGACCCTCAGAACACTGAGTCTAAGTCTCTACTGTCATACTGTTATATTATGGGTGGTTGTTTAAAATTTTGGCAGTCTAAAGTACTGCCAGTAAATTGCTCTGAATGAGATCCTTGAGAAGATACCTAAAATGTGAGAGCATCTTTCTGTTGAATGTCTTTTTTTGTTTGTTTGTTTTATGGCTGATGCTGAACACTGTATTGTTCTCGTCCTTGCCTGTTGTCACTGCAGTTTCTCAGCCTTTCACTTGTTTCCTACAGCTCCTTGTTGTGAGAACAGAGCTGTCAGCAAACACACATCCACACAGATGCACACATTACAGCATCAAACACACGGTTTCCCTGTGAACCAGGCTTGTCTTCTGAAGACAATGAGTGAGAAGAAGTCTGACTTCATGCAGAATCTCTGTGTCTCACACTGTCTTTCTGTAACCCCTCGTCTTTCTCGTCTGATTTTCTCTCCTCATCTACATCTGCCGCCAGCTCTTGTGTCCACTGTTCAGGGACTTTTCTGCTCAGATTTATTTGCATTTTCTTTCTTTGATGGTCAGTTTTTATAACATTCTCTTTCATTCGTTTCTTTATTTTCAGGTTTTTATGATTTGCTATTTCATCTTTTATGTTTTACATTTTTGTTCTCTTTGTTAGAAAATGTGTTTTTTTACTCTTCCAGTATTACTTGTTGATTGATGACTTTACACCAATTTAGCTTCCTTTCCTTTCCTTTCCTTTCCTTTCCTTTCCTTTCCTTTCCTTTCCTTTCCTTTCCTTTCACATATAGTCCTGTTAAAGATATACAGCACCTTTGGCTGTGTGTTTACCTCTCCATTTAAATTAAATTAAATGAATTGGAATTAGTCTTAATCTCTCTTCCTTTGCTGGCAAGCATGGAGAATGACTTAATGTTACAAGGGCATATTTCACTTGTATAACAAAAATGCAAGACACTCAGGCAATATGTGTAAGTGGATAAACACTAATTAAATAGGGTAATTAGGAGACAGTAGAAAGTCGGGGAGATGGTTGTGCACAGTTGAGCACAGCTCAGCACAGCTCAGCTCAGCATGGCACGAAACCAGATTGACAGGTTCGTTCACAATTTTACCTTACAGACATTTTCGTTTGATTCGATTTGATTTGTTAAAAGTTCCAGAGAAGATCAACAACATTTAGTTCTGAACTGAATTGCATGTCAAGCTGCATTTAAACATCAAGCAATCCAGATAAAACATGGAATGAAAGTAAGAAATAATCATTATCAACAACACGAATGGAAAAAAAGCAGGAATTGTTTGTAATTTTCATTAAATTGCAAGTGTTCAAATTAGATTCTTTTTATATTGAATCTACTGATGAGGTTCTTGTTGCTTGACTGAATTCCCCAGAACAAGAACAACCATAATGAGCTTGTGGCGTCTGCTGATTGACTGCTGATTATTGATTAAAAGCTGGACATGTTTAGCATGTCTCATGTAGAAGGTCAGCAAATACATGCTTTGATTTTGTAAGTTAATACTTAGCATACGGTTTGTCACCTTGAACATCAGCCTGGTCGTCAAAAAACATAGAACAAGTCAAGTGAGTCATTGTTTACCCTTTTATTCAGGTTCAGCTATCTGACAACTAATGAAATGTTTATCAAAACAACTGCTTGATTGGGGGAAATGTGTTCACAGTCCTGTTGAAACAAAGTACAGAAAAGAAACAAAAGATGGAAAAGAAACTTGTGTTCGTTTAAGTACTTAGGCATTGTCAATCAATACGGTCCTCTTCCAGCAAAAAGCAAATGGCTTTTCAAATTTCAGTCATTCTAAATGTCTTATTTTACTAACATCTCACTGAAATAGATTGGCTGCTACTGCATTAAAGAATGAATGTCAAAATGAAGACTTAGTGTATATTAAAAAATGTGGACTTCCTATTTTATGCACCGATCTCTGATTAATTATCCCTTCTGAGATTATGACGTGTTGAAGGCCTTTAGGCAGCCGGAGACTGCTCCACCTCACTGAGCTCTGCTTATAGAGTCTGAATATTACAGTGTGATATTAAAACATAACAAATGAGCTACACAGATACATAGTATGTTTCTTAGGATTATATTCAATAAAATAGAAATAGAGGTTGTCTCTTGAGTCTCATTTTTTGTTTTTCCATCAGTCTCATCTCTCTGCTGCCTTCTTCTGTCAGCTCTGTTAGTACGTCCACTGTCTGTGGTGAAAGAGAATTATTGGAAAGATTAATTGCAGCCCACTGTACTGTGGTTACTGTCAGCAGTCCCTCTGGACCATAAAGAAAGAGAGGCTGAGATAGAGGAGTAAATGCAACAAGAGAGCTGTTAACAGACCGAGCTGGAGAGTGAAGGAGGGAATGAAGAAAATAAGACTCAGTTGACGAGACAAGAGACAGAGGGAATACAAAGGCAGAGAAAGAATTTGGAAATGAGTGAGAAGCAAGGACAACTGGAGAAGGAGGGGCTGGGTGGGAGTCAATGCAGTAAATAGAATTGGATGCCAATGTAGCTCTATCTCTATGGAAAAATAAGGACATAGTTGGGTTCAACACTGTTTTCAGGCGAGAGGTTATATCTTTTTGTGATAAGTTTCTGGGTCCCAGTGTTCATGGAGTTGCATAAACTTCTTGTGTGAGTGTGAGTGTGTGTGTGTGTGAGAGAGAGAGAGAGAGAGAGACTTCATTTTCATTGTTTCATTGTGTAGCACTGAAGAGAGCTGAGATGCAGCTCAATGTAGTCCCACTCTGAGAATCACATCATGGGATAGTGAGAATGTGTGAGTACCTGGTGTACCCTTCATTCTGTAGACTTTTTGCTTATCGCTCAGATTTTTGCCAGATTAATTATTTTAAATGTTGCCATGAATCTATAGACATGTACAATAATATAATAATAATTAATGCCTAATTGATCCCCTAGGGGAAATTATCTCTCTGCACTTGATCTATCCCTGATGAGCATTGGGCTGCCATTAGTACAGTGCTTGAGGGGCAGTTTTGGGGTTTACTATTTTGCCCAGGGATACCTGGACACATATCCCACCAGGGCACGAGATGGAGCTACCCCATGTATAAAGATAGACCTTTATCCACTGTAGAAAATGAAAGTCATGATATCATGTTTGCGGATGCTGCCATGTCGTGTTTTGGAAATCGGAGTCTGTGCACTAGAGATGTTAACCTGAATCCTGCCTAATCTCACACTCATGATCATGGTGTTTCTTTTAAGCCTCAAATAACCAGTTTAAGCTCAGTGTTATAGAAACGTAAGTATTTGGACACACAGATGTGTATGGTAAGAACTAAGTGTGAATCATTAAAAGTTAACAACACCTGTAAAAAGATTTTCTGAGGTTAATTTTTTTTTGTTTTTAATTGGTTCCATATGTTCTATGAATCTATCTACGTATGTATGTTACAAAATAAAAAGTTCACAGCTTTAGGAATATATTAATCCCTCGGTTATCGCAGTATTTTTACCTTTATAAACCCTCCCCATATTGTTAACAACCACATGTACTAACTGAATGTGTGAGGCAAAACAGGGGAAGATGCTGGAAGAATCAAGGTCCAATCAGAAAGCCAATCAGAGCGGCTGGTACTGGAGGGTTTTTGGGCGACGGGAACACCGACAATTGATCGTTCCTGTGCATGCTCCACTCACTCCCACCACTTCACTAAACCCCACTCGTATCAGATCCCATCGCCCATATAAAAGACATATGCTCGCCATAAAAACCAGCAATGCACTGAATCTGCAGAAGGTGAACCACGATGTAGCGAGGGGTTACTGTACTTAGTTTCTGCACTTAATCCACTCTCATACCTTCTCACAAAAGCCTCTGTAGACTCCCTTCACTATGTATTCCCCCCCCTTCACCTTTGAATCTGTTCACTAAAACCAAACATGACAGGGCCTGTAAAAAATGGCAACAATAATGGCAGTAATACTAAAACTTTAGCAGCTTCAGATTGCAAACTACTTAAAAAAAAAGGCCACAGCTGTAGCCGTCAATGTCCTAGAGGATTCTCCCAGCGCTGCTTCATCAATTACTTTGCAACTCAATAACAACTGGCAGGCTCAAGTGCAACAGTAAATGAGATTCTTACATAACACAACATGGGCCAATAATCTCTCTGAATGCATTAGGTTCGGAGGCCAGGTATCGCTGTTCTGCGCTTACATTGAATAAATGCCTCACACATGCCGGCAAATTCTTTCATCTGGGCAGGAGCAATAAAGTTGTTCAGTGTTTTTATATCACGTTTCCATTTTGACCCTCTGATATGAGATTTTGCATTAAGAGAATCATTATGTTTTATCTGCCAACACATGACACATTTTTCTTTTGCCATTTTTCTTAAACTGATCAGAAACTTATTTCTTTTGTTTGTTTGTTTGATTCTTTATTGATTGAATGATAATAGGAGGATGTGTACAGCCACATAAACATCAGGGAAAATTGTTTTCTTGCTATATTTTTCTTTAAACTGATGTTGGCATAAGCAGCCAATACATAATAAGACATTTTTACTGAGCTGACAATAGCCATTTCCAAGTTTTGCAGCTGATGCAATGCAAAAATAAATAAATACATTTCCCTCTTGTATAAGATTGCAGATTTGGTGTATGGACATGGAGTTTTTAAAGAGGTTTTGTCAAAGCTGTGATTAGAATCAAGGATGCATCAGCTCTTCCATCTTTAGAGTTCACACCCAGAAACCAAAATATGAAAGGCTAATGGTGCTGCTGATCATAATGACATGTTGAGAGTCTTGATTTTTACCTACCGAAGCATCTTCTTAAATACTTGAGTCTGGCTTGATGCATAATAACTTTAAAAAAAAAAAACTTTGACTTTTAGGTGATAAAAAGAGCCCCCCCACTCCCACCCTTGCTAAAAATGCACGGTGTTTAGTGCAATAGTAACAGTTTTGAATTTAAACCAAAAGTAACATTTGCTAACGGCAGCAAATGCACAGAGCAGAACAAAAAGCAGTGACTCCTGCTGTGTCAATGTGAGTGATGGCTGGCCGATAGTGATACATAAAGCAATATTATGCGCTGCAGAGTGCTGTGGTGTTGAAAATTCAGGTGAAGCGGGCCGCTTCAGCTGAATGACTGTGGTGAAAACATTGAAATATAAGCAATCTATTGTTCACTGCCTGTGTAATTTACCACCTTTAGTGAAGCCTGTGGACCCTTATTGACACTGTGTCAGAGCAGTGTTCATTAAACTCTGGTCCATTTGAGACTTTTATGTACTTTTTGATGATGTTGAGCTGTAAGATGTTATAGAAATGTGTGCTTTACAGGTTTAAAACCTTTGCAAATGTAGCAGCAGCGGTTGCACTGAATTGTCTTATGTTTAATGCATTAGCTGTTAGCAGTCTAACCGGCGATACCACACAGACGGTCAACATTTGGTTCCTCTTAGCGAGTCATGATGGTCAGTTTATAAATCTGTTACATTCTAACGTTCCCACCAGCCCACACAGACTGGGCAAATTACCAAGATTCATCTTGCTTTTTTAGACTGGACACATGGTATGTGAATATGTATGGGGTGTGTGTGCAGAATTGTGTGCCTGTTTTCTAATCTGCTTGTGTTGCCTTTGTCCCCCTCTGTGCATTTTCCTCCATATACTGGGTCTTTTGTTTATTCATAATGCGTGACGTATGAAGTGTGTATCTCTACAGTATTTGTGTGCATGCAGACTGTGTTTGTTGTTAAGTCTGCATGAGACCATCTGTGTATTTGTGCCTGTCTGTGTGAGGCCTTTGAAATATGCAGAGGGTGTTGTCTGTCATTGTGTATCCGTCAGTCTTCCTGTCATGACCGTCAGAGTGCAGAGCCAATGAGGGAGGAGTGGAAGAGGAGACAGGGAAGAGGACAAATTAGAAGGAAGAGAGACAGTGAGTCAGGTGTTAAAGAGGAGCTGGAATTAGACAAGTGGTTCAGACGGTATGTGTCGGTAGCTTAGTTTTAGAGGTTAGGGTTATAAGGGATTCCACACTGTCTGCATTTACTGTGATTCTGTGGATAGTTTTTGACATGTTTGCAGATGCATATGTAACTGTGACAATAGATCTTTATTCGTAATGTTAGGGTAGAGATGGCAGGTGAGACCCTCAACACCTGAGAATCAGAAGCAGAACTGACCCTACTGATCTCTCTCTGAGGCATCACCCTCTTCACACCATAAGCATTGTGCTAGCATGACGTGATCTAACAGGTAGCTGCATCCTGACCTCTGTGACCTCAGAGGGTTCTGGGGTAATACTTGCAGAACCAAATAACAGTCAAATACTGTAAGACTAAACTAACTAACCAAGACTAGTAAAAAAATTAACTTCCATTCCCTTTGTTTACATGTAAGATAAAATAATTATTTACAGACTTATGTGTAATGACTATAAAACAGGTAACATATGAGAAACATAAATATGTTGGTGCATAAATAAACAAATAATGTAAACATGCAAATATCATTTTTTTATTTCAGCTCGTTTGTTTAGTAGTTAATTATGTTGCTAATGTCAAGCGCTTAAGTCAAATCTCATCCAAGCAAAAAAAAAAAAAAAATGTATGATTAGGATTAAGGTGAGGGTTGAGGTTAGGAATTAATTGGCTGAAGTTAAAGTTACGTGTCGAGATCAGGCGGCCAATAATGAATTGAAGTCAGTGAACTCTCTTAACAAGGAAAACTGTACTACCCTGTGTGTGAGTCGGTGCACCTGCACTCTGCAGGAGGACGACAAACTATACAAGCGATTCAAACAGTAGTTTACTTTCACATGGAAAAATGAAGTCCCTAAAAAAAAGATACAAAGTAAGATAACTTCATAAATTATGGCCTACACATTTAAACCTAATGGGATAAAGCAGCCCCCATGTTAACACAGATATTTCTCACTTTTATTACTATTATTAATGAAGAACAGACACACAGTGACACTCGCACTCACTCACACACACAAACACAGAAATCTCAGCTTGACAAGAGTCAAACATCCTTTTCGAGATAGTTGGATTCACACAAATGCAGTAATGAGCTCTTCAAGCCGTGCCTACACACTGGCGGGCTCCCCCATGTGTATTCACCAAACTCAAACATTAACCTGCTAAAAGATTAAGGAAGGACACATACACAACACGCATAAACCCCCACTGCTGGACGATATATCTCACCCCTCACACACTGTGTGCAACACACAGACACCAAAGCTGCTAAGCATACCCATGTATCTTCAATAAAGTGTCAGCTACACTTTAATTGGGCTTGAATCCGATGCCGGGGTATGTTGTGTTATACGTTAGTGTGTTCTTTATGATGAGATGTGTGAACCATGTGTGGGATCAATCAACTATTTCTGTCTGTGTTTGAAATGGCTGGTCTGGCACTGGCGTTTTGGTTCTTCGGGCTCAGAATCATCAATTTCTCTTTGGATTAAACCGAGTTCATATCGGGCCAAAAAAAAATCTTTCCACTCCCTCATTTTGACTGTGTTTTTCTGTTAAGCTGGCAGACTGTATAATATAGCCTAAAACCAAACTTTTAGAAATGTTCTCTGCTATGGATACATTTACAGAAACAGGCCTCAAGTTGTTGTATGTACAAGAAAAAAAAGTTATGTTAGTACTCAGGGAAGAGTGTAGACGAAAACAACTTTCTCACTGACATCACTCACTTTAAATGTCAAGCAAAAAAAGGTGCAGTATGTGTTTAAAAAAACATTCCCATTATGCTTATCGCTTTGATAGGCACATATACACAGTGAAAAACAATTACATTTTTGGGGACAGATTTTTACATTTACTTTTGACAGTTTAAATATAAGAATGAGGATGTGTAAGTAGCTTGGATGTACTGAAACAGAGTATTGGGGGACTATGAACTAGAATGAGTCAAAGGGTAGAAGAAATATTCTGTTTTTATAATTGCTGAACATCCTTTGTGTTGATGCTGTCTAGGGCAGCACATAAAAAAGAAGGATAAAAGAAAAATGTGTGCCAGTCTTTTACATTACAACGAGGGACAATTATACACCTGTGGGACATTTGTTTATCAGTATGTGCACCTGAATGTGTGTGCTCTTATCTACATGTAACCAGTGTTGGTGATGGGAAGCAATCAATCGTCCAACTATCCCATTAGGAACCGGAGCGGCCTCTGAAATGGTGTTTGTTGGTGGTGCGGCAGTCCTCTCTGTTAATTTGTGTCAGCCTATTTACATGCACAACACAGCCAGAAGAGGAGAGAGACGAACACGAGCGCCGACCAAAAGGGACAGGAAACAAATGGAGTGGAAGGAAAAACAAGACCAGTGGCAGAGAGAAAGAGGGACAAATTAGATGGCAAAGGACTCGAGCAGCTAGGAAAATGGGACGAGAGAAGTGTCAGAAGGCCAAGGAGTTTAAGCTAGCACTTAATCCTCAACACCGCTCACAGGTGTCTAAGCAGGAATTCAGCTTCACGTTATCTACTGTATTATCTATTTAGCTTACAGACATCAGCATCTTTGTGCAGCTGCAAATTATTAAAGATATATGTTCAAGATTTCTTGGTTGTTTTATTAAGGTCACAAGGACATCTCAAGATATAAGTCCAAGCCTTTAGCAAAGTCGCTCCTAAAATTACTTGACAGACTTTAAGGCATTGAATCATATTTTTAATAACTTCTATCTCTCACTGATTACTGTTACTAAAACTATTTAGATTGTACTGTTTTTTATGGATTATTAAATTTCATAATGTTTTCCTATGAATGCAGTTAAGTGCCAGTGTTTGTTCTCCCATCAACTTCCCAGTTGCATCACGTCATTACTCACTACAGAGCAAATTACCTAAACCAAGCCATTTAGTGAGGATTTCCTCCATTCTAGTAACTAGATTCCTTTGTCTGCAGCATTTCCACTAGCATTAGCCTTGACATTCATTTCTTCATTGCTTTTAGCGTTAGCTTTGTTAAAGGCGCAGCTCAGCCCTTTTAATTATGTCTGTTTTGAGCGTGGAACGTTTCAGATCACGTCAGTATGCTAACTGAAGCAGGACTGCTCTCTCTTGCCTTGTTGCCTTCCTCATCACATGCCTGTTTCTCTCTTAGACTTTAATTCTTTCTACCCGTGCCTTCGCCAGCTCGTGTTTTCTCATGGGGTCACTAGTAAAGCATGACAAAAAGAGCTGTCTATGTTTGTGTGTTGCACGCATGCTCAGCATTTTTTATCCTGGTGAGAACTCTAGTCAGATTGCAGTTCTTGTTATGGGAGCATGTGCTCAAGTTAAGGCTTTATTTTAGGATCATAATTAGGGTAAAATTGAGACTACACTAAGGGAAAGACGTGTGAGGGTTACTAATAAGGTTAGAGCATGGACAAACAATGTCCATGAAAGTTAGTTGCACTGCAGTTATCTGCACTGGAACATTTGCAAAATAGGTTTATCATTCCTTCCATGTGCGTGAACTCTAATTACATGCATTTAAGGTTCTGGCGCAATTTTGATGTAAGCAAGTCATGTAGAGGGTATCAATCAAGGTAAATACATGGATAGTAGATGATTGACATAGGAATGCTGTCCAAAAAAAAAGGTGGATGGAGACCAGATTAAAAAAAACATATAAAAACAGAATAGAATGAAAGGGGTAGATGTGCATGTTCTGACTCCAGTCTCTGCAGCTTTAAAGTGCCGATTGGCAGGCTAGAGCTGGAATACTCTTTGCACACCTAAACTTCAAGTCTATTGATATATTGGAGCACAATGCAAGTAATATATGCACTGGATTGGAAACGGTGAATTGCATAGTGGGTAGTGAGGCCCAGGAGGCTTGTTTGGCTGCAGGGAGCCCATGTCACACTGAAAACCACCACACACCACCTGGCTGTGGTAGTGGACAGAGTGGATGAGGAAAGACCCAGGTGGTGGCATAGATCCATTTGCCTTGGAAGATCACACACAGAAGCTCAAAGGCGAGGAACACAGGGTGAACAATTAGAGCCAAAAAGCCAACAATCTTTGGCTTCTGTTGTACATCAACAATGGGCCACAAGAGTCAAGGTTTAATATTGTTTTTATGGAGAATATAATATTTATTCCTAACATGCACATCAAAAAATACATGATCTTTGATTTGAAGACACCCAGCATGCTGTGTAATTCATCCATCAGTATCGCAGAAACGCAAATTTGCTGATGTAGTGACAGCGATACTCCAAGACGAGAATTATGTGAACATGTTACATAATGATGTAGACAAGTGAAGGAAGAAATGTCTGGACTACAAAAGAGGCGTTTCAAACAGCTGAGGAACCGTGTTTTCCTGACTGAAGTTAATGTCTTACTTTGAGGTGAACTTTAGGCTTTGTGAGTTTTTAAATACACATAAAAGCTCTTTAAGACACTAACAGAAAAGTAAAAGCTTGAAAGCATAATGTGGCCTCTTTAAGTAAAGACCTCCGTGCCTTCATGTTTAAACCTAATGCTGAATTCATTGTATGGGATGTGTAATCTTGTCTGTTTTAATTTGCATGGAGTTGCATATACGCGGTGTGTTGTGTTTGCATATATATGAAAAGTTAATGTTACAATACCATTAAAGCCTCTTGAGTTGTGCTGAATTGATGAGAGAAGCAAAGAAGTGTATGAGTAGAAAAATGAGAGTGAGAGATAACAGGACAGAGAGACAAATTAAGGGAGCAAAACAGAAAGAGAGTGAGAGACACTGAATGTGAAGCAGATAAAGAGAAACGAACAAAGACAGCACAGAAACACCTCTAATGAAGACGAACAATGGCAAGAATCTGTCACTGAGGAGGAACGATGCTTGATAGATGGCGGCGATAAAGGAGAGGACGAGTGTTTAACTCTCACAGCACTCATCATGCGGCCCGCTGCCCATTCTGGACACACAGTGACATCATTGCTCCTTACTGTTGGGCGTTAGTGTCGCTACGGCAACTGGCTCTCCTCCAGCTGTTGCCAGGCGGCAATCTCCATGGAGATGTGCATGAAATAGGGAGCAGAAGAGAATGACAGGGGGGCCAAGGGGCTACACAGACACGTATACACACTCACACATAGTTTTTATTATACTCTGTCCTTGTATTCCTTCTTTTCTACTTTGCTTCATGACCATAGACATGAATAAATCTAAACTTGGCTCCCTGAACCTTCTTCTGTTTTAGGAAATCTCTGCTGTGAAATCCCATTTACAGGTTCCACCGTCTTGTAGTTCTGGAGCCAGAGTTTGTGCATTAGAGAGCGACGTGAGGCTGTAAGTCCCACCTGGTATTCTGCATCCAATAATAGGGATTTTAACACGTAATAACTAATTAAAGGTAATTGTATCCAAGTCAAGACCTGGAAGAACTTATCTGAGGTATATTTAAATTTTTTAAGTCAGAACAAGGTCACATTTATTGGTATGATAGGAACAGGCCTTATGACTTACAGTATACTGGAGTCAGTCATAAAAGGTGCGAGGAATCGCATCAGCTGCCTCTGCCATGTTCTATCTTCAAATTTACATTTTGTTTAGGTTGATGTTCAGACCTTATCTCTCTAACTTACACCCAAGTATCTTACAGTGATGCTCCGTGGGACATGATTAATGCCACTGCAAAGCAAAGTCACTCACCCCTTCCTTTTGCTGTGCTTTGTATTTTATGCACATTTATACATTGCACATGTACACGGACAACTTTGCTGTGAAAAACATAATTCAAATCCTGCACCAGTAAATTTGGTCTGTTGCATTATGAAACACAGTTCAGCATTGATTAAGCAGGTGTTTTAACTTGTAATTTATACAAATAGACCTCATTAATTTAAATAAGCATGACTTTAAAATGTGTTTTCAGCTATGCTGTCACAATTAGCTTTAAAATCATTTTGTTTTCACCATGTTGTTGTCACAAAAAATAAACAAATGTCAGTTTTTTACCCCAAAACACACTTAAGTGAGAGTGTCTAATGATTATAATTCTAGTGCTCAATTCCTCCAAGATACCGGGAGCTTTTAAACATTCCTTAGGTTGTCTTTAAACTGTAATGTAGCATCACTGTGGTATTTAGCCTTTGGGTTTTTTTCATATTTCTTTGTTTATATTTTCCTAAACATTTCTCAGCGGGAGAAAATCAGGTTTTCCACTTTTCTGATGTGCTGCTTTTAGCGGCGCTGTAAAAACATGTGTAAGATGTCCTAGACTGATAAATAACTGTCATCTTGTGCAGGATCCAGAGTATAACAACAGTATTTTCTTTCACATATGGTGCGTCTTCTGTGCACATTCCTGGGTGAAGTCAAACAGCAGCTCTCAACATGCTTGTCAACATTCACCTGTAAAAGCTTTCTGAAACGATGACATGCTCTTATGCTAGGTGTTTGAACTAGAGCTGCTATTTCCAGCAACATTAGATGATGTCAACCAGGTAGTTCCATAAACTATTTATTTATAATCTTTCACCCTTCTTCAATAAGTAAAATTAGGATTTTTATATTATTTACATGTACAGAGATCTGAATTGTTCCACTGCGATCTGAGAGTCCCTGGGTATCCTTGATCTTCTGCGTCTCGTTGCAGCACTGCCATTTTTTTTTCTCTCAGGCACTTTAATCAGCTCCTAGATGCTGCATGAATTCCCCATGCAGGCCTGGCCCCCTTCCCTTGTGCCTGGCAGCATTTTTTTTTTTTTATTCCCTGCCACATCCGCAACACATCAACCTGTAAGTGTCATTTAGCTATCAACACACATGGCTCCCCAGAGCTTTTTTGTTATTAAAAACAGTCTCCCCTATGCCAGAGCACCAAGTGTTTTGTGTGTGTTGATGTTCATTTTGGCTACAGCGAGACAGTGCTATTACTAAGAGTAACCCCATGTTTCTCATGAGGAATCAATGAGTCACGAATTAGTTGTGTGTCTTTTTGTGGGTTTGACTCTGTGTGAATGCCATATAGGTGTTCACATTTACTTATGAATGACACTGTTTTCTTGTCTGATTTGTGCTTTTTGTATAGCTGGGCTGAATGTTTCGAGCACTGAAAAAAAAACTAGAAAACTTGTTTTCTTCCATGTATGAATGTCATATCTCAAAATTACTTTATTTTTTTCTGAGTCTTATCATAGTAAAGTAGGATGACTCTTACATGGTGTACGTATATGGGTTTATATATAAAGTCTGGCTTGAGTAATAAATTAGTCATGTTGGTGGACAGAACAACCTGTGTCTACATCTCCATATGGCTGTCTAGAACTTTTTTTCTACCTTCTACAGGCTGAATCGAGAAGAAAAGTGTTTATGTCAGTGAATTATTAAAAGTGACAAGTTGGAATGCATTTTGCGACACAGCTGTCTGCCATTACTACCATCACATTGTACTTTACCAGCCCTGCAACTGGAGCAAAACGAGCTGTCAGAAAGGCTACTCTGTGCGTCCATGTGTTCACATTTCATATTTGATCAAAATGAATCCAGTAGAGATGTACATGTCTTTGGTGTGACCACTCGTGATCGATACTGAGTCGCTGTGAAATATTATTTGTTATGTGCGTGTGCGCTTGTCTCAGCTCTCAGTTGCTAACTCTAACAGGCTTTTTTTTTTTCCTAAATCTGTGCCATATTAGTATTTATATATTCAACTTCATTTTCCACTCATTTACACACAAGCGCAAGCACACTGATACACAAATGGTGTGTGTGCACACTTGAATACACACACAATCAGCAAATGCTTTATTTATTTGTGGGAGTTTTTAAGCTAATTAGTTTGAGTCCAGGGGAAAACGGTAATTGCCTCCCAAGAGTAAAGGTAGATGACAAAGGGAAAGAGAGAGAGGAGGGGAGGGGGGGTGGTCTGTTGGGAGCGAAAGATACTGCAGACGAGTGAGAGACAGGTACTCAGTGAAAGTTATGTAGTGGGAGGGGTTTTGGTGGGAGTTTTAACATGTCCATAATGCTTGTTTTGAATGTCTTAGAACATTGACTTGTGCATGTGTAGAAATCTGAACGTGTATCAAGACAAAAACTATAAAATTCTAACATTTCATACTGTTGCGTTACCACGTACCAGTGTTCATACTTTGTTGATCATGTGTCCCAATGTGGGTGGAAAGAACTGCATCCCTACATGACAACAGTACTGTAGAGTTTAAAATAAGGAAAGAGTGAGTGAGAGTAGCAAGACAAAGTCCTGCAGACACACAGGGGTTGTTGGAGAGCTAACAAAGGAGAGAGATTTGTTCCCAACCAAAGTCAAGCAGTCAGGATTCAGGAGAGAAGCAAGTTTGCTTAAGAAATACGAGTAAAAGTGGGATTTTATTCAGTATTATTCGATAATAAGGACTAAAACAAAACTGTTTGGGTTTGTCAGATCTGATGTTGAAAAAACATACTATTTTTCACATTATTTGGCATGAGGGCGTTTCCATGAACAAATTTTCTGTCGTGACAATAATATAAAAGTAACACTATCCAGTGTAACTTTTTCCTCTTGTTTTTTTCTCCTCAGTTTGAATTTTATTCTTCTCTTTTTTTCTTGTCATCTTCTCCCATTTCCTTTCAGCAGCCACCAAAAAACTTGCAAATCAGCTTGTTCTAGCCACTAGAAGTTGTTTTCACTTCCTTTATTTGAAACCACATATTTTTAAACTAAAATCTTCTTTTTTCTGTGAACAGTTCAGTAGAATAATGGCACAGTGACTTTAAAAGGATTGTTTTGAGTCATTTACTTGATAAAGCAGAGTGTTATTGTTGGCTGTTACAATAATAGTTTGCCTAAAACTAATGGAAATCTAATCTTACTATAAGCAGAGACAGTTTGTGGAACACTTTCAGAATGTCTGATTGGCTGTTGTTTCGCTAGCTGATACAAACAAATGCATGTAAGCTGCTTCTTGAACTTTCTGAAAGGAAGAGGATCCAAGACATTGACTTTAAAGGAAATTAGTCTCTTCACTTTATCAAAAAAGTAAAAGTGAGACATTCTTCAACTAATATTTAATTTAAAAATTAATTGCAAAGTGTTTGAGTAGATTTAATCAGTATCATAGCTATTGAGCAATACAACACTTTTCACAAACACACAAAACTGCACTAAACTATAGTACAAAATTATAACATTAGATTTGTCAAGTTTATCAGAGGCATTATAACAAAAATAAATTATATTTTGCACGGTTTTGCAATGTTTGTTTATTAGTTGCTTATTTATTCAATTATTCATTGTTAATAATTTGCAGACACAGTTCAAATATGTACCCCCACTATATTTTTTTTTTTTATTGCAGCTTTGGATCTGACATTTAGGAACAGAGAGTGAGACATGAAGAAAGACAGAAAGACACTCAGAGCCAAAGTTAGACAAAAGAGAAAGATGCAAGTAGTGGCAAAATGATGCAGATTAAAAGAAAGACAGGAGGATGAAACCCAAAGAGGAAAGAAAAAACAAGGATCATGAAAAATAGGACACCTCAGTTTTGTTACTCAAGGCCTAACCAATCAATCACTCTATTAATCTCAGCTCTTCCTTGAGCTTTATATAAATTTAATCTTAACTTACTGTCTCTTGGATCAACACGTTTCATTTTTGTTTGATGGCTCTTTCTTCTGTTTTATATCGTGGATAAAAAAGTAACAACTTTTTAATTACTCCATCCATCCATCCATCCATCCATCCATCCATCCATCCATCCATCCATCCATCCATCCATCCATCCATCCATCCATCCATCCATCCGATCTCTAGCACTCACCTGGTGAGAGGCGGGGTTACATCCTGGACTGGTTGTCAATCCATCACAGGGCCACATAGGAACAAGCAACATTTCATACACACACTCACACCTGGGGCCAATTAAGAGTTGTAAATTAATCTAACATGTATGTTTTTGATCTGTTGGGGGGAGTTGGAGTCCCTGGAGAAAATCTATACATGCACAGGAAAACATGCAACTCCATGCAGAAAAGCCCCAATTGAGTTTCGAGCCCAGGATTTTCTTCCTTTAAAGCAACATTGCTTCATTTACTCATCCACGTTTCTAAATTATATTGAGCCTTAATATGTAAAATTACTTAATGAATGTTTGTAGTTTGTCCCATCCACTTTTTTTCTTCTGCATTTCTTTATTGTTTTAGTGAGCTCTTGACCATTTCACTTAGATTTTGTCTCTTTGGAGTTTGGTCAAAACCTTTGTTAAACTTTTAAATTAGTATATGTATAAATAAGTATAAAAGAATTAGATGGTAAATCTTGCAACCAGAGTTGCTGAAAATTTAGAAATATTTTTTTGAGTTACAAGGATAAGTGATAATCAGCTTTGGAAAGAACCACCGGCTTTAGAATTTACAAAAAAGGGAAGGTAAAAGGAAAACAAAATCAATATTGGCTCTTTTTATCTCGGTTATACTTTGTAAATGCAGCATAATATAAGTAGAGATGTAAGGTTGCTGATATTTACTGAGTGCCAACAGCCAGATTATTATCTGTGACTCCACATTATTATCTTTGGCTCTAAAATTTCAAACTGCTGTGGGAAAAAACAAAACAAAACTCGCTTAGTGAATGAAAAACAATACATGTGTAAATGTTAAGAATAACTAGAAAGTAAATTTATACTTTTTTAGGGAATGACTCAGCTGCCTCCAGGTCCTAAACACTCACCAGATCAATTTTACCTAATGCAAACCTTAAATCCAATAATCAATAGAGCCTTGTTTTTTTTCAATTAAATGAGCAAAGTTGAAATTATGTCAACGAAAGTAGAGAAAGTAGAGGTAAATTGTGGTTTCCAAACAAACCCACATTATCATGCCACCACCACCATGCCTGACCATTAGTCTGATATGTTGTTGTTTTTTACTGGTTAATGTCAATGGAATCTAAGGCATTCTCTTCCTAAAATGTAAAATTTTAGAAGCAGATTGTCTAGGTGTTCTTTGACATTTAAATTATAAGTACAGTGAGCTCTACAACTATGTTCTTTTTTTTTTTTATCTTTGGCTTGATTTGTGGTTTCTTCTCTTAGTTTTAAGACCTGTTAATGGTCAGTGACTGTATTCTCTGTATTCTCAGGGGGCATACTTATATTATAGTATGAATGTACCAACACTGGTAAACTTTTTCTCAGTTTATTCTCTGTTTCGATGATGAAATTGCCAACAGAAAAAGGGTGGGTGGTCTCCTTCACAGTGAATAAAAAAACTGGTAAAACTGAATTACTTGCTTTGTAGCATGCATTCACACATTTCCTGAGCAAAAAACTCTAATTGTACATATTAAATTGTTTAAAGTACTTAGAACTGAGAGTCCATTCTGCTCTTTAATCTCTCCTTCTGCTGTCACTGTCTCCTTTCACCCTCTACTTACTCAGCTAGCACAGGTCTGATTGGCCAACTAATTAACAGCCAATTTTGCTAGTCTGCCAAGGTCATCCATTGGAAATGTCAAGGTTTCCCCATAAGCATGGAAATCAGATGTTGCACCATTTTCACACCCAACATCTTTTCTTATCGACATGAAAACAGTTTGATCCAAAGTCTTCTGGAAGATTTTAGTTCTGTGGTTTGTTTACGAAGAACTTTAAGTTGTTCTTTGACGCTAAACTATATTTGATCTTAAATGTTTATAAGAATGGTGTATGCTTCTGATGATGTTCTGATGACCTTTCTTAGTGTTCATCACCTCCATACTCGTTATTATCTGTGATGAGCTCTTACTCTCTTTGAAACACCCCAAAATAAAAACAAGTAAAGGCAATGGATAAAAAAATGACAAATGAATGGGTAGGTGGTAGATGGGTTATTATATCTGGTTCTGTTCTGTACTCCAGTGTTTTTAAGATCTTCTCTATACCACAACATATTGTTATGACACAGAAAGTATACAATAACGTCTTGTTATGATACGATTTGACAAAATCCATGTGGATTATGTTATTCGGTACCCAACAACACCTTAATCCACCATCTGCCACAGTGCCAAATGCTGAAAGCATCATCTCAGTTTACATTAGAAGAACATATGCCTCTTCATGCAGTAAGACACACAACCTTTCTGTCAAGTAATGCAGCATATGTACAA
>SSNP01000033.1:1339153-1354766 GCA_006937955.1 Pachypanchax playfairii
CCATCCATCCATCCATCCATCCATCCATCCATCCATCCATCCATCCATCCGATCTCTAGCACTCACCTGGTGAGAGGCGGGGTTACATCCTGGACTGGTTGTCAATCCATCACAGGGCCACATAGGAACAAGCAACATTTCATACACACACTCACACCTGGGGCCAATTAAGAGTTGTAAATTAATCTAACATGTATGTTTTTGATCTGTTGGGGGGAGTTGGAGTCCCTGGAGAAAATCTATACATGCACAGGAAAACATGCAACTCCATGCAGAAAAGCCCCAATTGAGTTTCGAGCCCAGGATTTTCTTCCTTTAAAGCAACATTGCTTCATTTACTCATCCACGTTTCTAAATTATATTGAGCCTTAATATGTAAAATTACTTAATGAATGTTTGTAGTTTGTCCCATCCACTTTTTTTCTTCTGCATTTCTTTATTGTTTTAGTGAGCTCTTGACCATTTCACTTAGATTTTGTCTCTTTGGAGTTTGGTCAAAACCTTTGTTAAACTTTTAAATTAGTATATGTATAAATAAGTATAAAAGAATTAGATGGTAAATCTTGCAACCAGAGTTGCTGAAAATTTAGAAATATTTTTTTGAGTTACAAGGATAAGTGATAATCAGCTTTGGAAAGAACCACCGGCTTTAGAATTTACAAAAAAGGGAAGGTAAAAGGAAAACAAAATCAATATTGGCTCTTTTTATCTCGGTTATACTTTGTAAATGCAGCATAATATAAGTAGAGATGTAAGGTTGCTGATATTTACTGAGTGCCAACAGCCAGATTATTATCTGTGACTCCACATTATTATCTTTGGCTCTAAAATTTCAAACTGCTGTGGGAAAAAACAAAACAAAACTCGCTTAGTGAATGAAAAACAATACATGTGTAAATGTTAAGAATAACTAGAAAGTAAATTTATACTTTTTTAGGGAATGACTCAGCTGCCTCCAGGTCCTAAACACTCACCAGATCAATTTTACCTAATGCAAACCTTAAATCCAATAATCAATAGAGCCTTGTTTTTTTTCAATTAAATGAGCAAAGTTGAAATTATGTCAACGAAAGTAGAGAAAGTAGAGGTAAATTGTGGTTTCCAAACAAACCCACATTATCATGCCACCACCACCATGCCTGACCATTAGTCTGATATGTTGTTGTTTTTTACTGGTTAATGTCAATGGAATCTAAGGCATTCTCTTCCTAAAATGTAAAATTTTAGAAGCAGATTGTCTAGGTGTTCTTTGACATTTAAATTATAAGTACAGTGAGCTCTACAACTATGTTCTTTTTTTTTTTTATCTTTGGCTTGATTTGTGGTTTCTTCTCTTAGTTTTAAGACCTGTTAATGGTCAGTGACTGTATTCTCTGTATTCTCAGGGGGCATACTTATATTATAGTATGAATGTACCAACACTGGTAAACTTTTTCTCAGTTTATTCTCTGTTTCGATGATGAAATTGCCAACAGAAAAAGGGTGGGTGGTCTCCTTCACAGTGAATAAAAAAACTGGTAAAACTGAATTACTTGCTTTGTAGCATGCATTCACACATTTCCTGAGCAAAAAACTCTAATTGTACATATTAAATTGTTTAAAGTACTTAGAACTGAGAGTCCATTCTGCTCTTTAATCTCTCCTTCTGCTGTCACTGTCTCCTTTCACCCTCTACTTACTCAGCTAGCACAGGTCTGATTGGCCAACTAATTAACAGCCAATTTTGCTAGTCTGCCAAGGTCATCCATTGGAAATGTCAAGGTTTCCCCATAAGCATGGAAATCAGATGTTGCACCATTTTCACACCCAACATCTTTTCTTATCGACATGAAAACAGTTTGATCCAAAGTCTTCTGGAAGATTTTAGTTCTGTGGTTTGTTTACGAAGAACTTTAAGTTGTTCTTTGACGCTAAACTATATTTGATCTTAAATGTTTATAAGAATGGTGTATGCTTCTGATGATGTTCTGATGACCTTTCTTAGTGTTCATCACCTCCATACTCGTTATTATCTGTGATGAGCTCTTACTCTCTTTGAAACACCCCAAAATAAAAACAAGTAAAGGCAATGGATAAAAAAATGACAAATGAATGGGTAGGTGGTAGATGGGTTATTATATCTGGTTCTGTTCTGTACTCCAGTGTTTTTAAGATCTTCTCTATACCACAACATATTGTTATGACACAGAAAGTATACAATAACGTCTTGTTATGATACGATTTGACAAAATCCATGTGGATTATGTTATTCGGTACCCAACAACACCTTAATCCACCATCTGCCACAGTGCCAAATGCTGAAAGCATCATCTCAGTTTACATTAGAAGAACATATGCCTCTTCATGCAGTAAGACACACAACCTTTCTGTCAAGTAATGCAGCATATGTACAAAATCATACATGATGATTTAGAAGCAAATGGATTTTAGATACATGGTATTTAATTAAGACAGAAATAAACATCTTTTTACGCAGGAGCTAAAGAAAATGTTCACCTAAAGAACAAACACCAATCCGTGGAATAGTTTTATCTTCTCTGTCCAACTCACTGCAAATCTATTGCTGTGTTTTGTTTTGGAAGTGAATTTGTCTTGCTCCCAGCTTTATTCCCCTTTTGGGTATTTCTGTGTTTCCATCAGTGGCTGCTCTCCTGCTCCATGTATGTTTCGAGACCATTAGTCACATTGTCAAAGGGTCATCACAGGTCACCAAGGAGTGCAGCTTGGTCTTGTTTACTCCACACTTTCTCCGGGCTTATCTGTTCATCTCACTGTCTGTCTCTCTCTTTCTCCTCTACTTAGCTATCTCATCTCTTAGGATTTGTGTTGTTCTGTTTGGATGTCTGATTACCTTGTTGTGTTTTATATCATGTTAGAAACACTCTGTGAGCCAGAAAGTCTGCATATTATTTGCACCTGATCTTGATGTTCAATCTTGAAGTGTATTGATGTGTATTTTCTAGGTCATTATATACATGAAACTATCATTTTACATCAACAAAGTAAGTTAATCAACATAATGTTTATCAATTCAGCTCTAAGTCACCTCTGCTCACCTTTCTGATTTGGTTCAGAACAGCTTAAATCAATTCAGTTCGTTACTACAGTGCAAGTAGAAATCATATCACATCTTATTATAATAAATAAACACATTTGAAACAAATATTTTATTTATAGAACAGCTGAGAATTGTGCAACTCAAATTTAAGAATGTTGTGAAGCTACTGAGAAAGACTCAGCCATGTGTGGTCCCCATCCAATACCACATTCTAAAAATATCCATGCATTTTCTATACCTGCTTGTTCCTGTGCAGGATTGTGAGAGCGGTCATTGGAGGAGAGGCGGGACACAACTGACAGGACACCAGTTCATCACAAGGCCACATAGAGACTAAAGACTAGTCATGCACAGACCCAAGATGAATTTAGAGTTGCTGATCAATCTTAACATGAACATTTTTTGGTTTGTCTAATGAAAGTAGAGTACCTGGAGAAAACGTATAGGTATGCAGGGGAACATACACACTCCATGCAGGAAGTGCAAGAATCAAACCCAAGACTCATTCACTGCAAGACAACAGTACCCACCACCGTTCATCCCTGTTTTGTACTTCCCACTGATATATTTTCTAATCTTTTGTAATCTTAATGTTCCAGTTGTGGCTGCTGGATGTGGAACCGGTTTCTATGCACATTAAGTAGTGACACTCAATCGAAGTTGATAAATGTGGAGAAAAAGATTAAATTCAAGATTCAGACACACAAATCTTCTGACAGTTGTTGGACAATATCACTAATGTTTATTATTTTTAACATGAGTTAAGAAAAGGTGAAGTATTTATCAGTATTGACATGAAAAGGGTGGGAGTACCTCAGGAGTCATCCAACTGGCTGGGAGTTTTTAAAACAGCTCCATCCATATCATGTTGGTATTATGTCCTTCCATTAGGTATTCACCTGTCTTGCCTGTATGACTGTTGGTGATGGTCAGAGGGGGTGATGGTTGCTTCACCTCTATCAGATAGGCTCCAGAGAACGAATAATGGATTCACTGTCTTAAATGTAAAAAAATCCTATATTATTAAAACTGACTAAAATGATCTAATAAAAACTGTGCACATAGTTCAATATTTAGCTTTGAAATGTTGGAGTTGAGTTTAAATCAAATTGGACTTGCTGAATGAGATACTGAATGTTCTTTCCACTAAAGTTTAAAGATGATTGATGCTTTATTAAGGATTAGACTAGCAGGCTTATTTACGGGGGCTGGATAATAAAATAAACCCCAGAGCTTATGGTCACTGAAATGCAGAATGAGTTTTGAATAACTTAAGAACAACAGAGACCAAAGAAAAGTAATTTGTTTAGTGTCAAATAATGACACTTGACAGTGGAATAAATCAATTTCTAGTTTTTAACAAATCTATAAGATTGTAATAGAGTAATACTAACAACAGTGTGTAGCATCACTCCATGTTTACATCAGTCACTCACTTATCAAATGTCTCACTTTGTTTCAGATTAATTCCAAATGTTTAATATCATGATCTCACACAGCTGACATTGCTAACGTATAAGTGGAAATAACAGGATTATTTATTGGAGAACATCATCGTTTTGACAAATCATACAAATCATGTTTTTTATTGTTTGGGATTTTGTGTTCACTCAGATTTATTAGGATTTACTCTTATTTTTCCAACTATATATTTCATAGAGAAAAAAAAACAGCTCTACAGAATTCTAATGCCATGTTAGGTGTCGTTTAGAGACTTTAAGTGGAAGCTCGCAACATCCAAATCGAAAATGAGGATTCTTCCATCTGTTCAGCCTTTTTTCTTGAACACTGACTTCAAAGTTGGCCTTTTCTGTCCCTCTGTCTTTCAGACTCTGAGTTCTGTCCCACTCTTTAACTCTATTATAAAGCCATTTCCCTACAGTAGCCGCTCTGTCTCCTAGTCTCCCCTTGTACACGCTCCCCCCCCTCCTGCCGCTTCAAATCAATGAAACTGCGCAGGCCCTTCCTCTCCCAGTGACTCTTTGAATACTGTTCCTTCTGCCATCATCTGAATACTTTACCCTCCTGCTGTGTAGTCTCCAACTCTGTCGCTCCCTCTTTGAATACTTTCTCCCCCATCTCACTCTCCTTCTGGCTGTGTCAGAGTAAAGAGCTGTCTGTTTGTCTGTCTACCAGCCCTGCTGGACAGTTAGTCTCTTTTCATAAAACGTTCTCTGTGTTTTCGCTGGAAATGTGAACCACCGAGCAAAATAAATAAATATATATGTGTATAGATATATGTATTGCTCCCTGGTTCACACACACATTCATTAGGGCATTCTCAAGCCTTAATGAATGCATGCTCTGCTTCTCTTCAGATAAATGCATCTTTTCTCTCATCCTTTTTGCACATATGTATTTGGTGAGTCATAGTTTGTCATAGTTACTTCTGCCTTTTAATAGTTCACACACACACACAATAGATCTCAGCACGGCTTCAAAACACACTAACATTTTACCTACAGCACGCAGAAACTTGTTGATATAATCTAATTTTTATTCTGTTTACATGCCACAAGTTGCCCTGCTACTAATGAACCCTGTGAAGATTTCATCTCTCCAGCAGCCAATTACAGCCAACATCCTGAGCTCCCACTAAACTCTCCACAGCGAAAGACCAGGACAGACAGTGACGTGCAGCAGTCAGTCTCTGTCATTCTCTCACGTCAATTTAACTTTACAATTTCTCTATCAGAGCACAGGAAACTGGAGGTGACTTTGCCATATTGTTGATACTGGAATGTAATTTGTTTTGAAGTGGAAGAAGCAAATTAGTGATGCTAATCTTGGTTATTGAGAATTTGTTTAATTGGAAATTCTCATAATGGAGCAAAAGAAGAAAAAAAAAGGAGGGGGATGCACTTTTGTGTCTGGTTAAACACTCAAAAGATTTTTCAGGATGTCACATATGAAGAAGCAGTTTAATTTCACAGCTACTTGAGGATGTCTTTCTGACTGCGAGTATGTGCAGGGTGTGCAAATGGCATTAGTTGGGTATGTTTTTGTCTGTTTACAGCTTTTTTGCACTCTGTGTGTGTGTGTGTGTGTTTTCCTTGGTTGTGCATTCTTAGATGGCCTGTGTGCAATGCGTGTGCCTCTTTGTTTACAGGTTGTTTGCACCAGTACAGTAGTTTCTTGTTATAGATTGTCAATAAATGTCGTTGAGTTCTTCTGTGCAACTCGTGTTTTTACACGTGTTTACCAGCAGCTGTGTTTGTCTGCAAAGAAAACGGGTGGAAGCTCTTTGTCTAGTTGCAAATAGGGTGCAAGTGTGACTCTCATTCAGAGACAGAAAGAAAGACGTACAGTGGCGGCTTCTTTCAGGAAAAGAGAGAAATGTGGGAAAAAAAGTGACGGAAGAAAAGAAAAAGTGTTTGCAAATGAGAGAAACAGAATAGGAGATGGTAGAAAGAGCAGCTTGACTGGTGAAAGAAATCTGTTTTCAAAACATCTGCTAAAGAACGAATGAGATTCTGAGACAAACTGTTACTGGAGGGAAAAGAGTGAGGAGAGGAGATTGAACTAAGTAGTTACCACATAGCTTAGTTTGAAAGGAAATGGGAGACAAATAAGGACAGACAAACAGACGGGGTCATGCCAGTCTCCCTGCCACTGTCAAAGTCAAATACTGCCGGTCGCTCAGGAAACATGCAAATGAGATGCAAATGTGTGGAATCTCTGGAGCTGGATCGCTTTTTATGTTTATGTTGTCATGGAAATGCACAATGATACACACACACACACACACATGAGTGTACTGGCATGTGGATGGAGAGATGGATTGGTCAAAAGATGAAAAGGGGATAAAAAAAAGAGGCAGATAGATGAAAAATGGAAATGAAAAACTGTTTACCTCATTGGTGAAGAAAGAGAGCTCGAGTAGAAGACAGGAAGCTTCTGCAAAATGCAAAATACTTCAGAACCCTCCAACAAATTTAATAGAGGTGAACTGAATAATAGGCAAAGGTAAACAATTCAGGTGACTGGTAGGAAAAATGAAACAAGTGAGGAGAATGTCTCTGTGAGTCGTCTCCTCTTCTCTGTCCTTCAGGTTATACCCCCCCCCCCTCTCTCAATTTGAACATCACTTATTATACTTCATAATTTCATCTCAATAATTTCTCCTTGACTCCTTCTCATCACATTTTCAAGGTTCATTCTCTGTGTGTGACTGTAGAAACACTACCATGGGAGATATCCAAAACTCTTCTCCTACCTGGCATATGGGGGAACATATCACACAAGAGGAAATGTAATTGATGCTTTAATCACTCCGTTTAAGGAGTAGAGTTTTCCTGCTAAGACATGGGTCATTTTTTATGTGAGTGTTCCTTGCGGCTCCATCTAAACAAACCCACAACAGAGATGAAGAGATGTTTTATAGTTCATTAGTATCAGTTGTTTTTTACAACACGTCATGACAGAGATCATAGTAACTACACAAGAATGTTGTGGTTGTTAACACATATCGGTGATATTTAAATGGCACACTGATTTGTACACAATATGTTACTACCAAAAGTAAAATGTAGGCTTATTGAATGGAATACCTCGGGTATTTATTTGTTGTTGTTGTACTGAAAGTGGCTATCCGTTGGAGGCTTGACTGAAAAGGTCAAAACTCCACCAACATTTAGTGTGTTACTATATGTTTGAGTTCTGTTGTGAACACCTGGAG
The DNA here is from genome assembly GCA_006937955.1 of Pachypanchax playfairii. Taxonomy (NCBI): domain Eukaryota; kingdom Metazoa; phylum Chordata; class Actinopteri; order Cyprinodontiformes; family Aplocheilidae; genus Pachypanchax; species Pachypanchax playfairii. The sequence continues at coordinate 1,346,890 of SSNP01000033.1, forward strand.
GCTCAATAGTTTCTTTGAAAACTTATCTCTGTTTCCTTTACTGATACCTGCCCTCTTATTTTGCTGCATTAATTTTGTTTTGTTGCATATTTGGACAACACTTGTGCTGAATCCAATTTCCCAAGGATATACTTACTGATCCATCCAACTATGTTCTGGATCTACTTAAGCTTGTTCTGGGTCACAGGGAGGCTGGTACCTATCGCCAGCGGTCATTGGACCAGAGGTGGGGTACAGATAGGTCACCAGTCCATCACAGGTCTACGACGGGCTAATTGAGAATTCACAATTAAACTGAATTGTATTCTTTTGTTCTAAGAAAGTTGGATCAGCCATTCTTTTGACTTTTGTACCATAAGGAAACTGCTAACCAACTTCTCCACTTTGCAGATATTCTGCTACCCCTAAGACTTATTTTAAGAGTCTTATTAGTTGTTAATTTGAAGTCAAAATAAATAAACCCAGTTTTATCCACCAACATTACCTTAAAGCAGAAATCCAGATTTTTTTCTCAGAGGGCGCCACAATGTGTTGCACCTTTAAGTCCCGCCCCTCTGTTTCTGTGATACCATAGCACACGAACCACCTTTGTTATTATAGACAATTCATGAGTAAATTTCATTTTTACAATTTATATGTTTATTTGTTTATTTTAATTGTTTCAGTGATTAGATGTTTAAACAACTTGTAAACACAGGCCAGAGGTTGGTCTTCAGGATACGTGGGGTGTGCACGCTTGGTTGATTGACAGGTGTACAATGCAGATATCGAACGCTATTGGCTAAAGATGAGTAATACTCAGTTAAAATTAACTGCACCTCTACGAGACGAGATGGGCTATGAGGAAAAAAAAAAAAAGTTTTTCCATTATTATATTACAGAACCTTTTATGGAATTTCAAAAAAACATACGTAACTCCTGAAAAATGGAAAACTCCAGATTGCAGCTTTCAGATCAACTTCATCCATCTTGTGACTGTCATCAGTTCATCATAAAATATCAAAAGCCATGATTTCAAATGAAATGCCTGTGAAAGAGAAACAAAATTAGAATCAAGTCAAATACTTCTACACAGTTTAACTAATGGGATACCTGAAGAATGAAGTTTGTCAGTTGACTTCTGGCTTCAGGCCTGTTTTTGACTCAAGCTGGCACAGAGTCAGAGTAGTGAGCAATAAAAAAAACACTGACAACATATTTGGTCAATGAATCAAAGAAGGTTGAGGATTGGCATTATAGTTAAAGGGGTTGACTGTTAACAGTATGTCTAAGTCATCAGAGAATTTTTCCCTGGCTCAGTGAAACAGGACTGTAAGATTTCTCTTACTGTTTTACTAAAATAAGGCCATAGCAGCAAACTAATAACAGGTTGCTACCTGTAAATTTGAGTGACAGTGAAACAACACATATTTTTCTTGTTTCCAACACCTTCCTCTTGGGAATTGGAGACATACTGAGCAGCCAGACACAAAGTATGCTGTGCAAAGTGAAGATTTAACAGTGATAGCATTTTTATGCATATAAGAATATACTCCTGAGTGAAGAAAAACAAACTTCCAAACTTTTAATGTAAAATTTGTAAGATTCTCAATAAGAGACAGCATCTCTCTCTCAAGGAGGGAATGTGAGTTCAGCAGCCACAATAGACCTAAAAATAAGAGGTAGGAATAATGAGAAAGAAAAGCCATAAAAAGTAGAAAGGGCAAATGAGAGAAATAACATTGATCAGAGGAAGATAAACAGGCGGGATGAGGAAAGATACAGGAGGCACTGGAGGTAGGGAGATGAGGGAAAGGATGGAGGAAGAAGTGGTGCAAGGATGAGAGAGGGAGGACAGATGAGGGTGAGGAGCAGTCAAGCAGGGATTGGCTGTAAGGAGACAGAGAGGGCTAACAGAGGACCATGTTTTACAAATTGCCATTCAAGATGAGCCAACGGAGGGGGGGATACAACCACCATAGATGAGCTGCAGATTGCACACAGCAAGAGATGTACTCAGCCACCTCTAAACACTGCATCATGCACGCATGGGAGATCACTTACCCACAAACACACTGAGTCAAATACAGGTAGTCCAAAATCACAGATACACAGGGACAAGATTTAATGGGAAATTGAAGGAGAACACTTATCTTTGTATCTGAACTCATTCCAACCTCTCTTTGATTACCCTCATTCACTGACCCTGAAACATGCTATTTGTCAGCTCTCATACTAGACTGCTGTGACTGAAAGACCGACTCTTCTTAAACCATAGGCGTGTTTAAAATTACATGGAAATTCAAGTAAATTCTGCTGTTCAGCCTAAAAACATCAGCTCAAACCTCAACCCATCATTCTAAATATGAGCCAACGCCTTAATTAGCTGCAGGAAACAGTTTTATTAGGGACAATCAGCCATTCGGTGGTTTGGCAACTGTCCTTTCCTTTTCAGACAACCAATAAAATGGAAAAAATGTGTCACTCAAGCATCCAAATTAAGAATGGCTGTGCCTTTCCGATCTTATAAGCTTGAATAATACATAAGATGGGAAATATAACAAAAACGTTATAACTTGACATTAAATATTGTTAATATTGTTCTCTTTAGTGTTTCTGTCACCATGTGAGTTTCAGGTTTGTTGTCAGCTGTGTTATTAACTCTCTTGTACATAAGAGCAAGTTTTTAATGAGATGCTGAGATGGAGTGTTTTGCAGCAACCTGCCAGGGAATTTCAACATGATATAAATGGATTACAGACACATTCATTTGTCTGCTTCATATTTTAATACCAGGAGCCATTCTATATGGCAGCATCTTCAAAGGTACAATAGTTGAAACATGGCAACATATTATCAAGAGCTGTATTTTTAAGTGCATGTTTGACGTTTATATAGAAGGAAATGAATGATTTGAAAAAAATACATATTAAAAACGTGTATTTTCTTTTTAGTGAATAATGTCAGGAAGTGTTTCACATTAGGATTAGATCGTTTTTGACTTCTGTTATAATGACCACTTCCTAAATGAGAAATAAATGAGAGACTATCATGACTTAATTAACTAATTTACATAAATTTATAACTGAACTAGTTAAAATTTCTGATCTTGTCCAAGACTGAAATGATGCCAGTATTTCCAGAGGGTAGAAGGAGTTACACGTCTTCTCACTTTTGATCATTTTTTTGTCCCAGTTTTCGCTGTATGACAGACGCTTATATATATATATATATATATATATATATACTTTTTTTTTTTTTTTTTTAGCAAAATGAGATGGATTCCAAATGTAAACAGAAAAATCTAATTTCTGTTTTTCTAATGTGTAAAAAAATGTCTTTGTGTGAAGAAAATTCCATATTCTGTGGGGGGAAAAAATGAAAGGAATGCTAAAGTAGATTTCTGTGAAAAGGTTACAAACAAAAATTTTGTAAACCCCCACCCCCCCCACCCTTCTTTCTATTTAGTTCCATGATCCATCTGAGCTAAAATTTCAGTAATTTAACTAAGTATATTTTTACAATCTGGCTTTAAAAACAACTTTGTACATGATAAAATCATTGGGGGACTTTTTATTTATAAAAATCTGTGTATTAAATTTAAAGGATAGTTTAGAGAAAAACACAAAGCATTTGAGTCAGTTTTCTTTGCTCTGTTGTGTTTAACCATTCATGCCCGACTCTAGAGCATTTCCGTTTAGTGGCTTTGCTGACATTTCTTTCTCTTGGCTCTTCTTCCAGTTGCATGCTTCAGCAGCACAGGACATTTCAAGAGTCCCCAGCCCCCCCGCCAAACTACATTCCTTCCAAACGTCTATCTCAAAGCTTTATTCTTCAACCTTAAATCGGAACTTAATGTCACCAAACGAGGAACAAGACAAAAAGTCTTTGAACTGTTTGGATCTTTTTTTGTGAAAAGATCTACTTGAACTTTTGTTACAACTAACTAAGTAGTTTGTAGGCCTAAACTTGAAAATAAAAGCAACGAGGTGAAACGAATTGAACAGCAAAAGGTCACGTACTCCTAGTTTCCTGGATGAAAGTCTTCGGTTTGATTCATGTCTTCACCACACCCATGTTCTCTAAATGCAGGCTTTGGTGCTTCTTCATACCAGCCTTATATTCAAATGACTCATGAGTTATTTTACTTGGAAGACATTTGGATTCTCATCAAAGTCGGACTTATGGGATAATCCATCTTGTCAAACCTGAAGTTGTGGGTCTGCAGTCATGTTGTTTTTGTTCAGGTGAATGAATGATCTTATACAAACAACTATAGGGATGTTTTAGATGTTGAGTCAGTCATTCTTTTTACTTAAGTGATTTTGGTAAGTTTGTTCCTGAAAGACAATAACAGACAGATGGCGCCAGCCTGCCAATCAAACAACCAGCCAGCCACTGTATTTTGCCTATTCAAGGTTGAGTTAAGGAAGTAACAGATCTAGGAGGGAAATTGAGCGACACTCCCCATCAACACTCTGCATCAACACTTTGCAGCTCCTTCTGAAGGTCCAGAGACATTCCCAAGCCAGAGAGCTCTATAATCCTGCCAGTGAGTATTGGGTCAGCTCTTGGATGTCCTTACAGTGCCTGGAAAATCTCCATAGGGAGGTGACCAGAAGACCAAAACAACTTGGGTAATTCTACTGTATCTGATGTGCAGGAACAGCAGCTCTTTTTCAAGTAGCTCCTCCCCTTCTCTCCAAAGCTGAGCCTAAAAAAGAAGGCCAGTCTAGTAGCTTACATCCAGGATCTTATGGTTCAGGTTATGTTACAAATCTCATGACAATAAGTGAGAGTTAGAACGTAGCTAGAGCATTAAATCAAAAGCTTTGTCTTTTAACTTCCATCTTTACTGTGACAGTAACAGTTATTACTGAAGGCTCAGTCGCTCCATTTCTCCCTTCATCCTGCTATAACTTGTGAACATGACACCAACGTAGTTGATCTCCTCCACTTGAGCCAAATGCACACTTCCTGTGTCCCACTGGGCTTTTCAGACTATCGGTTTAGGCTTGTGTCTAAGATTAGCTGCATGTATTATTCTGGATTTACTAAAAGTGAGTTTAAAATTATGTAACAAGTCCTGTAATTTTTTTTTTCTTGAGATGTTTTTTTTTTATTTCTCACTACCTACAAGACAGTTTTTACAGGTTATTATTCTTTGTTTTGGTACACAGTATTTGGAAGAAATTTCTTAGTGGCTCCTGGTCAAAGTCATAAATTATGTCTGATAAACCTTTTTATACAAGAAAACCTTTTAGCAGTTACTGTCTTTTACTTTGCAAAAAATCTCTCTGTGCCACTTGTTTTCCCTTTCTAAATTAGGTCTCATGTAATGTGTTTGTCCTGTACATTTACATTTTCACTTATTCAAAGCCTCAAAGTTCTTTAACTCTCATTTTTCTGGTAATATAAATATATGGACATGTAATATTAATGCATCTCAAATTTAACAAGTCATTTTATGAGAATAAGATGAAGCCTCTTCTTCAGTTTTCATCCATGTTTAAAATGTTTCCTTTTACCATAAAACATCTAGTCTTTGTCTTCTACAGCATATTAGATGGTTTACATTGAGCTCATAGCGTTTCCACTATTGACACCAATTGCACCTTAAAACGGGGATATGATTCATTGTTCAGTGTGTCATTCAGGTAGTGTGAGAACTGTGTCACAGTGTTCTGTCTCATGCTTTGACAAGGACCTTCACCATTCTGCTCTATCAATACAGGGCAGATCCTCCGAGGGACCAAGCTGAATGCATGAGCCATTTGGAAGAGAGGCTTTTCATCCACTGACTGTCTCTGGGGGGGTTTCTGAATTCAGTTTGTGTCACAGAGACATGGACTGTCTGTGTATGTGTGTGTGCGTGAGGGTCAACATCGACTGATGACAGGCTGACGTAACAAGACCCAACAATGTGAATAAACACTAGCTCCCGTCTGACTGACAAATTAATGGACAAAAGCTCGAGATACTTCCTGTGGCGTGCACATGGACACCGCTGTTCGACACCTGACACACCTAACAATTCACTTCTTTCCCTTCATCTCTTATCTTTCATTTCTCTCCTTTTTTATGACAAATCTATTGGGTTTGGTGTGCTTAGTTGTGATTTAAAATGACTCAGAATGAATCCATATTTAATTATATAATTTAAATTATTAAGACATCTAATTAAATTTTGATCAAATGAAATGCTAATGAAAACTGAGTGATTAAAAATACCGTTTTACTTTTTTTAAGCTTTTTTTCATCCTTTTTTTTTCACTATACAGTGAAAGGATTGTCAGTTTGGATGCTGGTTACAGGCTCAAGGGAACCATAGAATCCAGAGCCTCTGTGTGAAGTGACATTAAGATTGCAAAATGAAATGGCAGAATGTGTTTCTGACAAAATGAAAAAAAAAAAAAAAAATTGGGCAAACATTCTCTTTGAAGTTCCCAAAAGAAAGAAACCATTGTAAGCCTTCAAAGGGGCTGGTGTGTATTTGTCCCTGCGGGTTCTCTGTGGGATGGTTTGGTCTTTTTCCTCTGCAGTCATGTCAATGCAATAAGGGTCGCGTTTACACTGCAGGTGAAATTAAAAAGTTTACACATGTGTGACAACTTGACCACCATAGTTAGAAGTCTTGCTTTCCCGGGTGACCATCATCTTATAATATCTGCTGCTTGGAGAGACTCTGGTGCATAATGAGCATCACATTTGCATTTTATCCTCATTGGTTGTCATATTTTATTACTGGAGAATTTTTGTGAGCCACCTCTTTGAAAAGGGGGCCGTATTTACTGCAAACAACAAAAGTCAGAAATGAAACAGCTTTGGTGATTGAGAAAAGCTCTAATGAAATTTGATGTAAATAAAGTTTATTTAATGAAATTATTAAAAGAAACTGGTAAAAGTGAGAAAGAAAATGTGAGTAAAACTCTGATTAGGGGAGCAATAGGACCAGAGTGAAGATAAAACCTGGGACTTTATAGAGGCTGTGAGTGTAAATACAGCCCAACACCTCTGCAGAGTGTTTACTATGTTTTTTATTGGTCCCCTTATTAGCAGAGCGCCACTGTTTCAGCCAGCGGGGGTCAGCTGGGGAGGTGGGAAAAAGAGGTTGTTTTTGTCTCTATTGCCAGGTGTCAGATTTTTTATTTAAATTTAATGAAATATTAATTAAACAGACTGAAAAAGTAGGGAAGTGAGATACAATAGGAGGAGGGAACTGTTAAATAATTCTTGTTATCTTACAGTTCAGAGTGACCTCAGTGTTTCAAAAGCAGGATGGGTAAGGGGCTGCGATAGATGTCATGGCGTGACAGATGATGCTGCCGAGTTCTGTAAATGGTAAATAATCCCAGCATAGAGGGAGACGAGTAAAGGAGAGCAGAAGGGAATAATAGAAGGGATGAGGAGGAGTTGATAGTCAATTATGCAATGAACTGGGTATGACAAAAATGTGTGACTCCTTGAAAATGCACTGTGGTCGCCAACTCTTCATGTGAACACACAGGGTGACATTTAAACAGCATTTTTCCTTTTCTTTCTTTTTTTTTTTTGTGAATGAATTGAATGTAATTATTTAGAACTTTGTGAGTTTATGACTCTCCCACACACATACTTACATAAACATGTGCTGAAACTCTCCCAAACTTCTCAACTTGCATCGTTACTGTAGCGACCCGATGCTCTCTGCCTTTCTTTTGTCTCTCCTGGTGAATAAACAATAACTCTTCTATGTGACAATGAAGGTTGACATCCCAACCCTTCCCATGAGCATCTACTCATGATGAATTGCTCTCAACACAATAGAGGGGCATCACACTCTCTGCCTGTCTCACCTCGCGTTCCTCTGTACTGTCCCCCCCCCCCCCCCCCCCCCCCCCCCCCCCCCCCCCCCCCCC
>SSNP01000033.1:1354776-1453131 GCA_006937955.1 Pachypanchax playfairii
CCCCCCCCCCCCCCCGCCCCTCCAAACCCCCTGTCTGGAGTCAAATTCAAATTGTGCTGGCTGCTTGATGAATCCATTGTTACCAAAGCACTTCACAGAGAGAGGGAGCTAAATGCGGGCTGAATTAATGGGGGCTCAGCACCAAATAGCTTTCAAAATGCACCTCTTCTTCAGCTTTTCTTGTTGCTTATGTTCATCCCCCGCTCCCCTTTTTTGATTTCTTACTTGTACACTCACCCCCCCTCCCTCCCGACCCCCTTTAGGGCTTTGATAAATACACTTTCTACCTCTCTCCTTCTGATGAAGATTCCCCCCATCCCTCTGTGTGACGCCTTTCATCTCTTGTTGTTTCTGTGTTTTTATCTATCATGTTGCATATCTCTGTTTCTTCCTCCTCCTTCTCTCTCTCTCTCTTCCTCTCTTCTCGTCTACCTCTTTGTTTTCCATTTCTCATTCTGTCATCACAAATTACCTCTCCTCTCAGTCTCCCCCTTCTCAGCGCAGCACTCTTTCTGTTTGTAAGTCTCTCTCATCGGTCTCCATCTCCCCTCAGCTTTGTTTCCCCCCCCTCCTTTGCATTCGTCCCACCATTCTTCTTTCGTTCCTCTGTGTGCAGCGGGGAGTCTACAGTCCTCCGGGGTGTATTTGGTGTCATACTGAAGCTTGTCGTGTCGCCGCAGGCAGCTTTTATCATCGGGCCTTAAAAGAGCACATGCACGCTCACACATTCACTTGCGCACGCACAAATTGTAAGATGCTGACTTGAAGCAAGCAGTGGTTGATCCTTTAGGGACAATTTAGGCCTAAGGGCTGTGACATTATCAAAGTGCTCTCCTCTCTCTGCAGCAAGCTTGTGTATTTGTGTGTGCATGTCTATGTGCATAAGTGGGTGTGATGATACGTCCACATTCTCCACATAGAGATCTTTTTTAAACATATTTTTTCCCATTTTCCTTGTGTGCATGGTCGGATGTCCCTGTTACTTTATTACAGGTTTGCCTTCAGCCTTTATGTTTCATTTCATTTGTGTTGCTATAGTTTCCATGTGCGTGCATGCGTCTCCTATGTCCAATATTACATAGGAGCTATCAGTTTGAATTGTGATTTGTCTTCGTGTGTGTGTGTGTTTACATGCTGTGAGGTATATTATCTAGCATCACCCCTCCTCTGTCCTCTTGTTGAACTCAGGTCATGCATTTAAAGCAATAACTGCCACTCACAAGGACCAAATCAATCAGGTTATAGGAATGTGCACAAACATACTCGCACCAGGTTACACTTCATGACAATGTTCTCAAAAAATAAAGCAGAACCTCATGTTGAAACACATTTTCTCTTGATTTTTAAGCTCTCTCGTACTGGAAAGTTTTTGTTTTGGCTGCTGATGAGGAAAACTTAGTTTCTCTCTAAATGGACAGAGAAAAAGAAAATGGCTCATATTGCCCTGATTTAAAAGTAATAATCATTTAGAAAATGAGGAGTTATTGATGCTGCAAATTGAGTTTTATTTCCTTTCAATCCTTAATCTTTGTCCTTGTTTTTCAAAAAATAATTGGAACCGTCTTCCAATAAATATTTTGTGAGAGTATGAAGAAGCAGTCCTATGTTAGATGTTGCTAGAGATGCATGTTGAATCGACACTGAAGCATGAGTGCATATGAGCATGAGACAGCTATGAAAGTAATATTCCTGCATCATTTAAAGGAGATAAAACACAGGACACAAAGAAAGAAAGAGATCCAGATAGCATGGCGGATTATGAATGCCCAGCAAGACATGTGACACTCCGATAAGAATTACTGTGATGCATGGTGACATGAAGAGGTGCAGTGGGAGGGGAAAGAGGGAGAAAAAAGGTTAGAGCCAAGGAGAAGCAGCATGCTGGAGGTAGTGAGGTCAGAGGAAGAGAGCAAGAACAGCAGAAGGAAAGAGAGGGAAAGCAGGGGGGGCAGAGAGAAAAGAAGTGTTGTTGAAGCAATGAGGCGAAAAAGCACAGCACACAAGGGAGAAATAGAAGTGATGGAAGGATCGCAGCTGAGGCACTCGAACAAATGGAGTCATAGAGGAAGGCAGAGGAAGGGATGAATGAGAAGAAAAGCAGGAGGTTTTTAGTGTTTCTTGTCACCAGAAATGATGGGATGACATTGTAACATGATAGCTGAGGATTTGACAGATTCTCGTAGCCAAGGCTCTTCAGACTGATTCAGCTACATAATTATTAGCATCAAGGACCAGAATGATAACAGAGCCCTTAAAGTGCTAGAATACCAACCTTGGTGTACTTTAATACGGCTACAAGCACTTTCCCTGGGTAAATTAAAGGTTAATGTCAGCTTATATTGTGACATTTTAATTATTTCCACTACATGTTTAGGTAATTGTTTTCCCTGATGTTTAACCTGTCCAAGACAGATTCATCTTTTAGAGATTTAAGACATCAGGAGGTAAAAAAAGCATCTCGAAGCACTAAGTTTAGTAACTTCTTTGTGATGTGTGTTTGATGAAAATGAAGAAAGTTGCCCCTAAAAGGCTGAGAACTGGAGAGTATATCAACAAGAGTATAATTATATCAAATAAATCCACATTAAGCTAATTGAACGAAGACACAGCATGATAAATGGAGATGGGCGATTGGTTTATTTAATCATCTTTCAAATTTGAAAATGTTCCCTGTTCCAAATATTCAAGTACTAATTTAAGTATAAATGCTCTTTATTTGTCAAATTCTAATGATTTATCATCTACAACCAGTTAAAGGGATGGATACAAACATCCATATAACAGGCTTTGAATTTCTTTCTACGGAATTGATGAATGTTTTAACTAATATTTAAACACTTTGAAGTTTTATCCTGATGCCGATTTAGGAAATGCTCAACTTGTGATTATTTTTTGTGTCAATAAATGGTGTTTTGTTTAAAATACCTTGATAAGTAGGAGACGATTCTTCATGACAAGAGACATGACATGAGTACAAGAGGTAAAGAGGTGCAGTGTGAAACTAGAGAGACTGAGAAAGATGAGTTAGACTCAGACAGTGAGGATGGTAGTATGCCAAAGGATTACCAGGCTGATTTGCAGCAGATTTGTTCACCTCCACTGTTTGATTAAAGTCTTGATCCGGAGCAGTGGTCAGTCTAAATATATTTAGTATTGAGATTGGTTGAGGTTTAGTGCTCCGACTCTGTAAACTAACTTGAACAACCTTGGTTATATATAGAAAAATCTTAACCCAATACTAGCAAAACTTCCTCTGTTGTTAAGATTTTGCTGTTTTTTTCCAAACCCAGCTGTACTTTAACAGAGCTGGAGACATTGTAGCTTTTTTTTTTTTTTCTCCATCATCAGAAGCTGTTTTTGCCTGTTAGTTTCATTTCACATGAACAGCAACTTACACAGTATTGAAAATTACCAAAGACAGAAAATCCATCACAGCAAAAATGAAGCTTTGATTTGGTCCTGTTAGAGTTCTGCCTTATTATTATCTCATTGTGCCAGAGAGTCCCAGGTTGAGTGCTTTCATATCACTGTGTTACATTGGGCTCTGCTCTCTGTCAGTCTCCCGACAGCTGCTAGAAGAAATAAAATACCTGAGTTGTAATGCCTCTCCAAATATGCAGCATTATAACCACTGACACTCTCAAATTTTAACACAGTGATATCTTCATTTGCAAGGCATGTATTTTAGATTATATTTCATTTTGTAATCTGAAAGATCTGATAGAAAACAAATAGTAAACACAAATATTTGCAACCATACATGACCCCTGTTTAGAGTTTTGATGACATTTCCTTCGTCTGTAATTCAGGTATACCACTGTAACAGAAATGCATAAAAATGCTTAGAAGTTCCAAATTAGTTATATCTAGTATATATGCAAAGCAGATTTTGGTTTTAGAGTCACGATTACAGACGTGTGAGAAGGTGAAATACCTGACAAGAATCAGATCTGAGTTATCTGATGTGAATAAAGGTTGTAAAAAAAAATAGATGGACAGAGAGAAGAAAAAAAGAAGGTTTACGTCAAACAGATTGAAGTTTTATTGACTAAACTCAAACCTCTTCTCTTGATCACGCTAGTTTGTCCCAGGGGAACATCTCACCTGATTGGCTGCCTTTCGGGAGCAGGCTGCTTTGGTCCGGAGGCAAACATGTTTTCTGATAGGTGGTTGCTAGGCGATGGATGTTAGTATGAGCAGCTGGGTGTGTAAAAAAAGGACCAGCTGCAAAGGGGGATTGTGTGTAACTCTGTGGGTATGTGTGTGTTTGATTCTGTGCATGCACGAGTGCATCGTCTACCCTTCTGGTTCCTTCCAAAATAACTTCATGATTGAACTGCTGAGTTGCACATGTATCAATTAAATGGCGTGCATGTGTGTGTGATAGAGTCCTGCAGGCAGAGCAATGAAATAACTATCATTACCAAGTCCTGCACTGAAGTTCTCTTTTAAAAATAAAAGGAAATTAAAGGAGGCCTGCTGTCAGAGCCATAGCAATCATAAAACACAGTGTGACTCTGTGCATGTGTCTCTGCTTAACACACACAAATGAATGCACATAGAATACAAAATACATGTTTTAAGCCATGAGCGCATTTTCTTAGGTCATGTAATAACAGTGAAATGTTTCTATCTAGCTTTTTCTCCTGCATGCACAGCTATGTATAGGTGTGCAAGGCCCACATAGTGCCTTATTAGGTCTGTTTGTGCCTCCTGCAGCTTAATTTAGACCCCTGCTGGGAGTGTTATTCTCCTCATTAGAATTATCAACAGGTGCATTAGGGGCCGCAAAGATAAAACACTACTTAAAAGCAGCAGTGCTACAAGTGTTGGTAAGGTTACTTGGGATATCTCTCCTCCTCTTGTTGTAATTCTTTAAACAGAGTCAGATCCTCCAGGTTCTCTCCAGTCATGCTTTTAATCAAGCTCAATTAAATGTGAAATGTGATCATTTGCAAAAGAGGAAATAGGTAGATATCATTTAGACTGGCTTATTTTCATCTATTTGACAGATCCCTCTGCTAAGGCTTGACACACTCTCCTTCATTCATAAGTAAATAGAGGAATATGCGTGTGTGCTGAATTCACCGTGCATTGTGTTCCGAGAGGTGCTATCGGCTCATTAAATCAGTTTGAACAAGTATTTGCTTGTTAAGGCAAACAGCGTCCAGTCGCCGACTGCACAATGAATGAGGGAAAAGAAAACGCTGCCAATGAATTGATCCTATTTTTTTCACCTGGCTTAAAACGGATACGAGCTGATCTCCATTTTACTTCACTTGTTTCTGGCTGTGAATGACAGTTTTCGTAAGATGAATGGTGAAAGAAAAGAAAGACTAAGTTTTCCATGATTTTGTATTCTTTTTTTTTTCTTTCCAAAATCGATTCTCAGTCTAGTTGAGAAACAATTAGCAAAGTGGAAAGTCTATTTCAAGGTCTGTTAGTGTCTGTGTGTGGGTATAAACTTTGCCCTTTCTATTTATTAAATTGATTAAAACTGCAGATAAGTCCACTTAATCATCACCACACAGCAGCAAATGTCCGGTGGGTATCTGTGGGTCTTTTAGCCGCGTTCACTTCTCAGCCGAGTGCAAAAGAGCAGTAAAACCGATTACGTTGGTGAAAACACTGGTGGCTGTATATGAATAAAAAAAAAAGACCCTGAGGATTGTTAGAGGTGGAGGATGTAAAGAAGAGGGGAGGTGGAGGACATGGATAAAACTGTGCTGTGTCAGGGTCACTTGTGTGGAGGCAGAGAGGTGCTTTTGAACATGCCAACTCATTGTTGAGTACAGTACAGATATATGTGGGCAGTGCGAGGAGTGTCAGCGAAGGAGGGAACGAGAAGAAAAAAAACCCCAGCATTTTAAATCTTTTGCTGTCTTGTGTGGGCACAAGAAATAAACTTTGAACTCTCAGATAAAACACCGCTAAAATGTAGTTTCCAGTAAAAGAAAGAAAACAACAAAAAACAGTTCAGGGAAACAAGGCATCCAAAACTAAGACAACAGTATAATGTCAAAATCGAGTTCACATTTTCTGCTAAGTTCATATTCTTTGCTTGAACTGGGCGTGTTCTAATCCTATAAATCATACTTTCTTTCTCTATCACTAATCATTACTGTGGTGCATCCATCAACCACTGCCTCTCAAACCCCCGATTGGTAGCTTCATCATGTGTCACGATTAGTGACGTAGTAATTTGTCTGCATTGATCATCATTTGTGTGACACAGCCGTTTAACTGAGGCAAGTTTGCAAAAAAATAAATAAATAAATACATCTCAAAGTGCTGCACAGACGAATGCAGATGTTAAACTATCTGATGCAACTTTTAACTTAAACTGGCCTTCTGACATGTTTTATCTTAAAGTAACTGGAATGCTTTTCCAAAGTGCATAAATATTATTCTCCTTTTTTGCTACTGGAGGCATTCTTACCATCAAACGCTGCAAGAAGAACATCTCACCTCAAGGGGATTTTATAACAAAGAAATATATTTTAAAAAAATCTCTTGTTATTCTCAGTTCCTAGAAAAGTGGGCTTTTATTTTGATACATCATTAATAAAAGACATTCATGGATCAAAAGTCCCTATGAAAAAAAAAATAATATTAAAATTAAAGCATTAGAATAGACAAATGAGTCTTGACAGTTTTGTAGTTATTTCATTTACTTAGATTTCAGTAAATGAGTCTTTGAAAAAAGGGCATTTGTATTCACAAAAGAAACCACTTCAAGCTCTCAGAACAGAGTAGAGGGAGGATAAAAACTCAGAGGAGTAGAATCAGAGGACCTGCTGTCAGAGTCACCTTGTAGGAGCAGTGAGTGTCCCAGTGAGGGATGTTTGGTACAAGCTGAACGGAAGGGAAGAGAACACAGTTGAAGAAAAAGGTGAGAGACTTCTAGAGGGAGGTGGAGCACTTAAAGCAGAACTCTGTCAGAATACCTCTTAGAGGGACAGCTGTCTTTGTTCGTGGCGACTGTTACAATCTGTCGAAAACACATCAGAAACACACACATTCCCTCACATTTTGATTTTTTCCGCTCATGTCCCAAGCTACTGTTGTCACATTTAAGCTGAGATCTCTGTTTTAAAAAAAAAAAAGCTTTTGCAAATATTTGTGACAAGAGAAATGTTTCTTGTGCCATAAAAAAATCTAATTCAATAACACGCTCAGTCAACATCCACTAAAAGGAGATTGTATTTAAAAAAACATTAGGAAATAGGAGAGAACAGTATTTTGCTTGGTGATTTATTAATAATGCCCAGAAATGAGTTAAATTATAAATTCATAAACAGTGTTTTTAATGATGATACAATTTGTGAACTTTGATCGAAAGTCTTCATTTTTAAAGAGATTAGAGGTTTATAATATGGTATAAGAATTTGGACACAGCTCAAAATCTCAATGTCAAGGTTCCCCCTGAAACAGAGACATTTAGGTTAAAATTAACATAACGCTGGTCTTTATATGGTGATGAAAGAATTCCCTCCTTCTGAAACAATCTGAATTTTAATAGCAGATCATCACACAATATTTCTCACAATCTTGCAAATATTTGTTCAGCTGGATCTAACATTCTGTGGACAAATTTGTGAGTACGTAATGTCATCTTCCTCCATGAAAAACAGTCCTCGGTTTGTGTGAGGTGAATAAAAACTGTGAATATTTATTTATTTGGATCAAGTTAAAGGCATTGTTTGGTTGAGAACTATTTACTTTCTGGAGTTTTTCCAGCCAGTTTCCTTTCTGTCCTGATAATCCTGATAATCACTCAATGAGCCCATCTGTGAAGAGAATCTGTAATCGTCCAGAGGATTTGATGCGAGTGAGCCTCTCTGTTTGTGTCAGAATGTTGCAGATGCTTCCAAATGTGTTTATGCACAAAAATAGTGATCATTACACATAATTCTTTGCCTTGTCTTCCATCCTTGTTGTGCTGTAACAAAAAAAAGAAGATTTTATTGCATAATTTGGACTCCTCATACTTTACAGGCTCAAAAATTCTTCTCTGTACTGTTGCTTGTTTTTGTTTTTTTTATGACCAAATACTCAGTCAGTGCCAAGATTTTTATATGTAATAAAATGACCTACTAACCTTTGTACATATTGTGTCACATTTCACCGTGTTGTCTAAAAAAGTTTCTCATGCTCGGAACTAAAGTCCTTCTTGAACTCAGCTTGATTAGAGTTAAACATGCCACTGCCAGCCAGACACTTCAGGATTTGCAGACATCCACCATGAAGGAAAGAAGTGCACTTGATTTGCAACATTGAATAAAATGCTAATTTCATGGCAAATTGCAATAAAACTGGAATGCAGTGATTTTACACTGATCACTGATGTTTTTCTCATTGCAAGATGGGAAAGTTGGTTACACACTTGTTCCTGTTCAGGGTCACATAGGGACTGACTCCGGTTTATAGCAATTTTGGGGTGAGAAATGGAGTACCAGATCATCACAGGGCCACACAGAGACACACAACCACACTTTCACATCTACAGTCAATTTAGAATCAGCAATTAACCTATTATGCATGTTTTTGGTGAAAAAACTGGAGCTCCTACAAAAAAAAAAAAACACATGCAGAAGGAGAATATGTAAATGCAGAAAGGATCCAGGTCTGATTCAAACCTGCAGCCCTCTGCAAGATGCAAGAACCAACTGTGTCACAGTGCAGTTCTAACATTAAATACAATCCGATCAATTGCACAGCCTTAATGGGTTGAATCATGTTTCCATTCAGAGCAGGGGGCATATTATGATGTCAATTCACCCATGGAGGGCAAACAAATTCAGAAAAATTTGCACATTGAATTAGAAGTGAAAATATATTAACTTCATGAAAAAGAAAGTGGAATATTTTTTTACAGCCCTAGAGAATTGCTTGTCTTTTACCTGAAACAATATGCACAACACTCATGCATGTTATGTGTGCAACAAGAACTCCCCATCAAGGATGCAGACAGGCGTGAATGAGCTAATTAAACACACTTTTTCCAACTTGGCCACAAATCCACAAAACATCGAATAATTGAGTGCATGTACCTTCACTTTATAAATATAACTTTAATATGCGGAGAGAGAAAAAAACTGAGATGAAACAAGGCCAGAGAAGAAGAAGCAGATTGTGACAGAAATAGGAAAAAGAAAAAAGCTGGAAACATTTGAAGGGAGTGGGATGGAAATGCATAAAGAAGGAAAGAATGGAAAGAGGAAAGCGGGAGTGTGATAGGGAAGCAGTGGAGCAAATCAAAGTAAAATTAAGTACATTTACATATTTAGATGAGCGCTTCTAGTCACCCTGTCTAATTATTTCATCTCCATTTTTTATTTGCACGCCGTTTGATCCAAAGGCAGCAGGCCGTGAGGAAAGTTTTCCCTCTCTCCCTCTTTGCCATGACTTTATCACATTCATCCTCACCCCTCTCTCGCTTCGTCTCTGACTCTCCACCTCTTGCGGGCGGCTTTTCGTTATCCGGGTCATTACCATATGCTTTTTGTCCATTTGCACTTGTTCTTCATATCTGGCTCACGCCCCCTGCTCCTGCTGTCTCTCACTATGTTTTATGCATACGAGGATACTTGCGTCCAGAAATGTGTGTGTATGACTGTGTAAAAAGTTCACAGCTAATGCCCTTTCTAACACTATGTTTTATGCATTGTGTTGCCTGGGCAAAGACACGATGAGTGGATGTCAGTGTCCGGTGTGTGTGTGTGTGCGCGCGCTCCCACCCACAGCTAAACCCTTCAAATTAGCATGAGCCATGTCAGATGAAGCCAAGCCACATTAACCTTCTATCACTGGTTTCCTCCCCACTTTCTTCATGCCTTTTTTTCACAGTTAATAAATCATGCAATCTTTCTTTTGTTCCTTTCTCTCCCTTCTTCCCGCCCTTTTGCTAACCTCTTGGTTATCACTTTGTTTGCATCACCTTGCTGTTCTAGTGCTTCTTTTTTTTGGGTAACCCGCCTTTATTAGAAATATGTATCTATATGAAAATGTGTCTGTGGTTTAAGACCTGTATATGTTGTTTTGTGACCCTTTTTTAAGTCATGTTGAAATGTATGCAGCAGGTGGTTTTTACATTCCATTGCATGCTTTTAAATACAGAAGTGCATTTTGTTTTAGTGCAGCATGCATGTTCATGTGTCAGCATGCATTCAGGCTCGTTCGCTGGCATTAAAGGTTGTTATGTGCTTTAGGTGTTAATTGGCTGGGGAGCTTCGTTAATATTCTCCTTGCGAGCCTGCTCGTCAGGAACAGAGCCGGCAAACTGATGAGTGTGTGATTTTTCCTCCAGAGAGAGAGAGAAAGGGAAGGAGACAAAGGCAGAAAGAGTAACAGGAGTGAGTCCGTCCGGCGCAGAGAGACTCTTTAAGGTCAGAGTGAGAGAAGATGGATGTGAGAAAAGGTTTGGAAAGATGCAACAGAGGCAGAGAGTGCTCGCAGGGAGAGTGACATTTGAGGAAGGAGGGGCCGGGATGGAAAACGACTGTGTGAGAAAGACAGAGAGAGATGAAGGTAGGGACAGAGAGATGTGATAAAACACCATAAAAGGTTCCATTGAGGCATCGGGTGAAAGGAAAGATTATATCATACAAGGGTGAAATTACTCTATTGTTAGGCATTTGTGAAATGGCGTAATGGGGCAAGGTGGTTGGCAGGACTCCCTCCAGCGAGGTGGCCCATAGCTGCTCAATTCTAATCACCCACCTTATGCCACGACAGCAGCCTGCTTCTAGCTCCACATTCACACTGCAGTGTACTTAGCATCCCCCTGCAGAGCGCACGAAAATGAACCATCATAAGCTGTGGCCATGGCGGGCTGATATGGACTTCAGAAACACGTGACGTGGCTATAACTGAAAAGCAAAGGGCAAGAAAAGCGCACACATGTTCAAGTAAAGTGACAGCTATACGCCACATCAGGAGAAAAAAAACAAAATTGCACTATGGATAACACACCGCTGTAAGCACATGCACAGGGAACACAAAGAAGAGAGACTGACACGTGCACAGCAGCAGAGAAAACAGTGAGCAGAGAGTCATAGCCTGTCACTGGGAGGTGTGATGCCGCATGGATAATGAGTGTTACTCCCAGCAGGTAGCAGTGTAGCATGTGGCTCACAGCGCACACAGACACACTTGTTAGGAAGCTCCAACAGTACGTTCTTAACTTGGCAGGTAACACTGTTTGCATTTATCTTACTGAATAAGGGATGACTGAGTTTAGCGTTCTGTTGCATCCCGACGGGGTAGGACTTGCATGGAGATGCATAAAATATGCCTGTAATGCATTCTCTTACTTAAACTGTAGATCTTTTTTTATCAGAGCAGGCATGAAAACAGATAGAGCCTGGAGCTGCAAGTGTCATGTCTGTGTTAAAACCTTCCAGCCTTGATGGTCTATAAAGTCTAACACCTTGTATCCAGCAGTTCTCTTCATCTGAGCAAATGAGGAAAAAACTGCAGCTACCTAGATTCCTGCTGTATCTTTCTTAAACACCAGATTTACAGGTATTATTTGCTCTAGCAGGAGCTCTCACCTTCTCTGAAGCTTGTTCCTCACATACAGTAAGAAGTCTCGCTGATGTGTTCGCTACTTAAAAGGGTGTCTGAGCTTTTTATCTTTTCAGACTAAAGGTACTGTAATTTAAATCAAATGTAGTTGATCTGTAGGCATTTTTATATATTTTTCCATGTTCCAGACACAGTTCAATTTTTAGAGCATTTTCTCCTAAAATAAATTAAATAATGCCTGCGGTTGTTTTTTATTTTGGAACAACAGTAATTGCGGCTACATTTATTTTACTGCCAAAGTTGTTCTTTTTTTACCCCACTTCTTAAAGTCTGATTTTTCCTGTAATAGCACAATTGAAGGAGTTTAAAAGTTTAGCATTCTAAAATAAACATCAAAGATTGGATTGTGTATTCTCTAAATAGCTGTGCGTGTGCGCGCTCAAACACTTCAAAATAGAGTTATTACACCCCATATTGTGCTTGACCTTGGTAGTTGACTTTTAAATACTTAAACACAAGAACACAGTCTCAAACATCATCAAGTGTTTGAACAAAACCACAGAAGAATAATGTCTTAAAGCCTGAAACATGGACGCAGGTATCGATTTAGGTTCCTCTGACTGGTTATACAGCCTATGCAGACACACCTATTGAACAGTATATATAGTATTTTAACTCTTAGTTTGCGTGACCAAATTTTTCTTTTTTTGTCAACTAAGACTTTTTTTTTTTTTTCTTTTAGCAGAGCAAAGCCATACGATCAACAACATCAACTGTAAATGAAAGTTTACACATTTGGGCCATATATTAGTGAGACTGCCCCCACCTGGCAGCAACTTACCCAACATGTAAAGATGGTTGTTGGATCACCAATGCAGAGCAGATGAAGAGAGTTTTCTTTAAGTTTTAGCTAAAAAAAAAAGTAAATAAACAAAACACAAAAATAGATTCTTCAAATCTCAACTTTTTTTTATTTCTAGAAAAGAGTTTGTAAAATATTTAATGATTTTTCACTGAAATGTTCAGAAAAGGTTTTGTGTTAGACATTTTTTTCATAAGAACGCATAAATACAATTTAGTTGAAAAACAATTTGGTGTTCTCATTACATTTTTAAACAGAACCTGTCCATTCAGATGCTCTTATGTAATTCCACTTACTCATAACTGACAGTATGGATATAAATTTAGGAAGGAGATGAGTTGTAGCAGATACAGAAGTACAGCACTTTGTAGATGGTCCCAGATCGCTCATTTACAGCTAGCTCCAGATGGAGACCAGTGCTGTTTGTTATGCTTATAGAATGGATAATTTCTATATAAATGAAGTTGTGGCTGATTTTCTATCATATTGGGCTTTAACAAAGTTTGTTTTGTCAGTTGTTTATCTGGAAAGCTTAAAGCTGTAGTGCATAACTTTTACATGTCCGTGGATGTCCGTTTCAGCCAAGCCACTATCAGAGGAGATGACACAATGCAGATTAAGCCGATCGGCTCCTCAAACATCTAATTTTTTTTTGTCGTCTTAACTTTCAGGAAAGATTTGTCACACTGAACAGATTTCATCATAAACATGGAGCTGTGGTGTTTCTAGTACGTCTTTTACAGCTACTTCTGTCATGTAACACCAGCGATCAAAATTCATCTCCATCTTCCCCTCCTGTATTCTGTAGCTTGTGTCCTAAAATGCTCCCTTACTTATTTGCCTGACTGGAGAAGATTAAGTTAAAATGGCTCTTTTAATGCACATTAGATGCATGGCCAATGTATTGTGCAGGAAAAAGTAATTATAGGATTTCACAGTGTCTTCCAAATGGCCTTCAGGTCTTCTCCTCCACCTTATAAGCGAAAACAGTGCCAAGTCCTGAACAGTTTACAAAAACAAGGGTTTAAAATTGACAACTTGTTATAAATATGCAAAACGCCCCCTTCCCCCTAAATAAAGACTGCATTAGAAATTAAATCTCACACATTTTGTACATGTTTTTCCGTCCTTTTGTTCAATTTTAGAAAGCTAGTGATTTAAACTCCTAATATCTGTTTTGTATTCCTATTAGCCTGTCATGTAGAGAGCAGTATTGACTTTAATTTATTTGTCAGACTCCTCCACTGTTGACAAGCTGTGAAAATAAAGGAAATCAAAACTTTTGTAATCCTAAATTGTGTGAAGTAAGAAAGGGGATGTCACTCGAAAGCCGTCTAAATGATCGGCCCGTATTGATTGTTTTACCCAGGAGCGTGAGGTGAGTCTGAGTTGTGCCTCCAGAAACTGCAGTAACTGACGGTGTTCATAGATCTGGGAGTTGTAGCTTTCCTAATTAGAGAGTTTGTAACTGTGTTGGATTAACTTGTGCATGGCTTTAGGTGAACTATTAAATCCAAGTGAGAAAGACAAACATAAACTCAGAAAAAAATTAATGGAGGAAGGGAGCAGGAAGGGCCAGCAGAGACTGGTGACCCCAAAATAAAGGCAATGATATGGTCAAAATATTTTACTTCCTCTTACTATTCAAGACAGTGTATAAAGTGCATCTGCATTGTCTTAAACAGGACTTTTATATTGTATTTATTTTACAATAATGTGCATTTTAGATAAGACTTTCTGGTGCATTGCAATATTTTGTGTAAAAACAAATTTTCAGTGTTAATAAAACCTAGAAATTAAATACTTTCAGAATAGACAACATTTATATCAATGGCACTTTTAGTACAGTATCTTTGGCTTTGGCTTTCCAGTGTATTTCAGCTTTGAGGAGATGTCAGCATATATTGCCTTTGATGAGTTATAAACAAGTTAGTTGTAAACGTATATTCCTACGTTTATAAGACACTTCTCTAAATCGCTAATTTCAGGTGTTCTAGTTGTCTTCATGACGACAGGTGAAAAAAAAATCAAGAGTCTAGATCTGCTTCTCCAAACACTTATAAAATAGCAGGTTGCTCTCAGGAGCTCAATGACTTCCAGGTCCGTACTGTAATAGGATGCCACCTGTGCATTTAGTCTATTCATAAATTGCCAAGCTACAGAATTTTCCATGGTTGATTGTTATTGGTATTATAACATAGTAGAAGTACTTGGGAGCAACAGCCATGAATCCCTTTAAACTCAGAACAGTCAGTGTACAGTGAGCTGTGCTTCAGATTAGTTCAAGATCAGTGTATAGAGCAGTGTTTCCAAACCATGGTCCGCAAGGCACACTGCCCTGCATGTTTTAGATTATTCCCTACTTTGGCACACATGATTTAAAGTGATGAAAAAATTTGCAGTCATCTGCTGAAGTTAAAGGCAACTTGTCAGGTAATCTGCTCATTTGAATCTGCTGTGTTGGAGCAGAAACACATGGAGAGCATTGTGGACTGGTCGAACAGATCCATGTAAGCCTCACCAAGTGTATTGCAAAGCATCAGATGCCGTGGTACAAAGCACGCCATCGCTGGACTCTAGAGTAGTGGAGACATGTTTTCTGGAATGACATATCACACTTCTCTGTCTGTGATGGATGAGTATGGCTTTGGTGGTTGCAAGGAGAATGTTACTTCCGGTGAGCGGTTGTATTTTCAGGGATTGGCCTCGGCCCTTAGCCGCTCTGAAATCAACATACCAAGATTTTTAGCACAATTTAATTCTTCCGGCTTTGTGGGAACAGTTTGGGGATGGGCTCATACTGCCCCAACATGACTGTGCACATGTGCACAAAGCAGAGGCCTAAAGACATGGACGAGTGAGTGTGGTGTGGAGGAACATGACTAACTTGCACAGACTCCTGACAGAACACCATTGGGACAGATGTGAGTGAGACTTCTCATCCAACATCAGTGCCTNACCTCACTGATGTGCTGCTAAAAATATGGTCCAAAAATGCCAAAGACACAATCCTAAACCTTGTGGAATGTCTCACAAGAAGAACTGAAGCTCTTGGAGGCGCAATGGGTCAGACAACGTTATCTTAAACCCTACGGATTAAGAATGGAATATAATTATAGTTCTTGTACATGGAAGGACAGATATCTGAATACTTTTGGAAATATGATGTACTACTATATATACTACATGTGCACTGTATGTATTATATGTACTGTGTACTACATGGTAACATGACTGTAACCATGGTAATACTTAGATGTCCATTTATGCTCACATACCCTTGGGGAGGAGTTCATTTGATTTATCATTACCTTTCAGGAGCACATGCCCTCTTTTGCACTTTGCCAGCTAATAAACCCCTATCTACTCAGACACATATACATGTACCCCCCTCCCTTCTCTTTTCATCACACTTCCAAACACAGCCACATACTTACACACACGCACACACACCTACACACATGTTCCTACCCGCTTGCCTGCAACAACCTCAAGGGAGACATAAGAAATAAATTCGACACTTCCGCTAACCCAAGAAGCGCCTTAAGGACAAAGAGAAATTTAATCTTGGATAAGCCTCCCGATAGAATCTCTGCATTAGCCCTCTGCTGCTGGTTCACAGCTATTCCATCAACCCTTACCTCCCACACCTTGGCCCAATTCCCTCGTATCTCTCCTCTGCTACATTGCTTCTTTCTTTTTCTTTTATTTCTTCCCCTCTTCTACCTCATCTCAACTATCTCACCACTTTTTGTTGCTTTTCTATTCCCTCCTTTGTCATTTCAGTATGTTCTTCTAGACCACTGCGTCCCCTTAACCAACTCTTATGTCCTGATACGTTCACAGCCTCTTTCCGTTCTACCAGTCAGCCTTCATCTCTCCATCTACTCCCAGTTGTGGTACACATAGTATGTCTCTTTATTTCTGTTCCTCTGTCTTGTCGGAGGGTTTTAATACCATTGATATTAAACGCTGGCACGACCTCCTCAGCATACTTAAACAGGCAGGGATCCTTGTAAGGCTGTTTGAGTGCTTAATATTTTCAGCACGCTGCTGACTTAAGCCCCTTAAGTGCTTTGGCAACACTTATTCCACGGTGGCACCAATGAAGCCCATTAAAAATTTGATTTGGTCGAGAAAGAGAGGGAGAAAGTAAAAAGAGGAAGGGGGATAGGGGATACAATTTGCCATTGCTTCCTTTGCTTCCACACACACTGCGACAAAAACAAATACGCCCGTCAGGGGGCTTCTCACACAGGGACTTTTCACATATACAAACACACACTATACTTGCCAGTAGTGCCATGATTTGCAATGTGTTTCCTTTTTGTGTGCAATTATGGTCTTTGTTGCTTTATAAAACACTTTGTGATGACCCTATTTTGTTAAAAGCACTTGATAAATAAATTTGAGTTTATTTGACTTGATAATAGGGAACACCGTGTTTCAGATTGAACACGTAAAGATGTTTGTAAATGCAACTTGCAGCAAATTAGAACAGATAGTTTATGATCATCTGATTAAGAACAAGCAAAGGTGCTAATATAAAAGCAAAGCTGTGTCGCCTCTCACATTTTACAGGATAATGAAAGTCATAGTTGCAGAGCCTGTTGTAGTTAGCATCCACTGCTGGCTTTGTGTTGCCAGTTTTATTGTCAGTAGAAGTAATCATGGTACACATGGAAATAAAGGATGCTGATGAAGATTGTGCTGACAGGTTGATCAAGCTGTTAATAATAAATTCCGTTTCATCCCTTCTGAGAATAATTTTAATTTCTATTTACATCCACTTTGAAGTATAAACATGCACAGCTCATGTGAAGCCCCACAGCTATAAAACTGTCCTTTTAACATAAAGAGGCACTATGAAGATTCTCTGTGTGTCTCTATGGATAAATTAAAGTGTAGTAGACAGTGAAAGAGGCAAGCATTCAGCCAAATGTACACTCTCCTTCAGCCAACTCTGGACAGTTAAGCACATTCACATGCACACACACACTGCCACTGTTTTTGACCTGAAAGACGTCCATTGTCACTCATTCTGTCCACAAAAAGGCATCTCTAACCTTCACAAACTAGAAGTTTAAAATATGCAGACACTGATCCCACACAGACAAGAGCACATTTTCTGAGCAAGGGGAGGGAAGCAAGGCTTATATAAACAAATGAGGGGACAGAAAACAGACAGATGGATGTGATCGGCAGAGTTCATGCATTGGGATTTTAACAGGTTTTGTAGATTAAAAGGAATGAAGAGAAGTAAAACAAGGATGCGCTTTTGGGACCTAACAAGCTGCTACGAACTGGAGGATTGAATGAATAAGACTAAGAGAGCGGGCTAGGACAGATAATCTAAACACAAATTGATGGGATTAGTTTGAACAACTGAATACATTTTGTTTCCATCTGTTTGCTGCCAGGCCCAGGACCAGCCACACCAAAGCTGCTGGTGTACACCAACAGAAAGTAATTTTCTCTGCGTCACCCGGCTGAACGATGGAGTAAGCACTGCAGAGACGACTTGTGATGATCTACTTTCAGCTTTGCCAGAAGTGTCAGGGCCATCGCTGTTAGAGATCCTCGTGTTTGCATTGGGACACTGAAAGAGAGCAGGCGTGCATGCAGTAATGCATAAACAACACCCACACTTTATTCCACCAGATAGTGCTCAGTGAGGTGTGTGGTTCAGCTTGTCACGCTTTGTTTCTACGCTGCGAACACACTCACATCCACACTTAAACACAAAACAGACCCACACATCAGGTCCTGACAATCTGCAGATTTCTGCCTGGACCTGAAACACAGCAGGTTTCAGATCAGTGCGTATGAGTAAGTGTATATCTGGAGTGCACCTCGGAGCTGACTAAAGCCAGTGGAGCATGTTGGATAGGAAGTGTTAGACAGGTCGATGCTGCATGATCATACCGTCTGATAACCTGTGATTATTCTGAGGATCTAAATTACCATGAAAAATCTTTCTCCATTCATGCTGCACTGTGTACATGATACTGTATCGACAAGATTCCAGCATTCAAGCGAATAATCGTTTGTACCTCCAGGGGAAAATGGCAGACCAAGATATGTAATATCTGAAACTAAAGTGTCTGACTGCAGTTTGCTTTGCCCTTTGCAAGTTGGCTATTCTACACAGGGCGAGCACTTTCACTCTCTATCTTTACAGAGCAGCACTCAGTGTGATGGATTTTATTTAACCTTAGCTATCGCCAGATGAGCTGCAGCAAGATAGTGTCTCAGTCTCTCCAAAGGTCTGGTTGGTTTGGTTATAGCTTAAAGGAACATTGACTTCTGATTGCTGATTTGCTGTGAGAGAAGTACTGAAAACCTTATTGGAGTCATCATAATACAATACGTTTGAGATTGAATTTGTTTTGGAGGGCATGGCAATGGATTTGTTTTGAATCTTAGCATTAACACCTGTATAGACAAATTGGACTCTATTTGGAAGATGGTTTCTCTGGAAGTATCTGACTGAGTATTGATGTTTCGTGGTGTATCGAACAGTGTGGTTTGACCTAAATAAGACAAGAACCTGTTTTCTGCACCGGTTAAGAGTATAGCTAATTGTAAATGCTCCCTATTTGTGCAACTCTAAGTCTGACACTGTAGCACATGGTTGGTGAAAAGATAATTAAGTTGTGTCTTGTTTGTTTAGTTGCATGAGTCCATTGTTTCTTAAGACCGGAGTGTTGCCTGTTTTAATAAAAGATAACCTGTCATTGTTTGTGTTGATTAAAAGAACCCAGGTTTCCACATTGCTTTCTAAGATCAGAGTAGTAATATTTTATGGGTTTACAAAAACACTTAAGGCCCCTTTTGTCAAAGCAGAACAAGTTGCTGCAGTAAAAAGAGGGACTGCAACTCTAAGCTCATCTCTGGGCACTTTGTGATATACTGTCTAAATTACTAGCTCTGCTACCACTCAGAGCTCTGAACAAACTTCTGTGTACTCCACGCTGTAACTTTGCAGAATTAGTTCCTGTACAGTTCTAATGCATAGGAGTTCTTTCTGTAAGTGTCATCCTCAAACAACTTGTGTCTGACTAAAATAAAACTGAGAAGTCTGCACGTGTCTGCAGCATTGCAGCTGAGAACAAATCAGAGTGTGTGTGTGTCACTTTGTGTGTCTCTGTGTGTACAGACTGGTTTGTCTATAGCAGTTCAGGCAGGGTTACAGAGGAGCCATTGATCAAAAGTGCAGAACCACGCACACACACAAGCTCACATATACACACACAACTGTTCACTACACAATGAGGATGGTCCAAAGCTCTGTCCTCTGCTGCCTCCTCCCTGCCTCTTTCCCTCTGGTCCTGCACTACCTGGTCCTGGTCCTGGTTCTGCTTTGCATCACTCGTAAGTTGTGCACTCATGCCATCACTCAAATACACATATACACACATGCAGTTTAAATTAATTGTTCTGTATTGCTTTTAAAGTTCAACTCAGGTGCCATTGAACACCAAAACTATTAGGAGGAACGAGAACAAAATGTTGCACAAACATATTTCTTGTTATTTCATGGAACGTGCCAGTTTATTGTAAGTGCCAGCTCTTTGTTCTTTCAAATTAAATTCCCTCCAGATATAGCTTTAAATGCTCTAATGTAGTGTTTCTTTTATCTAAAAAGAGAATACAATTGTAGTAATTTGTGTAGCATGATAGAAAATGAGATCGAGGGCAGTGCCAAGCACATAATCAAGGGGGGATTGCTGATGATGGAATCATGAGAAGAGAGCATTGGTATTGTTTAAAATGCTTTTAATTAAGTCAGAATAGATAATTACATTTCTGAACTGAGAGGCGATCAAAACGGGAGTGTAAACCCACAAGGTGAAAGGAGACCAGAAAGATAGAGATGGTTTAACCAAATGGAATGCCAAAAAATTGAAAATGGAGACAGAAATAGATCTATGAATATCTCTGAAATCTTTTTTTTTTTCTTAGCTTCTCTCAGAAAAATCTAATAAAAGAAAGTTTGACTCTAGAGTGGGAAGGATATTGTGAACCAAATGGAGAGACTGTTAAATAGATACAGAGTGAGGTGAAAAAGTAAAGCGCAAGAGACCAGTTCATATTAAGAGAGAAACTGATTGACACAAAGAGCAAAGGGTTTGGCCAGATAGTACTGTGTGTGAGGAAGGGGGGGGCAGCTGGAGCAGAAAAAAAGGGAGGAAAAAGCAAGACAGAGATGGAGAACAGTACATTCAGTGTGCGTATGGAAGAACGACAGAGATGGAGGGGATTGGTACAAAGATTAAACAAGACACAAGGCTTTAGGGAGAGTTTCATGGGGGCAAGATATGAAACCAAGAGTCAAATACTGATTGAACCCAAAACAAGAAAACATCGGAAGTGAAAGCAGGTTTTTATTAATACAGATTGTCATTATTATTATGTGTTTAATCCAGGGGACTGTTGTTGTTTCTTTTCCCTGCTACTTGTTGGCAAACAAGAGTAGCAGTGCTGTGCGCCTTTTTCACTCTGCCAAAGTCTGGATTTATTGTTTTTTTGTGTTGATGTTGATGCTGGATGGGGTTGACAATGGGGGAGCAAGGAAGAATAAAGGAGTTTGTGTCTTGGCAGTCAGCTCAGTTATGTAATTAATGCCAGTAGGCCAGTTTCTTTTGGCCTTGCATATCATGCACTTTGACGTATTTTCTCATTCACACTCTTTCGCAAAACTACACACATTTGCACACACTCTTGCGTGCACTTTAAATGTCACACACAGACATCCATCAACATCATGTCGGGAGAGGATCGCCATTGTGGATTTTGAAAATGTGCTAAGACCAGTGCTTTTGGCAGTGTCTGTTCTCCTGTGTTGCTGGTGTTGTGTAATAACCCTGTAAATTTCCTTTAAGCTGCTGTTGGGGTGTGTGTGGTGGCTTTTGTCACAGGGTTGTCGGGGCCGTGACAGAGCTGGGCCATAAAATGCTGCACAGTAGACAGAGCTAACCAGCTTTGGCTGTGGGAAATTTGGGAGAAAGAGAGGAGTAGGGTAAGAAAGAAGACAATGATGTGAAGGGGATGAAGAGGAGGGAGCAATGAGAGTAATGGGATGGGCAGTCAGGCAGCTACAGCATAGGGATGAAAGAGGGGTTGGGATAAGAGAGGGACGAGGGGATTGTAATACGCCAAAGGGCAGAAGAGGCATAAAGATATGAAGGTCAAACTAAGAGATCTGTGGAAAGGTGCTAGACATAAAGGGTACATGTCATGAGAAGAGTAGAGATGTAATTGGAGAAGATGGGAGCAAAGTTAGAATATTAAAGTGACTATAAAATCTAAAAATGTAAAAAAAAAATGTTTAGAATGAGAGGTCAGCAGTTAAAAGGTGCAAATTGATGTTAATTTTACCAATCAGCAGTGTGAGATGGAGATAAGGTTTCAAGTGTCTATTTAAAAAGATGAATAAAGAAGAAAGCAAGGACACAACTAGATGACAGGAAACTCAAAGAAGCAAAAGTAGAGGAAAAGATGAAAGAGGGATGGAAGAGCTCCAGCGTTCAGTTTCTTACCGTTTTGTCCTTCTGTCCCGCTCAGTCCTTTACATTTTTTCCCCCTACCATCATGCCCTTACCCCATCTCTTCCGCTCTCCCGGCAAGCTATAAAAACAGCACGATTATCCTGCAGACTTGAGCTGCAGAACAAATCACTTTAGCAAAGGAAGGTGTGGAGAAGGAACCAGGAGAGAGACAGGGAAAAACTTCCCACTGAGTCACATAACTACTACTACTACTACTACTGTCATTTAGCAGACGCTTTTATCCAAAGCGACTTACATTGAGAGAACATACAAGCAAGAATTCAAAGAGAAGGAAAAAAATATAAGGAGGCGGACTGTTTGGAGTCCAGTTTAATTCCGACGCTGATACATCATGTTTTTTTTTTTTTTTTTTTGTGAGAGATAAATTCTCAAATCGATATCATAAATCATAAATCACTCCTACATTAAGACTGAAAGTGTTCTTTAAAGAGGTGAGTCTTAAGTCTGCTCTTAAAAGTAGCTGCAGACTCTGAGGATCGGACCGAGTTTGGTAGGTCATTCCACCATCGGGGGACAACAGAGGAGAAGAGTTTGGAACATGATCTCATGCCACGTTGTGGTGGAAGCGCTAGGCGTCTTTCAGCGGCTGAGCGTAGCTGACGCGTGGGAATGTAGGTTTGGATGAAGGAGTGAAGGTAGGTAGGAGCTGTGTGTGTTAGAGTCTGGTAAGCCAGAAGCAGAGCTTTGTATTTGATGCGTGCTGCAACTGGAAGCCAGTGCAGGGAAATGAGCAGCGGAGTGACATGAGCCCTCTTGGGCTGGTTGAAGACCAAACGTGCTGCTGCGTTCTGAATCAATGCTGCACATAAGGAGAAAGAAGGAGAGAGATTGCAGCGGAATGAAAGAGTATTGCAGTCTGAAAGAAGACGATTGCAAGGGGCAGGAAAAACTATGTTAAGAAAGGAAAAAGATGGAGGGGAAGGGGTGAGGTGACAGCATCTAACAGGAGAGAGGGGGGGACTTAAAACAATTCTCTTAAGGCCTTAGAGAGAAAGAGAGGAAAGAGGACCTTTAGGACAGCTCTAATGAAGAAAATGCATGATGAATGATTCAATAAAAGATAAGGGGGATGAGGAGGGAAAAAAATCAGGAGGAAAAAAGAGAAAGGACATTGAAGGCAGGAGAAATCAACAATTAGATCAGGTGGAAGGTGAGGAGGAGACAGAAGGAGAGACTGTGGGTTACAATAAAAAGAGAAAAAGACAGATTTGAGAATGAGATTAGACACAAAGGCAGAGCGTGTGGTCTGAATAAATGTGAGAGATATACTAAAGAAAGTTAGATAAAAGGGGTTCAAACATTTGACAACATGCAGAAGTGAAATTAATATAAGTCATTTTGCCCTTTTCTCAAACATTTTTAATGGCAGAGTTTCCCTGAGAAAGATAAGGTGATAATTTTAGACTAAGAGGACAAACAAGGGGAGAAGGAGTGTGAGAGAGTTGCAGGTCTACAGAGAGAGTTGTGGAAGAGAGGAACCTCAAAGTCAGCTGTTTCAT
Organism: Pachypanchax playfairii; assembly: GCA_006937955.1. Classification (NCBI taxonomy): domain Eukaryota; kingdom Metazoa; phylum Chordata; class Actinopteri; order Cyprinodontiformes; family Aplocheilidae; genus Pachypanchax; species Pachypanchax playfairii. Next base: position 1,378,239 of record SSNP01000033.1, read on the forward strand.
ACACCACAAAACTATGTGATTAACCTAGAGCAAGTGTTTGTGTACACACTCACACACACTCACACACAAGCATTGCAAACTTCATTTGCATAGATGCTGTGGAAACAGACTTGCCATGCAGACTCGGGGGGAAAGTGGAAAAAATGTACATCCAGATGGGAAGAGATGGAGAAGTTGCCATATGAGTAGAAACTATGAGCTGCTGTTATTGTTTTAATTAAAGCAGCAACAACAAAAGGGGTTAGGCATTGTACTCTTCTGCATTGATTTTCTTGTAAGTCCAGGGCCAGCATGCAAAGAAAACACAAGCTCCTGGCCCCCTTCCAGCTGAAAGATAATGACAGATAATGAATGGGGTGACAGTGACTCCACTGATTCAAGGATACAAGGGGGCTTGTTTGGGGCAAATGGAGACAGTTCACTTCCTTTGCAGCTTGTCTTTTTTTGTTCAGTCCTCACCTGTCTTCACTCTCAGGGACATGGACAGGGAACAGTAGGTATACCGTAAAGTGGTAATTTAGCCTGCTAAGTCTGTGCCAGTGAGGGAGTTTGTAGAATTTACCGTGAACCAGCAGTCCACCTGGCTGCCTTCCACATTCCCTTCTTTTAACTCAATATAACACCCACCCCCACAGCCCTTTTGTCTTTCTTCCTTTCTATACTCTCCCTCATCCAGTTTATAATTTAACCCCACTGTGGGACCATTAGATCAGGCTCTCGAACAGCCTTGTCTTATGAGTTTTTGTGCCCATTATTTATTGAATTGTTGATGTATTTAGAAATTATGACATCTCTTGGATGTCTGGTGACCTAATAAATAAAGGCTCCCTTTTTCTTAGGATTTGGGTAGTGGGGTTGGATGCAGCTCAAATGATGAGAATCTATTCACTGCTATGAAATACTGCCCCCGCTTGGCTGGAAAGAGAAGTGATGGTTTTTGTGACCTCTTCTGAACTTATTTATTAGTTGATCATAGTCGTCAGTGCACTACTGCAATATTGATTGCTCCAGGCGTTTTCTCTTAATATGAGTCTACGCTTGTGGAGTATTTTATTATGGGCACAGATTTTAATGGGGGTGAGATTAATACCTCTGTCACAGAGGTTGATTCGCCTTCCCCTCCCTTACACTCTCTCTCTGTGGATTGTACTATGCTGGAGATCAGAGGCACAAGCTCGTGGCCTTGATGTGAATGGCAGCCTATAAAACCTACAGTCAAACTAAAGTGCTGTACCCAGCTGCATTATGAGAAGAAGTGGAGGAATATGCGTCATCTCTCATATATTTTGTCCAGCCCCCACCAGCTGCTTTATTATATCCAAGCCATCACTTCCTTACTCCCTGCTAGCATTTCCTGGTTAAAGCCCCCCCCCCCATCCCCAGCTCCTGCAACATTTCTCCATCTCTCTGTTCTTTTCACCCACACTGATCACCCACCACCAGCCAGCAGGTGTTCCTGGGTGGCATCTCTCAGCAGGCAACGGCGGATATCAGTCGTCACGATTGAAACAGCCGTTAATGCTTTTTTTTTTTTTTTTTTTTTTACTTTTCTTTGCTTCTTTCCTTCTGCACTGCTATGTTACTGCAGCTAATTTCCTTTGAAGGGGTGACAGCTGTCAAGAGAAATGGGAGTACAGTGCAAATGGACGGCTAATTAGTTTTTTCATTTTTTTCTTTTCCGGCATCGTCTCAGACACAAAGTTTGGTCACTGTTTTGTAGTTGCTCACCCACTTGATGTCCTGCTTGTCTGTTGTTTCTGATTGGTCACTAATCACCAAAAAAAGATACTGACTTTGTCAGAATGCACAGCAGCACAATTAGCATTGTTTAACACAATAGATGCAAAGCCCTGCCCAGTTGCTATGGTGTTGAGTAATAACATCCATTAGAGAAATAATTGGGATGGCGGTGGCAGGCCCGATGGCCCTTGATATGAATCACAATATTGATGCAGAGAATGGGAGCAATAATGACTTCAATTAGTGGTAATTGTCAAGTTTTTTTCCTCAGTTCTACAGAGTGTTAGAGTCTCCTTTGTCTTTATTCCCTTTTGGTTTTTTTCCCCGTCTTCTGTTCAGTACCCACCATGTCTCAGCGTTTCCCCCAGCGTGATAAATGTGTAAGCTTAAAGTATTTAATTAAAAGAGATTAAAATCAAGAAGAGAATTGGATTTGTATGAAGCTGAGGAGATCAGATGATGTCAAAGTAGCTTAATTGCAATATGCCAACATCTACATTTGCACACCAACTGCACATACCCACCTATTGTCCATGCACACACACACACACAAACTTAGAACATCTTAGGTTGCAGGTATAGACATTTATTTTGGCCCAAAACAGTCAAGTCAGCAACTTCTGCCATGGCAGCCGCCATCTGTTTGTCTCACAACACTTTCTGCTTCTTGGAAGTGTTCTCGAGAGCTCAGAGACACTGCTACACTCAGCAGTGATATGTATATATGTCGTCCCATCGCCTTTATGGGCTTTTCTCATTGCCTGCTTGATCACTGCACTTCAGTATTGATGTTGCTCTTTCTCTAAATCTTCCCTGCGGCCGACACTTTTTCCAGGGAGAGAGGGAATGCAAATTGAGATGCAAATTGGTAAATACCAGTTTGTGAAAGCCAGCAAGCCCATCCTCTGCAGAAGACAATCACTTTCCACCCGTGACTGAAACCATCTGACTAATTGCTCCTCAAATAATTTATAGTCAAACAACAGCCTCTAGTGTCCATCGAGCTCAGCAGGAGGGGGAGAATCGACCAATGTCGTGCCAGCAGGTTGACCGATAAACAAAGAGGATAAAGCATTCAAGAGATAATCAACCTCTGCATGATTGATTTTCGAGATTTTAGAGACATCAAAGGGGGTCCCACTGCCATTTCACAACCCCCACTGTCTAAAAACGCTGGGTTTAGGGATTAGTTTATTTAATAGCTCATGTAAGGAAAATATCTGTTTGTGTAAATGTCACTCTGCATGAATGTCTGATTCTGTCTCTGCCCTAGTTTGTAGGTGAATACTTATGAGGAGCATGTGTTCATAAAGGTTGCTGTGTGTTTGAGTACTCATTTGCAAGTATCGAGGCTGGTGCATTATCCCGCCACTCTAATAAGACCCATTAAATTTGAATAATGGAATGTAATCAATTGGTTTAGCTTCCACCTGGATGATGAATTTGTGAAGTGCATTCAAGGCTTCACTCTTTAGAGCGCTCCATTTCATATACTCAGGCAATAAGATTCCAACTTAACTATTTATTCAGACATAAGTAGTTTCAGGGTCACTGCTCAGTGATCTGCTCAAGTGTCAATGTGTTGGTCAATATAGAGCAATGGATGTTTATGGGTGTGTGACTGGTGGTGTATATCTTCATCTCAACACACCTCTTAGCAATATAATACTGTTTTTGAAATTTAAATTATATTGACAAATGAATTGAGTTAAAGGTACTATGAGTTTTATTATCTAAAGACAGTAACAGATCAATGGTAATAATAAGTTTTTTGCTATAATCTAAATGAAAGTGTCCCTAAGAAGGACCTTTTTTATTTATGTATTCCTTAAGTGTCATCTCTCTGGCTTTCATTCTTTTTATCACTTCATTTCCTCCTCTCTTTTTTACTATTTACATCTCCAACGTTTTCCTTTGTTGTGTCCATATGATGAATAGGAAGTAAATGAGGGATGTGTTAAGTATCTTATTTTGAAAGATTGTATCTCAAGAGAGCTGTGAATTGATCTTTTTTTATGCATCTGTTCATTATCCTCTTCTTTCCCTCTTTTTTTCCTCTTCATCATCCAGTCTCTGAATAACTATATGACCATCCATCTTTCTCTCCCTTAGCTCACTGTCAAGCTGTGCAAGCAGAGAATGTGACAGTCCTGGAGGGAGGCACTGCCCAGATCTCCTGCCGCCTGCAGAAGTACGACGGCTCAATCGTGGTCATCCAGAATCCTCGCCGACAGACTCTCTTCTTTAACGGCACGCGAGGTGTGTAGCCGCACGAACGCACGTTTGTCTCTGCAGGCAAACTTAATCCATCTATGTCAATGCATTTGCCCTCAGTGACATTTGAAACAAGCCTTTTTACACACATTAGCACAAACACACCAGCCCCCACACTTTATATTATTCTCACAAATGTCCTCACTTTGTCTTAAAAAATTACCCTAAAAAATCAACTAACTGCTGAGTTAATTCAGGAGATGGGGTTACAGTACTTTCTGGTCTAATACTGTGATTGGACTAACTGTTTAAAGAAAAAAAAAAATAGTTCGAAGCTTTCTGCATAATCCACTGTTAACCCAACGGATGAGATCAGAGCTTATTAAAGTCCTCATTAGAGAATAACCTTGGTAATGTTTTTTTTAGAGACAGCTTCATTGCAAATCATCATTGTGACCAGTATTATAATCAAGGCAGATTTCGTTTAGGGCCTCAGGTTAGGCAAACACTATGTTTTTACTTGCTAATTAAATGCAAGGGCAAGTTGCTACCTTCAACAAATTCTGTCTAAGTGCTGCTAGGAACCCTTTGAGCAAAAGAATAGCGAAAAAGGACGTAAAGCGTTGCCTTTGAAATTTGTGTATGATTGCCTATCCGAAGCAAAAATAGCATTGTGTTTTTGTGGTGCTGCAGAAGATATTTCTTTCCCCATAATCCACATGATGAAATATTAGCAAAGGTTTTAAGGGGATGTTGTATGAGAAATAGTATTCTGTAGCTCTAAAATAAAAGAACATACAACTACAACAACAACATACAAATAACATATTACTGTCTCGCCATTTTCATCTCCACTTCAGCTTTAAATTACACAGAGTTCACATCACCTCAGGGGTGAGAATCCTTTCAGGTTTTAGTTTTACCACAAACAACAAATTGTCACCAGCAGTTATTTACATCAGTTAACTTAAAAAAAGCCGTTAATAATTATTTTTGTCAATACTTTGCTTATTAGTCTGTAAAATTACAGGAAATCAGACAAATTATTTTTGTTATTATTTATTTAGTTTCTTTTTTTTTTGTCCCCTGCTGTATATGTCTTTATTGTGTATTTACAGAAACTCATAATGAAAATAATTAAACTGTCATTTAAAATTTGCAGGAAGAAGTAACGATTCAAGGCACCAGATTCTCCAAATTAAATGAAAACAGAGAAAAAAATGGCCAAGACTGAAGTGATTGTTTCTGAAGCATAATGGTGCCAGTTAATTCAGATTTTATGAGCACTATGTTAACTTGGCTGGTTTGACACATGACTCTTGATAAGACTGGGCCGAATTTTCAAACATCACTAAAAATCCATTTTAAGTAATAGAAAATGAAAAAAGCCAGTGGAGTATTTTTTCTCAAATGTGTTGTAACACTACCCAGGAACACATGAACTAGATAACAAGGTGACACTGTCCAATTAAGAACAGGGCAGCATCCATTATTAATAAATACACTCACCGGCCACTTTATTAGGTACACCTGTCCAACTGCTTGTTAACACTTAATTTCTAATCAGCCAATCACATGGCGGCAACTCAGTGCATTTAGGCATGTACACATGGTCAAGACAATCTCCTGCAGTTCAAACCGAGCATCAGTATGGGGAAGAAAGGTGATTTGAGTGACTTTGAACGTGGCATGGTTGTTGGTGCCAGAATGGCTGGTCTGAGTATTTCAGAAACTGCTGATCTACTGGGATTTTCACGCACAACCATCTCTAGGGTTTACAGAGAATGGACCGAAAAAGAAAAAATATCCAGTGAGCGGCAGTTCTGTGGGCAGAAATGCCTTGTTGATGCCAGAGGTCAGAGGAGAATGGCCAGACTGGTTTGAGCTGATAGAAAGGCAACAGTGACTCAAATAACCACTCGTTACAACCAAGGTAGGCAGAAGAGCATCTCTGAACACACAGTACGTCGAACTTTGAGGCAGATGGGCTACAGCAGCAGAAGACCACGCCGGGTGCCACTCCTTTCAGCTAAGAACAGGAAACTGAGGCTACAATTTGCACAAGCTCATCGAAATTGGACAATAGAAGATTGGAAAAACGTTGCCTGGTCTGATGAGTCTCGATTTCTGCTGCGACATTCGGATGGTAGGGTCAGAATTTGGCGTCAACAACATGAAAGCATGGATCCATCCTGCCTTGTATCAACGGTTCAGGCTGGTGGTGGTGGTGTAATGGTGTGGGGAATATTTTCTTGGCACTCTTTGGGCCCCTTGGTACCAATTGAGCATCGTTACAACGCCACAGCCTACCTGAGTATTGTTGCTGACCATGTCCATCCCTTTATGACCACAATGTACCCAACTTCTGATGGCTACTTTCAGCAGGATAATGCGCCATGTCATAAAGCTGGAATCATCTCGGACTGGTTTCTTGAACATAACAATGAGTTCACTGTACTCAAATGACCTCCACAGTCACCAGATCTCAATCCAATAGAGCATCTTTGGGATGTGGTGGAACGGGAGATTCGCATCATGGATGTGCAGCCGACAAATCTGCGCCAACTGTGTGATGCCATCATGTCAATATGGACCAAACTCTCTGAGGAATGCTTCCAGCACCTTGTTGAATCTATGCCACGAAGAATTGAGGCAGTTCTGAAGGCAAAAAGGGGTCCAACCCGTTACTAGCATGGTGTACCTAATAAAGTGGCCGGTGAGTGTATATTGTTGATGAATTCTGAACGAGGTCATTCCACCTTTTTTGACTATTTCTATCAAACAGAATAGAAAGACTATATAGCTGCACAGTTGCAAAGATCAAACTGCACTGAATAGAAGTTTGGTACATCTCAAACAAAGAGTGAATAGTTGTTTTCAACCAGTCAGAATTGCAGTTTTTAGAAAGTAGCCTTGAATACACGGGAGCTAAAACAAAATATTGCACACAGGCCATGTCTGGCAACAGCTAACGTAAGATCTGTGTGGTTTGATTCAGATCTATCAAGAAATAATCTATAAAGGAAATACCTTAAATATGATTAAAAATGACAACTAATATGACCATTAATAGTTACTTGGAAATGTATTTTATGAAGAAAAAGCAATTAACCTCCAAATTGACTATTAAAAGTAAACTAAACTTTGCACTGAGAAAAAGAAAATAACTCAAAACTATCTGTATGTTTTCATTTGTTTACACACATTTTATTGTTATGCATTGTTTTTTTTTCTATCAAAAACAAAATCTACTGCATTTCAGTGTAGAAATAATCTCTAACAAGTTGGCAAAGCAGTCAAGTGGAAACCCCCAAACCCCCGTAAAAAACACCTGCTCGCCTCGAAGCTCGCAAATCTTAGTGTTGTTTCTTTTTTCTTTTTTCTTTTCAGAAGATGCACACTAATTTGATTCTTTTTTTTTTTCCTGGAGGGTTTGAGATTTCAGCCTCTTCTGTGCTGCTTTACCCACTAAAATCTTTTTGATTGATTATGATTTGCAGCTGAATTGTTCTTCTGGTTTAATTGTATGACAGGTGGTAATTTTCCAAACTTGATTTAGAGAGAGAGAGAAAATCTTTCCACAGCTAACTTTGCTGAATCTGCTGTTGCTAAACGTTTCTGACCTCTGAAGTAAAGCACGCATCATTATTTCAATCCTAATTTGCTACATTTGCTCATGCAATTTGTTTTTACTGTCACTCACATTGTGAAAATTAGTTGAAACTGACTAGAAATGAAATGTGCATCAGTGAATTTGTTTGCTAGAGTAAATTGCTGCAGTGGTAGGTTCATATTCTTAAATGTTTCCTTTGGTTAAAGAAATAACATTTTTGTCAAGGTAATAAATTGTTGCTAGATATTAGCTAAAATTCTGGTTATGACATCAAAGTCTCCATGTGAGAACAGAAATACTCTTTTAACACTCTGACATGAGGGTGAAATATGTTCAAATATGTGTTCTTGTGAACAGAAAGTAAATGAACTATCTACAAAGTCCAGTTTATTAAAGATAATTGGAACTTTTTTTTTTTATTATTATCATTTTTTGGGTTTTGCAGTTTCTGTTTTATCTAACAGAAACAAAACGAGCATCACTGATCACATGCTTCCACCTCAACTTGTGATCAGGGATGCACCGATACTCGTATTGAGGCCGATGCCATTCTAATATGCTTGTATAGGTATCAGTTAGTTAACTGATACCATAAACTGATACTTACAATGTGAAAACTCTGCAATAATTTCACAGACAATGTAGTTTTGTGGTCATTTTTATTGATATTTTATTGTTTATCTACTTCAAAAAAAAAAAAAAAACCTGTCTTCCAACTCATTGTATTTTTACATACCATAAGTATTGGCATTGGTACTCTGTATCAGCAAGTACTCAGATCCAAGTATTGGTATGGTATCAGTTTGAAAATAGTAGTATCGTTGCATCCCTTCTTGTGATTGAGTCATACTTCGTTAAAAAACTGCTGTCTGATGTAATCATGAGAACATTTTGCTCTAAAACACTTTTCATTCATGAAAACAGTCTGACAACAACAATTGAAGATTTCAGAAGGACAAAATTAGATCAGATTTGTTTCAGTTCCACTATTTTCACACATCCAGGTGTCAGTCACCTGGATCGAGAAGCAGGCTCAGTTGGACAGTTGAGATTTCTGGTTTGGGCAGGAAATCTAACTTTCAGCTCTGCTCTTAATTCCATCAGATCAGCTCAACCTTAAGTGCCATTAAGTATTTAAACAGTTCGGCCTTGTCTGCCCTTCTACAAGACTTTGACTTGCACCTTTCGGAAGCACAACAGAGACTAATCAGAACATGGAGAAAGCGGGAGTGTGAAGCCAAGAGTGAAAGAGAAAATGAGAGAGAAAATAGAGCAAGACAGGAATGACAGAGTCAAGGAAAAAGAAAGATACACAAACTTAAAAAAGAGAAAAGAATAATCAGATCGAAGGACAAAAGAAAATCAGTTTTAGGAACTAATCCACATTTTAGAGAGGTTGTAATGTTCCAATAGCTACACAAAGCTAATTTAACTTGTGAAAGGAAGAGAAAAAGCCTCATTTGGGACATTTTCTGAACGGGTAAATGACATTTTGTTGGCTTTCCCTTCCATTTGTCTATCACTCATCTATTGGCCATCTGCTACTAAAACTATAAACCGAGGCCGTTTTCTGCCGACCCATTCCACACGAGCTGCCCAAATTCGACTACTGCAGAAAGCACAGTAAATTAGGTAACATGTTTTGCAAGCAACCGGCTGGTCAGGCTTGTGTTTTATGAGAATGTGGGGACAGAGCAGTGGAACTAACCGAATGGATCTTTTTTTTTTTTTTTCTTCTCTGGTCCATATCTCCATTTCTCCTCCTATTGCCAGATCTCATCAGCATGCAAATGAGACAGGACAATAAAGGTGAACTTGTTCTTGAACACAAGTCTGACATTTAGTTGCCATTTTGTGCAGAGATGGGGGAAAGACATACCTACCTATGGGGAATAGCTCTAACAATGCTTTCCCTGCCAATTGGTGAGGGAAAAAAAATTCAGGGGGGGTGAAGCAGAGAAATTCTGAATGTGTACATTGACAAAAAAGAAGACTAATTCGTCCCTTTAGGCGACTCGTTCGATCTCACGAGAATTTTTCGTCTTTATCTACAGTGTATTATTTTATTCCATCTGGCATTATGTAGTTATATTAGTCTGTTTTTTTCACTCTCTCCCCACTACCCCACTCTGTCCAGAGCACACTTACAGATACACACATAAAATATCTGTAGGTCTCTCCTATTTTGTTGTGCTGCATCGGGGAAATGTTGGCTTTTTTCCCTCCAACACAAAGGAAACAAGAGAGACAAGAACAAAACAGAGCTGTAAAATGAGAGCGGTTTCACAGCCGAGTCAATACAAAGTGAGCCTTGGAGGTATTTTTGCCAGTCTCTGGTCATTGAGCTACTGACAGACACAAACTCTTATTGGAATTATTTGTCATTATTAGCATTTTTCTTGCTATTAGCTTGACTCTTCTCACAACAAAAGAAAAGTTGTTACGGGTTTACTTCATCTTGTTCTTACTGTCAGTTTTCTTTTATTTTTCCTGCTTGGTATTTAATAATGGAAGGTTTAGTCGCTTCTGCTCTGAGGTTCAAGTTTGACTACAATTATCTAATTCGGAAAGCTGATGTCAAAGAGTTGTGATTTACAGCAGTAGTCTTTAGCCTGTCTCTCAGTTACTCAGAAGGTTGCAGCGCTCATTTAAATAGCTTTACTGTGTAATTTCTTGCTTGCACAATTAGCTTTTCTTTTTTTTTTTTTTTTGCATCGTGCACAAATGAGCAACTATGTTCTTCAAGATGTGAAAAACAATGCTGATTAAAAACCTAATAAGATTAACAATAAAAATCCTAACACTAATTAGAAGCAGAGAAATAAAGCAAAGCCTTACAGAGCAACAAAGCGAGTCAGAGAGAATGGATGAGTTCATTCGGCTTTCGGATAGTCCTATCAGTGCTCAGGAAAAATGAGCGAGAGTTTCCCTCCAGTCAAGAAATGAGAGAACCAAGAAATCTTTTAGGTTGTATCAATGTACATACTAGAGCTGTTCCATCGAGACACACTTTTGCAAACTCTCTCTGAAGTTTTTATATCAAACGAAGCTTTAGATTTAGTAGCACTATCAATTCCAGGGCACCAAATCATCTGGGGTGCTTACAGCCCATATTTCTCCCATGTTTTTGCAATTTTCTTCAGCAGAGTCGTTCACAAGACTGACATCACAAATTAGATGGTAAAAAAAAACTCCATTCTGGCTCCACGCTTTACGAGACTGACTGAACTGACTGTTCTCTGATTCAGATACAACTACCAGAGGCCAAGAAATCCCTGTTTCCAAAGCTGAAAATGTCATATCACTCAATTAAAGAAGCTTTTCTTGTGCATTTTAATATACTTGCTAAATACTGTTTGTTTTTTCATCTCTTTCCTTCCTCAACTTCTCTCTCCCTCAAACCCATTTCATTTCTCCCCCTTTTTTTTTGCCCGACTCCAGCTTTGAAGGATGACCGTTTCCAAATGGTGCTCTTCACATCACACCTGGTGCGCATCACTTTGACCAACGTCAGCGTGTCAGACGAGGGCGGCTACTTCTGCCAGCTTTACACGGATTCCACACATCACCAGGTGGCAACGCTCTCTGTTTCGGTTCCCCCTGAGACACCCACAGTGGAGGTGAAGCAGGAGGCTGTGGAGGGCGGCGAGGCTGAGCTCACCTGCGTATCGCCGCGCAGCAAACCGGCTGCCACCCTACGCTGGACGCGTAATGGACGGGAGATTCCAGGTACAGGGAAAAGCCTGACACATAGACTGATGGATGTTTAGATAATTAGGAGAGATAAATGTGAAAGTTAATGAGATGTTATACGACAGGTGAAATGGAATGGTAGGGTTATATGTGCTGAATAAAATGAGAATAGATGGATCTGTGATTGATGGGTTGACAGGAAGAAAAAGGATGGATTAGTTAAAGAATGCTGGTACAGATGGGTGGATAAATGGAGGAAGAAAATTAGGATTTGAGCAGTGGGGCTGCCAAAGTCTTTCTTTTTTATCAAGCACATTTTTTAAAGATTTATCATCCTGGAAAACGACGATTTTACACTGATTACCACGTTTTTCAAATTACAAGAAGTCTAAGTCCTTATTTATCATCCATTGTCTATACTCATTTGTTCTGGTACAGTTTCACAGAGGAGCTGCTGTCTGTCTCTAGCATTCATTGTGCAAGAGGCCTGTTACACTAAGGACAGGTCACAATCCATCTTAGGGTCAGACATAAAGAATTGCCAGTTAATTGAAAATACATATTTTGGTGTCTAGAAAGAAATCTGGTCTCTAGGTGTGAGTGAATGGTTGTTTGCATGCATGTAGCACTGTGATGAAGATCCTGGTGACCTTTCTGGGGTGTGCATGGCTGCAGTGATTGCTGGATATGGCCTGGATATGCACAAGAAGAAGCAGGTATAGAAAATAAATGAACAGATGAAAAGAAGTACCAGGATAAAACATACATGTGCACAAGGAGAAATCCATCCAGTAAAGTCCTAAAAAAGGAGTTAAACTGTTACAACCTAGCTTAGTCGGGAAAGGGAAGTAACATTAGATGACACAGTCCAGATGGTTAAATGTATAAAAAGTAACAGTTTAATGACAGGCGCAAAGGTTACAACGTAAAATAAGGACACACTGTGTCACCAAAACCCTGATAAACTCAAGAATACAACCGAGCAAAAATAACTCTCTGTCGTAAATCAAAGAAATGCCAAAACTTGATTTACACTACATTCACACCCAAAGGTACAAAGGTTTGTATTGTTAGCCAAAAGGCCCACAAGGTAGTTTAAAACACAGAACGGACTGCGCTAACCAGCAGCCGCCCTGTTGATCAGGTGTCTGAAGTTTATATGGGCCACCTCCTCCGCTGATTGGTCCAGCAGCAGCTAAAAAGGCATGGCCCATTTGGGAGGCGACAGAGGGAGGAGGACAAATCCTCGATGATGGACAGCTGGTCTAACCACTCTCCATCCTGGGCCGTTGCACCTGGCTCCTCCCATGGCTGATCAGGTCACAGGCTGTAACACAAACTCATAACCATCTTTCTGCAAGGCTAGGACCATCTGAACCACTGTGTGGCTTGTTTTTTAAGATCTGGGCAGAAATAATCTTTTGTTCTCATTACTATAAAAAGTTCATCAAAAGGAGGCCATGTTTTATATTAGTTAGCATTTAACTGAAAGAGATCAACAGCTAACATAAACATTTCAGACAGTGAAAATCAGCTCTGTTAGGTTCGGATCAAGCAGCCGACACATCTGATACAGGTTTTTATTTTTATTAAAGAAAATAAAAGACTCTCCCGATAACTCATAAATTGGAAAATGTTTTAGGGCGCTGGCTATCATACGCAGAAAGCTTCTTCTGATTATCTTTGCTGAAATTGACTGAATGTGAGCAGATGGTCTAAACTTATATAGTACAATTTATAATTTATACATCAGATTTTGTGTTTTATCACACCATCAGTAAACATCGAGCCATCAAACTGCCTTTATGGTGTGTGCTTTTGTTCATGAATATTTCAAACCTTCTCCGTATTTTTTTCTTCGCATCACTCTGAGACCGGTCTTATCATAGTTTTATCTAACTAAAGAACTGTTTCAAAACCAGTTAAGCTTTAAAAGATTTTTTTTTCAACTTGACCATGTCTTATCTAGTTTTTCTTACTGCAATGCTAATCAGTATCTGCCCTAAGGGTATATTTTATGTTTTTGTTCTTGTTAAGTTCTCTTTTTTTTGTTGTAAATTTTGAATAATAATAATATGTCGAGATGCTTTTTTTTTTTACTTTTCTGGATGCGGGGAAAGAGTTTTCATTCTCAGGGGTCATGTATCACGGTTGCCCTCTGCAGATATTCAGGTCTTTTTATGCTAGCAAGCTCACCATGGAATGAATGTTGTTGATTTGTCTACTCCTGATGTTCCAGCGTTCTCTCTGATGGATTTGTTGTGTTATTCCAGTCTGTGGACGGACTGTTTCTCTTGAATGGAAATCTCTCTTGACTGCATGTTGTAGGTTCTCAGCAGCAGCTTTCAAATGCAAATGCCACACTTCAAATCAACTCCAAACCTTTTACCTACTGCTGGAGAAATAACAAAGGAATGTTCTGCACTTGACTGTGAGACAACTTTTGAATAAATTATTAAATTCGTTGAAGCCCTGAAAAGGAAAAATTCCTAAACCCTTCCTCCAGTTTGACTGTGAATATCTCCAAGTAGAGTGGCACTTAACTTTACCTTGGTTTTGTTTTTTTTTTGTGAAAGTTATTTTTTTTCTTTTTTGCTCTCCAAATATTTACTGACTTGTCTGTCTGTCTTTGTTTTGGTTTATGAAATATTATGTTTCAGTGTGTCTTATTTGCACGTAATCTGACAAGCAGTGTTACAGCACAAAACACACACATACGCTCGAGTTTTTTTTTTCCCCCACTGTTTCATTCTCTTGATGGCAAACTACTTCAGAAGCATCTAACTTTTCCCACTTTGCCTTTGGTAACTCTATAAGCTGTCCATCAGTCTGTTACCTTGATCTATCCTTTATTCAAACTCTCTTTCTTGATTTTTCCATGTTAAAATGGCTTTTCACTCTAAATATATCAGAGATTTGTCCTTCTTTATCCTTCAATCTGTTTGAACCAAATAAATACATTTTGCTCTCTGCTGTTAATCAGTATTTGTGTATTGTGCCACATTCAGTAAGAATTCTTCTAAATCCTTGTTTATTTTACGGCGCAAGAATGAAAAAGTTATGTAAATTATTTTTATAAAGGATTCTGGGTTTTTGTCTCATTGGTGTTGACAATATTGTACTCAAGTACAATTTGTCAGATGTGTTTGGTTGTTACTTTTCTATAATGTGAAATAATTTGCTCTTGAACATATAATAAGCGAACATTTCACACTTTTGAACTTCATGTCAGCTCTGATCTCTTTTGCTTTCTGTTTTCGTTCGACATCAGCATCTCTTTGATCCTCACTCTTCACTTCTTCTCTGTCAGAATACACCTGTCTCATCATTTTATCTTTCCTTTCTGTCCTCCCCCTTCACTCCTTCCCAATTCTTTCCTCTGATCTGCTTTTTTTTTTTTTTGTTTAATCTCATTGCTGACAAAGATGTGATGCTCCTCAGAGTGGTTATAGGTTGTGAAAGGGGCTTTACTTTTCTCTCTTCTGGCTCATTTTTGACTCTGTTGTCTTTTAATTTTCATTCCTTCTCTCCAGTTTTTCGTTTTTTTTTTAATCCTGTCTTTTGTCCATCCCAACTTAAAGCCTATTTCTTTTAGCCTTGAGTTAAATGAACTGTGACACTGAAGGTTAGATGCAGATCCCAACAGATATAGGAAGCACTCTTTAATTAAGACACTATCTTCCCACCGTTCCCTTATTCCTGCTCATCAGAACACAGCGCCGCCGTCTCCCGTGCTTCGATTAGACCGACTTTCATTTGCTTGCCAGCAATAATTGAAAACTCAGCGCGATAAAAGTAATATTGCATTCTGCCTAAACAAGCACAAACTCCCGATACGTGACCATGTCAAGTCCCGTTAGCTTGGCCCAGCGTTCCCCTCCTCCTTCCATCTGTCTCCCCTCTTCGTCTTCCATCTTTCTTCAGCTCTCATTTTGCTTGGCACTCTTATCAACCTCTTTCATGTCTGCTTCCCCTCAAACATACAGACATGCACACACAAGCACACATCAGTCATGTTTGTATTGCTTTTCTTGTTCTCTGTATTGGTCCTTCCCTCTGAGTGTTTCTTCTTTTAAACTTTCACTGTGATGTTCCCTCTCACCACCATCATGTTTGACTCGGTTAAAATATCCATCAGTTTTTGCATAGTCCCTTCTTTTATCCATCGCTCCCCACTTTTTCTTCCTTTCATGTTGTTTTGGCCTTTTTTTTTTTTTTGCCAGCAAACACACGAACATTTAGTTGATTTGCTACCTGAAAACAAATCGTGCTGCTGCTTTTAATTGCCAGGAAACGCAGACGTAAATTAATTTCTCTTCCCTTGACTTTTTTTTTATCCTGTCCTCTACCATTTATCCTCCTCTCCATAGGTGACTGGTGAAGCTCTGAAAAAGCTCATTCATCTGTTACTAACTCCTACCTCTCTGTCGGCACACTTTTTCTGTCTCCCCCTCTGCGCTTTTGGCTAAAACTCTCCTACCTGCTGCTTTACTACCTGTTTCTCTTCAAAGGTGTGATGTCCCAGCTGGGGAATGGGGTGAAAAAAATAGAAAAGAAAAGAAAGAACAGACTTGTGTTTTGGCTGCTAACCTTTCCTGCTTCATCTATTCCCTCTGCCTCCCTCCAGGTGTTGTATCCCAGCAGGACAATGGAAAGACGTTCAGTGTGTCCAGCACCATCCGCATCCCAGTAGAAAGGAAAGACAACGGGGCGGCGCTGAATTGTGAGGCGCTCCACCCCGCATTGAGTGGGCAGAAAAGGGTTCGGCATTATCGACTGGATGTCTATTGTAAGTCTCTCCTTCAATTAAAATCTCTGAATCCATGTGAGGGTAGATTATAAAGAGACCTTTTTATCCTCCATCAGCTAAATGAATCAGCATAATGTTCGTTTCTGTGTATTTGTAAGGCGCTCATTAATATTCCTTCTGCGCTCCCGTCAATTAAGTTGTTACCTTGAGATTAAATATGGCATTGGCTTACCTGTAAATCTACATTATGGCCACGGCTTCATTTTTTTTTTTTTTCCAAAGAACAAATACTTCATTTTTGAATAAAGCTCAGTCTGAGATTTTTTTGTGTGATACGCAGAGCTGCCCTGTGTGAGATCCGCCCTCATTAAAGTCTAATAAATACAAATCCTGTCACGCAGGAAACTGGCAGACACAGACCTGTGGCCAGGTTGGGGTCCTGGCCTGTGGTTTAAAGAGCTTACCAACATCAACTCAAAGAAAAAAAAATAGTTGGATGAGATTAGTATGTATGATCCAACTGCTGCTTTAGGGATTGATCCTGTTGCCTTATTTTCACAAAGTAGTGTGAGCTCAAATCTAATGTGCTTCTTATTGAAGAAAGTGCATTAAAATACCAAATTCAGTTTAAAATTCATTACAGTCGAGATTCATTTAGAACAAAATGCTAAAATTCAACATTTTAGCTCTGTTTTATAATATTTTCTTAGACTTTGCACAAATCTGTAGAGATTACTCTAATTCATTTAAAAAAACTCAGATGAGTATTAGCCCTATTTGTAAACAAAGAATTTGAAATGATCAGTGAAATTTGTTCTTTTTATTTGCTTCTAATTTTACAAGACTTTATGTTTATGCCTTTTCATTTTAGGATTTTGGGGTAAAACATTTTCCCCAACTGTAATATTTAAAATTTGGAAAATTCATGAATAATTTTTTAAGGGTGCCAAAACAGTTTAACAGCCCCAAATTCCACCCATCAACTTAGTAACACTGAAAGCATAGACAGCTGGTGTAAATGGGTTTGCAGCTCTTCCATAATCTTTATAATAAAGATGAGAAAATGACTGTGAAACAATATTTAAACAGATGGGCTCATTTTGTTTCACCCACAGTTCAGGACTTTAGCCAATGACAATGATGTGCCTTTTGTGCTTGTGTGTACGGATGGAGAATCAGCAATACTGAACTGGATTAATCACTTTCTCCCCCATTTTTGCCTTTGGAGGAAAATTGGAAATGCATAGTCTTTGGGTCAAATAGACCAAACTACATTTACAACAAAAGAATAAATGGCAAATCCTAGCTTTTGTGTGATGTGAGACCTGGTTTCACTGTAGGGCGTCAAAGGAAACGGCATCTCCTGGTGTTACATTGAACGTCTCATAGAATCTGATAAAACTGCAGTTTGCCACCAAGTTCTTGGTGTGAACTTCTCTTTGAATCACATCTTTTTTAGCTTTTCAGTATTATCTGACAGTTATTACTGTAGTTAAAAGCTTGTTTTGATTTTGAAATTTGGTCTGATATGTAGCAAATCAGTTGTGAAAACAGCTCAGTTGAAGATATTCTGACAGTTTTGTATTTGAAAGTATTTTTTTACCAGTTATTGTTAATGCTACTGTGATTTAAAAAGTAATAGAGTGATTTCAGAGCTTGTTTCTTGCATCTCAGATGAGCAGCTTCTGTTTTTATAATGTACGTTAGCTCACCAACCCAGTATCACCAACAGCCATCATCTAAAACTATACTTTGTTTATATTTTGATGTATATAACAAGAGATCAGGGATAAGAAGAAATGTTAAAACTGCTGCTCATTAAGGTTTCCATGGTAACCACACACCTTCATTTTTTAGTCCCTGACAGCAGATTCAATGGGTGACAGACAGGAACACAGACTAAAAATTAAGTTTTAAGTTACAGTGCAAAAAACTGTGTGACAATATAAAAAAAAGAGAAGAATTCTTGATCTGAGTGACAGAAGGCTTGTGGGAGACGTGGCAATTATAAGGAGAATAAAAAATACCAAAAAGTTGGTTTTGTAAAGAGAATAAATACTTGATGATAAAATAATATTGATATGTACACTGAAACCATAAGTTCTTTAGCAGTGAGAGACACAACCGATAAAAGAAAACAAAAATCTATGTTTTGATGTATAAGTTGTATATAACATTATGGGAGTACGAGTTTGTTTGCAAAAGCTTAGGAAATTATCAAAGCTTATGTGTGACAGTTGAGAAAACTCTCCAAAAATCCAGAAAAACTTTAACTGATTGTGTCAAACACCCAAAAAAATGATGAAAATGTCAAATCAGACCTAAAATAGTTCAACGTTTCTAACATGATGCGTGTATGGAGCTCCAATGGGAGCCGGGTGTTTTCACCTGTTCCATCATATCCCATCATCTCTGGAAACATTTCTCAAAAATTCTACAGTGTACCACTGTAGTTTACTATTCCTGAAATAAGTGCATGTTTTGATGTATAATTTCTGTATTTTTTTTACCATGAACTGTGAAAATGGACAAAAAATGACAGATTTGTGAAAAGAATACAGTGTGTTTCAATGTTTACGCATGGGCACCTCTAATGCACTATTATTATGCATTTGTTACTGTCCATCTTCCACATTGTGTTTCCCCAACCAGCTGTGGTGATACTTAATAGATCTTATACAACTGTTATATTCAATGGAAGTGAATCTAAACATATTTCACCTCCAGTATTCCTCTGATGCATTTCTCAAACCAACATCCAGTCACTCTATTTGTTATCGTCTCTTATCGGTGGTCCTGGCAATTCGCTGTGATCCTTATCCCTCAATATGTCCATAATTCTGGATAGTCAAACATTCTACAGGCATATATAAATATTTACTGTTGGTGATATCATTCAAATTCAGCAAGTATCTCCCTACGAGAACAGTTAATTTGCTGCACGTATATACATGTTTGTTGATAGATCAGGATGATTAATATTTATCAGTTCTGACATTTTCCCTGCCGGTGGTTTCTCCACTCTGAGAACTGGCAATAATAGCCAATCGTCTGAGTGGATTTGGTGTCCCATTGCTGTGTTATTGAAGTAAGTGCCGCACAGCAGCTGGTAGAGCGATGCAATTCTTATGATAACAGGTGTCTGAACCGTAGGATTGTGGGTTGGTTGCCGTGGAAACAGATGTTAAAGACTCTTCCTTCTGCCACTTTGTCACTTTTTCCCTTGCTCCTCTTTTTTTTTTTGTTCCCTTTCTGTTGTTCCCCTCCTTTTGCTCTCCATCTCTTGTTACTGCGTTTTGTTCTTTTTATACTTTCTGTCCTGATTGTTGCTCCATTTTGATCTGTGTTGTTTTCATGCTGGATTTTCTTGCTGTCTGGTTTATACACATACTCACAAACTCCCTCCTTTGTATTTTTTTTTCTTTTTCTCTACAGTTGCTCCCACAGTGCGGATCATGCCTCCTTCAGGCATTTTGCGTGAGGGTGACTCACTCAGCCTCACCTGCTCCATCACTGGGAATCCTTTGTAAGTTTGTTTATGTGTATTTGTCAAAAATATGTTTGCAGTTTTCTGGTTTACCTTTCACTCTTCATGACCAATTGTAGCAGTTTTTTAACTGTAACTTGAGAAAAACAGTTTGTAACTCACCCGTCATCTATAAACACCCACATGGGGCTGATTTGCTTTTGGATTGTGATTGAACCACAATTTCTGATATGCTGTGATAACTTTCTGCTAAAGTATTAAATACAGGAAAAAGCAAAAATAACAGGTAAAAGAAATACTGACACTTAAGTTGAATAAAACATCTGGTAAGTCACCAGGTTAAAATGTTAATACAAAAAAGCTCAACATGCAACATGAAAACTGTTTTGAGCTACATGAATGTCTACAGGCATGTTAGCAGAGGTTTCCCTTTATTTCTGGCTTAGTTTTGTTTCCATTTGCACAAACACACAAGCTCTGGATCTGTCCTGTAAGTTATACAGGATGACTTGACTCACTGTCTTTTACAGCCTCAACTCCCAAACTTCTTGTCCTCAACTTATTTTTTGTTATACTAATATATTTCTGTCTGCGTTTATTTACGGTGAGTGGAGTGGCTTTCCTTCACTTTTCTGCTTCGTTCTGGCTCACAGTAGAAACTACAGAATACCTAAAAGCTTCAGTCTTTAGTCATTAGAACAACACAAACATTGAGCTCTCTAAGCTCTCACTTCTTAACTTTCATCTGTCACATGTTCTATATCTTAAGTACACAGCTAATAGAACTGTTTCCCTGTCAGTGTGACTCTGTCAGATCTGAAACCATGTGCGATTGTGGGTTTTACAGAAACATATTGCTGTTTTTTTATGATCAGATAATAATTTCATAAATCATTTTAAACACAAACTTTGCTATAATGACCTTCAGACTTGATAAAGCTTAAAATAATCAATATTTATAGGAAGTATCAACAAATATTCCAGTTCATTTTAGCTGTTGTTTGAATGTAACTAAGTAGCTGATGTGCTCTTTACTCCAGTTGGTTGTTTTATGTTAGAAAACCTCAGTTTCTTTGATGGAAACCAAATGTGAGCAAAGTTGAGCTTCCTCCTTTCCACTGAACGTGTCAGCAGTACATGGCGTTTTGCTCACGCAATCAGCTGGGCGTCGTCTCACTCACGTAAATCCAGCTGGTCCTAGGAGGTTTGATTTCATCAGTACACACAAAAAAAAAAGCAGGGAGAAAGACGACAACATGTACCCAGAAGATATGTGGCTTATTTTCACACGGACTTCAAACCCATCACAGGTACTGTACTTTTTTCGTAGTCACGCTAACGGAAGTCTGCACGTGTGCTTTTATTTTGAAACTTCCGGGGATTTTAGATTTCACGAACGGTTCAAACTAAACTGCTGAACTTGATGCGTTTTAGAACTCAACGTAATGCCCCTGACTCTACGCTTCTGAGACGCGTCTCATGCACGCTACTTCGCGCCCAGTGGGAACACGGTCTCACTAACGTTGCACGTCTGTTGCGCGTCCAGTAGAAAGGAAGGGTTACAGCTCCAACCGATTGATAATAGTCATTGAAATACTTTTTTGTTTTTCATTCAAATTGGAAATTAACGTGACAACTTTACCATTTTTTCAATTCTGCTAATTAATTAGACAACAAATGTAATTTAGTCCAGATCATCATCTGAACTTTGGTGCACACTACACACAAAAAGATCATTTTATTTGAAAATCTGCCTGATTTATATAAAATATACTTCTGTGAACATCAAAGCAAGCCAAGACCAAATCCCAGTTTTAACTGCTATCTCATCTCTCTAACTAAAATCCTTAAATTCATTATATACAGTAGTCTTAACTTGGATGGTCATCTTAAATTAAACCTGAAGGTGAGTATTTTAAACCAAGAACTCATTAAGCAGCAATACCTACAAATTCAACTAAAGTCAAAGTGCCCGATTTTTTTGTGTAGCGGCTCGAATGGCAATTTGTATCTGGTCTAAACAGCAAGAGAGTCTCTCTAGACTTCCTTACTAGAGCGTGGATGGACTTCATAGCAGCTGACGGTGTTGTTATGTTCTCATTGTGACAGCAAATGGAGAGGAATTTCTGTTTCTATAAAGGAGGAAAGTCTGCATGAGCAGCCCCCCCCGTTGTGATATTTACAACTTCAAAGGAGGAAGTTCCAGGAAAGCTTATGGGTTGTGATATGTGCTTTTTCAGGCATTTTTACAAGGTTTTTGAGGATATCTTACTAAATATTTGGCAGTTTTAACTATATTTGGATAAAAAGGTTATTTATTTTTTTTAGTAATGTCTTATGTATTCATTTTTTAACAGGTTTAACCTCTGAAAATAATTTAACATGTCCTCTTCAATATTTACACATTCTTTCTGCATCTAAAAACCTGAGATGGGAATGTTCACACATGACATTCCAGGCCAAAACTGTGGTAACTGTTTTTGTAAACTGGTCAGTATTTGCTGTCGCAGATCGTCCTGTCAGCTCTTATGTTTCGGTGAGAGTTTGGTTTTTGCTGAGCTGAAATCATCTGGTTTCTGGATGCAGACCCGGAACCATCAGACTCTGAGCTGGTATTTTATTTGCGATGAATCGTTACTGTCTCTGTGTCACCACTGACATTTCCTCTCCATCCTGTTGATGCTTCATCTTATAGTCATTCTAAAATCCTCAGTAGAGGCTGAATTGTTGTTAAACCACCAAAACGTCTACACCTGATCAATCTTGTCTCTCCTCATGAGGTGAGGGGGTGTGTCCACTCTGGACAAGTTGACAGTTGACAAAAACCCCTCCTAAGTAAATATATTTTTAAAATGGGCTTGGATAAATATTTGATTACGAATGTCCCATGGGTGTCTAAATGCCAACATACAATTTTAGTTTATTGCGCATTATGATTCATTAGTAAAAGTAAGAAAGAGACAGTTTTGTTCATTTTAGTCTAGACAGAAAATTAGAAAAAAAAAAAAAACCTGTGAGGCTTCATGGAAATGTCTCCTGACATACAAGCTCAGAAGCCTCTGCTGTAGTCCTGCTTGACATTTAATGTGTGATAGATGAGTAAAAACCAGCTGCTCTGTACTTTATTGGATGGAGAACATAAAGAGAAAGAGCTTGAGGATGTGCCTGGGGGATTATTTGGGTGTTTAAGAGGATGCTTCATACTGAATGTAAATAGAAACATATTCTAAACATTTATGTGATTGAAAGGAAAAACAAAACCTCAAATCAGTGATCAACAATTTAAAAATCTATCTCTGAAACAACGCTTTTTGTTTTCTAGAGTAGCCACAGTCTCTGTGCGTTTTCCAGTAGGGTATTGGCTCCTAAGCTCTTAAACCCTCTTCGAGATGGTCCATCTGTCTGTGGGCATCAGGTCCACTAAAGCCCCCCCAGTAAAGCAGCCAAGAGTGTGTGTGTGTGTGATGAGTTTAGTGAAAGCTGACTGGGAGGATGGCCCGAGAAGCGTATTGGATCCACATCTCTTCTAAAGCTTTGAGACGGCTGATTGGAAGAACAGCGTGTCGGGTGACACAGAGGTGGGACTGCATGCAGTTCTGGACTGGAGAGACTTAGATACGCACTCCTTGGTCATCCTTCACATTTGCTCCTTTAACTGCCTGTTGAGTCTAATTACCAGTTATGTCTCTGTAACTTCAGTGGAAGTGCTGCACTTCTGTCTGACTGTTATTAGAGCAGCAGAGTAAGATGATGCTTTGTCCCTTTGCTTGATTACCTGCTTATTTGTAAATTAGTGTTACAAGAGATTACAGATGGTGGGAGTAAAGAGTGTGCATGCATGTGAGTTAGTAAGAGGTAGAGTTTTGACTGCACGTACAGCGTGACTTGGAGATGTTTGAGTGTGTGTTTGTAGGTGAATGACTGAGCAAGAAAAGGGTTTAATTAGACTTCCTGAGGGATTAGAACCCAGATGAGTCAGGATTGTAATCTGTCCAAAGTGGCATGAGCCATGACACTCAGCCAGAAGCGCACACACACACCAACTCTCACACAGATTTCTTCACCGGGATGTCTCTGTAATCCTTCCACCTCCTGTCTGCTCTGCCTGCCCATCTTTCATGACCAATTCATTTTATCTGACTGCTCTTTTCCTTCATCTTCCACCACCATCTTTTCTCTCTCTCCTTTTTTTTATTATTACACTCCTTCCTCCTGCTTTGTCTTTATTCCACCCTGCACACCTGACACCCCATTTCTCTCTCATCTGCCATTCTCTCCCTTCTGCCAACTGTTTTACACCACCACTGCCCTCTGACCATCCATCTCCTCATTATTTTTCAGGATGCAGCCCCCTTGTTGCCATTGTCTCTGTCTTTTAGCCCCTTTATTCTGTCTTCTCTTCTCAGACTCACCCTCTGGGCCACTTTCCCCTCCTTTGTCACCTTTCTTTTTATAGCACCCTCTAACTGTCTGTCTGTACTTGATTCTCTTCTTTCATTTCCTCTTTTTCTATATTATTCAGCAGGTAAATTATTCTGACAGATGTTGTACAAAGGCAGCTGTTGCACAGTTGTTAATATTAAGCAACTTTCCTAAAGATTTACTCAAGGCTGCATTATTTACTTTTTATGTCAGCAGTTTGATCAATAGTCTCTTTTAAAACTCTAAATCTCAAACTTCTGCACAATCTATCAATATTTAGCATGTGTAAATAAAGAAAACAAAATATCTTGTGTGACAAGCAGTCTGGTTTGTTTTAAAGAGATGAAGTTCAACAATAAATGTAGTTCATGTTCCGTTTAGCTGATTGGTTTATACTTTCTTTAAAAAATCTTGAACAGAAACTGAATGTGGCTGAGCTTGTGTGTGTGTGTGTGTGTGTGTGTGTGTGTGTGTGGATGGAGTGGGAGGATTCTCCTCTTATAAGAGGCCAACTGATGCACTTTACAGCTCAAGCTTCTGAGGCATGTCAGAATGTGAACTAATAACTCACAACCCTTCAGCGAAAACTCCCAAGAAGATAGCAAATGGCAAGTTAGCTTGTCAAGTATCACTGTTTGCATCAAAGAGATTGGAAACTGTTGTGCAAAAAAAAAGTGAATTTATTCGGAACTGAGTTACGCTTTTACCCAAAACTGTAGGAGTAAGTCAAAACATTTAAAATGAAATAAAAATCAAACTAAAATTGTCACATTATTGATATTCTGTGTGTTGTATATTGTGTTATTGTTTTTCCTTTAGCTCCCTAGTTGCTCAGCTCCTCACACCGGTTCTCTCAGGTTCTCAACTCCATGATATTTATTCAGTTTTCACCTTCTTCAGTACTTTTACTCCTTGTTTTATTTAATTTATTGTCAGATCTCACTGTTGCTGTTTAGTTCCCCATCACTCTTTTGTTACAGCTGCTTTTCTCTGTTGTTTCTGTTTTACATTAGCCGACCTCGTCGTCGTCTCCATCCTGAAGTCCTCTCAACTCAATATTTGACATAGAAACAAATGATTATGAAATATAAGTTGGTATAATTAGATTCTTATATTTTAAGGTCATAATTTTACCAGCAAATGTAAAAAAAATAAGGAAAAAATAAGTAATGATACTTTTTTATAGCCAAAATGAAAATCTTGATGATCTTGATAATAAACTCAACATGTTTTGTTTGATTTATTATATTCTCACTCTGTTTTCTCTTCCAGGCCCAGAGATGTTACGTGGTCCAAGATAAATGACACTTTACCTGAGAGGGCAGAGATTTCTGGACCCAATCTTCAGATTTCACGTCTCAGCCAGTCGCACAATGGGACGTATTTGTGCCAAGCTCAGAACAACTTTGGACGTGCTGCTGATCTTTACACCCTGTTGGTGTATGGTGAGTTCACCAACAGAAAAGGTTACTGCATTTTTCTTTATGTAGCTCTTCACATATAGTTGATTACAGGTCTGAATAATTTTAGATTTGGTCATCTCTTTGTTACGTTTCTTGTGTTTGTTATACAACCTACAGATATAAAATGCTGATACATTTTAACTGTTTTTGAGCTTTATTTTATTTGTCTATTTATTTTCCTGATTTGGACATAACACCGTGTCTTTGGCCTTCTGTGCAATTGATCTAAAAATATTGAGTCAACCAGAGTATTAGATTGCCGTGAGGTTTAAATGTGAGTTACAAACTTCCTTATTCAGGATGCTTCTTTAATAAATTAGCAGTTTATTATTTTTACTGAAACCTAATCATCTCCTTGTGAAATTCAGAGTCTCTCAAACATTTGAGTGCAATAAGTAATGATTAAAAGATGTTTTGACAGCTAAATGAGTTTCCCACACAGCACTAGATGAACTTTCTTAGTTTGAACCTGCTGGTTGGATCTTGCTTTTCAGTGTGAGATTTGCATTTTCCTAATGTGCATGAGTGAATTTGATTTTGAGCAAACTGGTTCCCTCCCACAGGCTAAAAACGTGCATGGTGGAAAGAAATAGTGATTATAAATTGGCAGTATGTGTGAGTGTGGTTGGTTGACTGTTTATTCCACTTCTAGGAAAAGCTCCAGACCTCCACAATGGATGGAAAAATGATTGTGTTTTTATTATTATTATTATTATTATTATTATTATTATTACAATATGAGTAGAAAATGAAGAAAATGCATGATGACATCAAAAACTCTGAGTTTTACGTGGCAACATTTGGCAGATACACAACAGTGGAACATCTGTTGCCTTTAAAATTCGGGGGAATACAATTTATTTTAAGAGGAGATGTTTCAGAAGGGGGGAAACGTGTGTGTAAGAGGTTTTTGTTGTCTAGTTTTCCAAGATGTTGCACCTAGACTCACTGGTTGGAGCTACATTCTTAATGAGGGCTGACCCAGTTAGGATTCACATCGTGGCTCAAAGAGGATGACAGTAGAGCTTTCAACATCACACAAAAACCTTATGTCACTGTTTTTCAGGAACTTTGACAAATTGGCCAACTTTCAGACCGATCCGAGTTCAATTTGCTTTTGAAAACAAGCGGTTTGGTCTCTGTTAATGTCGTGTAACCCCCACATGAGACAAATGAGAACACCTGCAGTTGTATCAGGATAAAACGAGATTTGATAAGGAGACGTCGCTGTGGCTTAACTGCAAAACAAGCTCATCAGCAGCGGCAGGATTCACTTTCTTGTGAAGTTTTTGGCTTTTGCCTAATTGCACAAACACTGCTGTCACTCAGCAGGCTTGCTGCTTTGATCTATACGCTCTTCACCCCCTGGTGGAGACTTCTGCCATTGCATTTAGTACCTGATGTGATGTGGGGATAAGAAGCAGAGGACAGAATGAGGAGAAAAAAAATTTATTATGGAACAATTTTAGCCTGCTTTTAGTTAGCAGCCCCTCATCCATCTGTCAGAGTAACACTATCTTTCACCAGCACATAGACGCCCTGTACACACTGTTGTACAAGCTTTCAGTGACACACATAATGACAGTTTTCCACAGGCAGCAAGGGCGGCAGCAGTGGCAAGATGAAAGGTGACATCCCCGCCCACTACCTTTTTTTCCTCTTTTCTTCCATCTTTTTCTCTCTCAAGAAGGTTAGACATTTAAAGATTTGATATGTGTCACTGCTTTTGTAGTTAAATGTTCTGTCTTTTTCCCTCTATTTAAGCTCCTCCTTCACTGTTTTTAAGCAGCAACTTGTGTGGTATTTTTTTTTAAAGCTATTATTGATGGTCATGTGTTTTATTTTTACCATCCTAAAAATGCTGCATTGATTACAAAGATCAGACATTCTAAAATACATAAATATTTGCTTCAGCTTCTTTGTGCTTTGCAGCACATTTCTAGCAACCAGCTTCTTAAGTCCTCATGCTGTTGTCTTGTGTCTGTGATGACTGACTACTTAAAAATCATTTAGTTAACCAGTGAGTAAAGTGTTTAAATTCAAAGTTTGTCTCAAAGAGATCAGTGTTGAGGATGCAGACAAATGTTGCTCATTTTGAACACATTTTAGAACAAATAAAAAGGCTAACGCCTGAATTGTCTTCAGTCAAAATATCCAATTAAACCCTCACATTTAGCATCAAATGTTGATCTGTTTAAAATTGAATTGTAGTTTCTTCTGCTTTGCCAGAACAAATAATCCACCATAGTTGATTTAATAAGGTGATAGTGACTTGCTTCTGAGAATTAAATGAAGCTCATCTGTCAATATGAAAAATAAATATCATTCTATGCTGTAAAATATGTTATGATGATTTATAGCTTGAACACACAGCGAGCTTTCGTTTATTCATTCCGACGCCCACATTGCTAGATGCTGTTTGCTTGTTTTAATAGTGTCTCATTTTGTGACAGAGATCGCTTATCCATAATGACTGTTGTGACAAAAAAAGATTAGAGTTTAATATGTTGTTTCTAATCTGTGAGCTTGTTTTCTCTTTCTTACCTTCCTCCTCTTCAGCTGTTTTCTCTCCTCCGCTGCACATACAAGCTCTCCATATGTTTCTCCTCAATATCTGTCCGTACTTATGCTCTACCCACTGCTCTTGCTTCTTTTTCACCTTCTGTTCACCTCCTCTCACTCTTCTCACTTCTCAAACACAACCACCGTTTCTCACCTTGCCACTAGTTTGCCCCCCATTACAGGTCCATCTGCACTTCAGTTTCTTTATGTGAAGAAGGTCTGGCTTTCTGAGAAACAAGTGAGTGTAAAGGTGTGAGAAGTAGAAGAATGATGCAGAGGGGGGAAGGCAGAAGAGGGTGGAGAGAGTGATGAAGGGTGTGAAGGAAGGAGGGAGGAGAAGTTGGAGAGGAAGGACGATGGAGGTCGAACGCAGGTTAGAATTCTGCACCACGGCTTGTCAGATAAACTAAATGTCAGTTTTGTTGGCTCCCAGTCTTCCCAGAGGGAATCCCAGCATGCACTGAGGGAGGCAAAGTAGGAGCGCTGGGAGATACGGGATGAATCAGCAAAAAAGGAAGTTTTATTCCAAGTTCAGAAAAACTTGCTTGCGTATCCTTCTTTTTTTGTATCAACCTTTCCTGTGTGAAAATGATTTGCCAGGAGGGTAAATACAAACGGAACACAAACTCTGGCAAAAGTCACTTGAAATTTGCTTTAGGAGCCTTGGTCCCTTTACGAAGGAAGACAAACTTAATGCTGCTGAAGGAGAACAGAGTTGGAGGCGGGTAACTCCAGGGAGTTTCAGCTATAGCAAAAAATAAGATGCATTAAATCTCATTTTTATTTGCCTGGGATTGAATGTGTGTCTTTACGTATGTATATTTCCTGCCAGATTTATAATTCCGATGGTGATACAGTTTATCAAGCACTTAATCACATGCACAAATAAATAGCAATAAATTAATTTAATGCAACTTTCAAAAAGCCACTAACAGTGTAAAAATATTTTGATAGAATCTCAGCATGCGGAGACAAATGCAGTTCAAGTATCTACAGAAAACAGATAAAATGTGGCTTCTGTTTGTTTTCAACAGTTTTCAAGGATAAATTGAATTTTTCATCTGGATGCACAAAAAAGTGCAAGTGCATGTGACCTGCGTGTTGCTGATTGTCTGCCGAAAACCCGCAAGGCTTCTTTCCACAACTGAACTGATCTGCTGCGCTCGGAGAAATCGCCAAGCCGATAAAACCAATTAGAACTGCAGAGTGCTGAAGAACGAGAGAGTGAGACATAAAGGAGCTGAGATAGAAAGATTACAAAGTTTTGGTTACATCTACATGTAGGATTCGTGTGAAACATCAGGAAGACGTGAACACAGGAAAGAAAGTGGCGACTGTTCATTTAGTTCTGAGTTTCTTCGGAAACAAAGTGAAATGACAGAAAGATGAAAGGATAGGTGGTGAGACGGAGGGGGGGGGGGATATTAGGTGACCAGGGATTAGTCTGTGTCTCCTTGACTGTTGTAATGAGCTGTCAAGATGATTGGAATGAAAAACACAGAGTTCTGTTTAATGAAGTGAGACTTTTTTTTAAAAAAGTGCACAGAATGAGAAGAAAGAGTAAAAAGGTTGGAGGCTAGTGACAGAAGGAGGCAGACGGAGATAACTCGCAGTCAATTTCGTCTAAAGTTCTGTTTTCCCGCCACACATGACAATGTACGTCTGAGTATTGAATGAGTCCTCAGCAAAGTGGCGTTCACCTTCAGGCCCTCAGCGAGGGACCTTCCACCAATATCTAACACTCAGCGTGCTGATAGGCAACTGAATTGACAAGCACAGCTTTAAGCAAGGCTCTTATAATAATGAAAGCTGAACATGAAAGAATCCAAAATGGTGATGCGGTGTCCTCAGGCACACCACTGCAAGAATGAGATACAAGCAGTAACGTCATTATCGCAAGTGCCGCCTCATCCATCCCTGGAAATAACGTGGGCCGCGCGCCTGATTGGCAGGCGTATAGTGTTAATGAATAACAATATGATTTGGAAAAGAAAAAAAAAAAAAGAAAGAAGTAAAGGACGCTATTGGCCAGAGAACGACAGCTGTATGGTATTCTCCTTAATTAAGTTGAAGAGAAGCAGTGAGGGAACACAGTCAAAGAGGGAAGAAACTGGAGAGCCACAGCTGAGGCATCCAAATAAAGATGGTGTAAATGAGGGTTTTAAAAAGTATAAAATAAGTTTGAAATTGTGAGATTAATCACTTAGTATTTCTAGTAGTGACCATAACTCACACAAACATGGAGGATAGGAGCAAATTGATCATTTGTGGGCAATTTCTGAAATTCTTTATCCAACCTTTTGTCTGCCTTTTAGTTTTTCCTTAAGCCTTTGTCTTTTAAACAAAATGCATCATGTACATTTCTTTCAGAGGGAGGAAGGAGAGCGATGCTGGCCTTGAAGAAAGAGAGAAAAAAGCAGGAGGTGGAAGTATAGTGCTGACATAAGAAGAGTGCAAAAAGAGATTGATGATCTCAGGGCCAGTGGGAGAAATAGGGAGAAGAGACAGAGGAATACTTACCAATAAATTACTTCTG
This sequence comes from Pachypanchax playfairii, assembly GCA_006937955.1. NCBI lineage: Eukaryota > Metazoa > Chordata > Actinopteri > Cyprinodontiformes > Aplocheilidae > Pachypanchax > Pachypanchax playfairii. The sequence continues at coordinate 1,408,719 of SSNP01000033.1, forward strand.
AGCTGAAAGGGCAGTGTGTGTGTGTCTGTGTGTGTGTCTGTAATGGGGGGGGGGGGGCAGCGGTATAGGGGAGGGCAATTATGCATTTTATGTAAGTGCATGTGCTTTTAATGTAGTGAGTGTGCACAAAACTACATTTGCCTGTATGTCAAAGCCAGTTTATCTGAGTGAGTGCTGCAGAGTTTAAAAATATGTTCTACCTTGTATGTTACAACTTTTTTTTTTTTAAATATTGTTTGATGAAGTGTTTTTTTTCCATCTTGAAGTGCCTCTATGTTCCCACACACACGCAAACTCTCACCCACATATCCGTTTTCCTCTTCGTCCTTGTCAGCCATTATTTTTCGTTTAACAGCAATATGAACTTGTCTCTTCCTACCTCTCTTCTCACCATTGTGTTTTTGCCATTGATTTGGAGAATGTGTCAAGATCCAAGCCATTGTTCAGCATTGAATGAGACAGTTCCCTGCATGGCACGACTCCTCTGAGAATGCATCTGTCACAGACGCTCTGTGCTGCCGCTGCACCGCGGGAAACGTCTCCGTGATCAAGAATGCATCCCAGTTTATTCCAATTGCCTTGTAGATGAATGTCAGTTTAGCAGGTTGAGTCTCATCGGCCCTCTTTTAAAGCATGTCTTTTCCACTGTTAACCCATTTGGCTTGTACAACATCGCTCAGCTGTAAAATCAAAGTAAATTTCAGTGGAAAACGCAGGTATTTTAGTAGAGTAATCCATCCTATGTATATAAGTTAGTAGAGTGGTATAATAAATATGAAAGATGTGTTTTCCTCACCTTGTCTGTGTGTTTTGCAGTTTTGGCTCCATTTCAAAACTTGTCCAAGTTGTTTTTTAGACTTTAATTCAGTGACATAAGAGCATCCATTAACTCAATTAATACTCACCAGTAGTGAAGTGTGTGTCATGTTTTATGGGCTGTTTTAACATTACTGTAAAACCCTGCTACTCCTGTGTTTAAATGTTCCTGCATGCTGTAGATAATAGAAATCTGTGTATGTGTGTTATCCCATCCCTTGTCTGTCTGTAGAGAATGTGTCAGTCACTACCATGGTCCCTACCACCCAACCAACCACCTCTCATCCTACCACCTCAATCCTCCCATTAATCCGCATGGCCCTGGAACCAAAAGGTAATTCATACACACCTTTTTCATTCTTCTACCCTCTGAGAATGTTAAGAGAAAGCTTGAAGAGGATCAGAAGTGGGTTTGCTACTCTTTTGTTTCCCAAAGAAATAAGATTATGATGCAGCTTTTTTGGTATTCTGCAACAAAATTAACACAAAGAAAAGGGAGAAAACTTCATTACTCTGAGAAAGATTAAAGGAAAATAGTTCAGAATTAATTTTTTCACTAAAAGAAACAAGAAAAACTCAACTTTAGTCATAATTTGTGACTAGAAAGTAGAGAACACAGACCTCAGCTCAGCTAATTTATATGATCTCACAATTAGAGAGGATTAGAAAAATCCTGGAACCAGACAGTGATCCAGATCACTCCCAAAATCTAATCGATGCCATTGCTAACCTCCCATAATTCCATCCATATCAATTCATTACATTTAATCAATAAGTTATCTTATTAACACACTAACAGACAAGCCAGTAAATGAAATAAAACCATCAAAAACAACCTCTTTGATAGAAATAAAGAGTTTATTTAACATGAAAGTTATGGATGCTGCAGTTTCCGTGTCATGTAGTTTAAAAACCACAAAAAAAACAGCAATCCCAGTCTGATGAACATATCTTGCATTAAACGCATAAGGAAAAACAAATTTCTTAAAAAGGACAAAATAATGATGAAGTCGTCACCGCCGTATCGTTTCATGTAGTGGTGCAATTTTCAGTCGAAAAATAGACTTCAATTGATTTAGACTTGAACCCAATTACCTCTGTGTGTTCTGAATTTTGAAATATACCGTTAGAGGTTTAATTAACTGTGCACTGTGTGTTCTGTCACGCTTAGCAGCTCATGGGTGAGCACATATTGCTGCTATTACTGCTTTCAGAGAGAAAAGAATCAAAATAATTAATTTTTTACCAAATAAACGCCTTCAAATGTCCCAGCATACATTAGGCTTTTAAAATGTGTTAATCAGATAGTTCAATAATTATTTTTCAACTGTGTTATTCACGATGGTGAAGAAACGTGTTCAATTCTTTATGCCAAGTGCTTCGAAAAAAAGAAAAAAAAAGGAGTGTTTGTGTTGGTAAAACCTGTTTTTTTTTTATGACCCTTCTCTTTCAGGTCATATCTTCTCTTACGTTCGGTCTCTCTCTTCATCTTCTCCTGCTTTTCTTTCTTCTCCATCACCAATTTGATGGCTCTCAGGTGCTTTACTCCCCCCTCTCACATCCTCCCACACACACTCACCCTGTTTATGCTGCTACCTTCCTCGGTTCTACATTCACATGAGTTTATGTGCCTCCATATGCTTGAATATGCACCATGTGCAACCAGCTCTCTGGTTTCTTATCACTGGCTGTTTTATCCCCCACCCCACCCAAATGCATCGCCCAGTCAGCGTTTGTGTTTGTGTGGTCTTTTCTGGGAGTCATGGTGCTCGGTGAGTACTGTTAATGAATCTGCACGAAAAGCTTAGAGACTGACGTCGGCCTCTGGAGGGCTCAGATGGTGCTACAGAAACATATTTATCTGCACGCACAAGTCAAAAGAGAGGGAGGAAATGAAAGATCAGGGATCCAGGTGGTTGTCTGATTCAGAAAAGTACTTCACTGCAGGTGTAAGAAACTTTTTTTTTACCATTTACTTTGCTATCCTAAATGTTTGTGTACCAAAAAAATCTCTTTTCTTTCTTTTTTTTTTTGTTTGAGAGAATCTATTTATCTCACATATGCACTCCCACAAAGACATTCTCACTATAATCTTCTCTTTCTGTTCATACCTTTAGCTTATCTGTCTACTTCTTTTACTTAGAAGAGATGAGGGAGCAGGAGCATCCCTCTTCTTCCTTTGCTGCCGTCGTCTCTGGCAGGTAGAGGTTGTTCAGCTGCTGGGCATGTGAGGAGATGGCGGGAAGAATCTTAAGAAAAGCTGCAGCGTGAACGCTTTGGTGGATGTTTAGTCAGTGTTGATGTATGATCCGTGGGGTTCCTCAGAGAAACAACACAATTTTTAATACTGTCAGTCATTTCCTGTGGAGCTTCGGGCTGCAGGAGATTAAGAACAGGCTGGCGTGAGGGAAACGCGGTGCACTTTACTGCTTAGCTTTTCTTCTCCTGTGAAATATTGCTTCGGCCAATTGCTTTGTCTTAATGCATTTGAATCCCGTGAGTCATAACTGCAAATGCATTTATTTTAATAATACAAACATCTGTCAATTCATAATCACACACTAAATCAGTTTGTCACAGTGCTTTATGAGCACACAAAGAATACAAGAATGAACTCTTTTATTCAGCCGTAAATTCTTCCTCCATCAGCCTTTCCTTCGCCCCTGATCTGTTAGCACTTTATTAAAGATTCATGTTTTAATTCTATCCTTTGAAGGTCCAGGAGCTGAATCAATAACTCCATGTCCTTGTCTTCTATGTGGCTTATCAGCTTCTACATGACAACATCCCATCAAAAGGGTTTTGTTCTTCTTAGTGACCCAGTTTGTGTCCTGAGTTTAAAAACATGTATTTTTCAGAATGTGTTTTTACTTACTTAAACAACCATTTCTTTTTGATTTTTCTTTAAATGTGCTGCTTTTGTTCTCGCCAGACAGCAGATGTTGTTCAAACCGAACATGCACTTACAGCAAACATGGCCGCACACAAGCTTTTTTTCCTTGGCACACTGCTGCTTGTTTTTCCAACTAACAAGTCATGAACAGCACAACATCTCAGGGCTCAGTTTTCTTTCCACAGACTAATTGAATGTTACAGACCATTAATTTCAAGATGTTACCTGTTATCATCTTAAAAGATGCTATTCCGTGAAGCTGATGCAGGTTTTATTCTGACCAGTTAGACGCAGAGTTCTACACAAATAATTCAGGGAACCTTTTTAAGAAACACATGCAAAGTGGTAGCTAAACATTTCTGTTGTCATTTTGTTTAATTCTAGTCTTAAACACAGTTTTTGGAACAAAATGTCTCATTTCCCAAACCAAAGAAAACAGGGTTGAAGAATAAATCAGTCTTTTGGATGAAAGTGTAAATTTGAAGAACTATTTTTTTTCTGAAGAACAGCAGAAATACAAGCACATAAAAGGATCAGAGACTCTTAATACTAATCATATATGACTGTGATAATGTTCTACTCAACCTTCTGCAGAAGGACGAGGTTCTTTTCTTTTACATATTTTGATAAGTAAAAAGTTTCCAATGTATTTATGATGTTTGAGTTTTGTTCCTGTGTGGCATGAAGGATTCCTGACCAGAACCGTTGTGGAATTTAACTCACGTGTCTCCATTTTTTCTTACTCATTTTTAGTTTGAAGTTTTTCTGAGTTTTGGCCTACACAGACCGTAAACACACTCAGAGTTTTCATCGTTCCAAATGCATTGTGCTCCTGTCAAGTGCTTGGATGTGATGTCTTTGTAGAGGCTGACTTCCCTATTTCTTTATTCACTTTGCTCATTTCTGCACCTCTTTCTCACCCATTCAGGCTGTCTGGCATTCGGTTCTGTGGGGGGTGGGGTGATGAAAGGTGATAATACAAGTTGGGTGGAAGATATCGAATTCTCTTTTCTCACATTTTGCTCCCAGTACTCTCTCCCATCCCATGCTGGAGCATTAGTGTGCTTTCATTGTCTTCTTTTTATCTCTGCGTCTTTCATTTTTGATCAATCTATGTCTTTGTTTCACTTTTTTTTTTTTTTGTGTGCTTCTTTTTTTTTTATGTTTCATCTGCATACTTTTCTTTATACCCAACAGTCTATTGATGCACACTATTTGTCTCGTTTGTTCTTTCACAGATCCTGGTGCAGTGGTAGAGACTCACAGTGCAGTACCTTATGCAGTGATAGGTGGCGTTCTGGCCCTTCTGGTTTTCACTGTCATCTGTGTCCTCATTGTCACGATCTGGTGCTCCGTCCGGCAGAAAGGTAACACACAGATAAACTCCTAAATCCAAAACATTGATAACATTGATAACACATCTCCACTGATCTTTTGTCAAAGTTTGTTGAAAAAAAAACTTTTACCACCAGATTCTTTGTAAATAATCTTTTAAACTAAGGTGTGAAATTGTCAGCATAGAGGAGGGTTAAACAGGATGCTCCTTTCTGACAAGGCGCTGTCCATAATAAATGATCTTGGCCAGGGTAATTGAAGAAAAAGGGGTGGGGTGGGAAGGATAGGTGTGGCCCTTGTGTTTTATGTCTGTATGTTAGTGTATCAAGACTGAAAAGAAGCCTCCCCCTGTTTCCTATCTGTTTAAGTGCCCCCTTATTGGCAGTGTTACACGATGCGCAACAGCTGCCAATAAATGATCTGGGAATAGTGTAGCAGGCAGCCAGGATAACTCACCCTATGGCTCTACATGCTGTCTGTCAACATTCAGTATGACTTGACTGCCAATCAGCACAGAGACAGGACCATTACAACCAATCAATGTTGAGACAGGGCCATTAGGGCTTTGTTTTTGGTCCATCGTGACTGTCAGCAACCCATTCAACCTCTGTGGCAGGGAGAATGAGAGTGTCACTCACATGGAGGCTGAAAAGACTCTCCAGCAAAAGATGACTAAAGTAGTTCTTGTTTTATGTAAAATCTACTACACAAACCTAATCTATCTATATAACCTATTATATAGACCCCTTGGTTTGTAAAATGGCTTTGATTGGTTTTCTGGATGATGCAAACATGCAATTGTTCACTTGCGCCTAACATTACCTCCACCCTTTTCTGCCTATTTCTCTTCCCTCCCTGTTTTTTACTCTTTTCAATTCTTCCTTCTCTATTACCTCCTTCTTTTATGACTCCTTTATTCATGCATCCATCCGCCACCTCTAATTTTCTGCCCTGTAGGCTCATACCGAACACGAGAGCCTATTCTTGCCTGGTATTGACCTAACAGTCAGTTAACTAATGGATTAATCAGTCATAGGTATGGAAGACTATAATATTAGCGCTGATTGGTGTGACAACGCTGCATGGCGCTGCAGTGATCATGACGCTTTGCCGCCTAACCTCCCCCCTACAATCTCCCTCTTTTGTTCTCTCTCCCTCTCTCTCTATCTCTCTCTCTGTTCTCTACTCTCTTTCTTACTCTTTTCTTTCAGGTTCCTATCTTACCCACGAGGCCAGCGGGTTGGATGAACATGGTGAGGTGCAAGAGGCCTTCCTCAACGGGAACGACGCCAGCCAGGGCAAGAAAGAGTACCTACTGTAGCCCTTCTCCTTTTCCTGATCCCTTATCTTCTGACCTCACACCCCTACCCTGTCTCCTCCCAACCTCCCACCTTATATACAGTATACACACACATACACACAAACACTTCTATACAATGCGCCATGACAGGCGGCCTTCTGAAAGCGACTGTATACAGATCCTGCGCACAGCCAATCCATCACACTCCAGTCCACTCCATGTTCTCCATACCCACTCTCATAACCCAAGAGACAGAAAGCCTCTAGGCCCAGCAGACATTAACAACTGTGCCATATACAGTACTGTAAGTCGAAAACACTGGGAGAAGTGGAGGCAGAGTGAGAGAGCGGAGGCCGAGTGAAGTGAATGTAGACAAAAGCAAAATGATGCCATAATTATTTTGATCGAGAGTGAAGAGGGCAGCACAATGAAAAGCGGCACTGTGCAGCCGCCAAAGTGGAAGGGGAATTAGATGCAGATGACTGCTATAATTCCCTGCCTGGAGAATAGACGAATCCATTTCACAAAGCTCAATCTTTAACTGAAGGAGACGGTAGGAGCGCTGTGTAAGGATGGAGGCGGGGCTATAAGACGGGAAAGTTGAACAGGAACTATTTAGTGTTTGATGGTAAAACTGAAATTTTCCAAATTGTCGAAATGCATGAACTACCGAAGACACCTTGTATATAAATTCCCAAGAGTCCCAAGAAGGATTTTATATATATATAAAAAAATAACTTTCTTGTTTTGCTTCTATATGTTGGATTAGTTTAAAAAGAAAATCAACTTTAATATTTTACCCCCTCTGACTACAAAGGTGAAGAAAAAGATGATTCTCTGTTCTTTTACCTTCCTGTCAGCACCCTCCATTCTCTCAGCATACCTGTTCCAATTTTCTCTCTTATATCTCTCTTTCTCACTGTCTGTCCCTCCTCTATCGCTGCTCCTAATGTTGGCCCTTAATAATGAAAGGATTAGCATTGGGCTGCGTTCTCGCAGAAGAAGAAAGGAATATGACTTGCTAAGGCATAAAAGAGACGCTTAATTATTTTAGAATGTCATTAAGAGGATCAAAAGGTTTAAAAGTCCTTAATAAGAATCGGAGGAGCGAAAGCAAATGGAGTGAATGAGAGAACAAAAAGGATGGATGGATATTTTCACATACACAAATTCATACACACATTCATACATACAGTAAACATGTTGACAGAACAAGTATACATATCACTGAGTTCTTTGTTTGTATAAAAAAAAAGAACAGTGACATAAATTAAACTTTTAAGAAATGGGAAAAAAAAAACTGTTTACTATTGAAACGCATTATGAAGCAACTATACTAACACAGAATATTAGCCTATAGAGGTGCAAAGCCGAACAAATTACTGTCAAGTGATCTTTAAAAAAAAGTTTTAAAAAGTATAAAAAAATCATTTGTCTTTATGAGAAACCAGAGGTCTTATTGATTTTTTTAAAAAAATAATTATTGTTATTATTTGAACAATTCTGATTGTTGTTACTGTTATTATTATTGCCGTTGTATTATTATAATTGTAAATGTTAAAGAAATGTACACTTTCCATGGTTTGTTTTGGTTTTACTATATAAAAAAAAGCTGTTATTTTTCACTCTTTTTCTCCTGCCTTTTCTCTCTTTCTCAGTATTTCTCTCTCTTTGTCTCTTGTGCCTAGTTGTCTATTCTCCTGTCTTACACACTTGTTTATTTTAGAGTCCATGTGTCACTGTTGATATATAGCTAACTATTTCTTTATAGGGGAAAGATACAAAGCACGACAAAATAAAAGAGAATCCAAATATAGCCGTATCAGACTGCTTCTTTATCTGTGTAATCAGCGGGTACTGTTTTAATATATGTTTTTAAATAAATGCGTGAAAGAGCGATTTGATCAACAGCAAGTGGTAGAATTATTTGTGGGAAGATAAAGATAAAGTTGATGGGAGTCGGGTAAAACTGACAGCTCATACAGAATAAACAAAACAAGTGTGGCTGGGTTAATGAATCACAAGAACAGATAGCCGGGAAGAAAAGGTGGCAGGAGGGTTAAGTCAGATGCACACAGAAAAATATGACTCTGCCATTAACTTCCATGCAATCAATACCCGATTCTGTTGAGGAGCACTCAACATGTCCATCTGTGTGCAAGGCTAGATTTGAAAGCCGCCGGAGGTCACAAGGTGATAGATCGATGTGTTTCTCTTCCATCGATGGCGAAGCACCGCAGTCGCCTGTCATAAAGACAGATTGTCAAACAGCATTCAAAGTAATGGACTCGCCTGGCGCTACCAGCATGAGTTGACACTCCTGACAGCAAACAATTCAGTCGAAACTGAACATATCTTCAGTTTATGATGACGCAGAGGCGGTTCTGGTAGCTCCTGCTATCAGCCTCGCTGTAGTCATCAAGTAATAAAACTGAATATTGTTCCTTTAAATGTCTCCGATCCAGAAGGGTATGTCCTTCAAATAAAAGTCTGAAAGTTTTCTTTTTAAGTCTTTGACTTTTGTCTTTCCATTTTGTTCTTCGGCTTTATGAAGTAAGATGATCCGTGTTTCGTTATTCATTTTGCATTTAGTTTATATTTAAGAAAGTAAATCATGTTAGATGAGCAATCTAATGGCCAGGATTCAAGGACTTGCTTTGAGCTCATTTACACAATTTAAGAAGATTCCAATAATCTCTTAAAAAGGTAGAAAGAGGTCTTTATAAGTAAAAATAGAAACTCCAACATATTTTGACCCGCTAGCCTTTCTCAGGGAGTCTAACTGATTTAATCAACATCTGTCCACCATCAACAGATAACAACACATTACATGGAGTAAATTTTCATAAAGACGACCACAGAGAACAAAACATGACAACCCAAAAACAAAATAAAGTAATGGTCTGCAAAAAAAAGCTTCAAACATTCGCAGTAGGAAAGAAAGAATAAGTCAGTCAGTCATTTTCTTTTTCTTATTCCTATTCAGGGTTGCAGGCAGCTGCTGCCTATCTCCAGCAGTCATTGTGCGAGAGGCGGAGTTATACTCTGTACAGGTCGTCAGTCAATCAGAGAGAAACATATTGATGGACAATCATTCTCTCTCACACACATCTAGGGACAATTTAGAGTTAGAAAGAATAATTATTCAACAAAACATAGTTATAATCCAATAGCTATTACTTCCCCAAAAAAATAAAAAAAATACACAAACCCTTCAACAAAAGCACATTTTAAAAAACTACTTTAAAAAAAACAAGGAAAATCTAAATCCTTGTCTGGACCTGGACATTTTGTGGTCTGTAACTATAAAAAAGCCTCTATGGGTTTATGTTTGTCTATCCCTATTTCTAATGGAGCAGGGAGCATGATGTTATGATAATGTGCATGTTGCATATTTATGCTTTATACTTTTCTCTTGAAGATGGTTTTTGGTCCTATATGCATCAAAAACATTTCAATTTGAGCACTCCACCCCATGAGCGCTAGAACATAATGGTGATTGTGAAATTTTGAAGACCAATTCTCTTCTATTTTGCAAATGAGCTGTTCCCATCTGTGGGTGTGTAGCCCACATTGTTTTTTTATTTTTAGATTGTGGGTGACCTTTAAAAAACTGGATAGCAATTGAATCTGTTTGACTTTGGGGTGAGGTTTTGTGTGTCAAAATGTGTCATTTTCTTATATATTTTACTGGTCTAGATGATTATGCCAAAGGAAAAAAAGGGTATTTTATACCTTTTTAAGATTGTACCTTAGAATCTTCTTGATTTGCCGACTTCTTAGATCTACTTTGAACCTTTCAGCACTCCTTAAACCTTTTTTTACTTCATCTCATTTGTATTTCAGTCTAAACTTCCCCAGTTTGACTTTCATTTGGCCTATTCATGGTCAGCTTGCCTATTTCATCTATTTTTGCACATTTTCCTTCAAATACGCTCAAAAAATTTTTTTTTTTTCTGTTTAAAGTTTAACTAAAATAAGTAGGTATATTAATGATACAGCTATGTTGTAATCCCAGTGACTATTTGACCACAGTCTTAGAAACTAAGGGTCAAATTGTTACAGAAAAGGACTAAAAAAATAATTGAACAGACTTGAAAGTTTTTGGAACAAGTTGAAACATCATTGATATTCCCTTTAGAATGTATGCTATTAAGTGAATACATCATATCTGAATAGCAATAGCAGAAAGAAGTCTGTGCATTTCACATTTATTCATTTTGGATACTAGTTTTAAAGATTAATGCCTGAAAACTGGACCACATCAGAGAATGTCTCATGTTTAAGCTTTTTATAGCACATTTCATTTATGACTTGCAGTAAATATCTTTCTCCATCCAAACCCATACTCTTATTTTCTTGACTGCAACATGGTGGATTAGACACTTTCATCCATGTTTAAAAGCAGCCTGAATGCAGCATCTGTTATTTGGTCTTGGCAGTGTTAACCTAGCAGTGTGTGTTCAGAGTGGTGGTGTGTCATGAGGCATTGATTGAGGTGGCAAGTGTGTCTTGATCTTGCATAATCAGGAAGCAGAAAGCTTTCAGGCAGACAGAACAATTGAATAGACAACTGCACTGCAGGAGAACAGGAAGTCTTTTTTTCTTCCTCCTGCTTTACCAGATTGCTCCATCAATAATGTGTTCCATTCAAGGCTTTTTGTTGGGACCAAAAACATCCCACAGGCACATACCATAGTACGATTGTAACTGTGGAAGAGGAAGATGGAGAGCGAGAACAGGCTTGACATGGGAGAGAACAATTTCATTATGGACACATGAATTAGGTCATACAAGATTGAAAAATTAACTTGATTAAAAAAGCTGGTCTTTCTAAAGTTTGAGAGAAAGTGATGTCTGTAATCACGACAAACAGAAAAGACGTATTGACTTTCATGGCCATGTTTTTCACGGAGGGAAATTTATCCTTTTTTCTCCATCAGTAATTTCTAAAGACCGACATCGTACAAGATGAACAATCTAATTACCGTAAGCAAGACTCCATTTTTATTTCAACAGAGCATCTCATTGTATTACTACATAAAACCAAAACATCCATGGATAAATTGTGTCATAACCAGGTTAATTATGCTTCAACAATGGTAGATTCTCTCTGGACTATTGTGTTATTACTGAATGTTTAATTAAACTCACACATATGTCTACATCACAGGTAGTTTTCTTAACAGAGATTCAAAACAAGCTCAAAATAAAACCCTTAGGAAGTAGACTCAAAGAAAGCAGACTTCAGGGTAGAACTTATCATCTAAAGATTTCATTTTCTCTCTGACATTTGGTGTGAGACCTAATAATTAACTGGCCTTTTCATTTGCAAGTAGGTCATAGCAGTTGTTAGCGTAGTGTTGCTGATTAGATGTAAATCCATAAACAAACAGAAATGGCTCGATAATTACTGGGTCAATTAGTCATTTGCCATTGAATAAAACACAAGGAAAACATCTTATTTTGTACTTTGAAATATGGAAGGAACTTTGTCCATTCTTGAAAATGTGAAAATTAAAAAAAAATAGATCTTTCATGATGGGAGGGGAAAAAAAGACAACTTAGACCTCTGGGCACACTTTGGCTTTAAGAGTGTGTGTAGCGGAAGACCACGGAGCTGATTGCACCACCTCACGCAGCGCCATGCGAACAGATTTCCCTCTAGAATGGGCTACTGCCTCTCGGAGGTTGGGCAAAGTGAAAGGGAAGGTTGCCTGTTCTACTCTCACTTGCTTCCTTGGAGGTGTAAAGAGAATCTGAGGGACCAGACTGTAGGTCTGAAAGAGGAACAAGGCGACTGCATAGGCCCAGGCAGGAAGATGGGTGTTAGGACTGAAAAGCAAAAGTGCCTCAAGAATATAGAGTGGCAGGCAAAGAAGAACTAAAAGGGAGATGGACCAGACTACAAAACGGACCAGATCAGACTCCTGTTTTTGTGGACAGGCATCGTTTAAGAGAGTCTTTTTTGGCTTTGTGCAGAGCAGGTCCAAGTAAATGGCCAGTAAGAAAAGCAAAGGCAGGATAAAAACAGTGATCCCATGAACATAAACTTGGAACTGTGGACGGAGAATCGTGTCAGGTGCACATACACCCCAGTGGCTGCTGTGAATCTCAGCATACGTGAAGTTGTGCATGTCCTCCACATAGAACTTTGACAGGAAGCCTCCATATGGAAGGTACTTTCCAATGATCTTGCGGTCATGGTGGTACTTGGAGGGTGTAGTGGGGGTAAGATAGGGCATAGAGGTCGTCCAGTTACTGTCCAGATCATGGCCTGATGGACCCAAACCACTTCCATCACTTCTCCAGGTTTTGAGGACATCTGTACCTATGAACTGGGCAAAAGAGGACAAAACTGAGCCCACCCAGCACAACAGGACTGCACAAAGTGCTCTTTGTCGGGTCACCACTGAAGAGTATCTGCCAGACACAATAATATTAATTAATATTTTATTCTCTGAATACCACAAACTTTTATTCACATCAGTTAACTGACGAATTAAATCAAGATTTTTGTAATGATTTATCAAAAATCTCTCAAGTTTAGAACCTTTCAATATTTTTGGTGCAAAGTGATATGAAACTTGGGTTTTGTATACTGTCACTTAAAATTATTTTTAAAATAAAGTGTTCCAGTCAATGTTTCATATCTGGACTACCTTTCACATCTATTTCTGATGACTCTGGACTTACTACAAGGTAAGAGATTCCTTGCATGTGGCAGTGCCTATGTGTGACACAAAGTTACTCGAGTTACCCGTATATAATTTCACTTCCCATTAGCCACAAATAAGGCCATAAATATGTTTAATGTATCTTAGAAATAAGCAGAGTGTGATAGAAACTGCTAGAAGCCAACAAGCTTTCTATTAAGTATTCCATACAATGTTGCATCTTGACACGTTATTTCTTTCCTCTTCAGAGGTATAGATTTTCTTTATTTATACCTAAAAGCATGCCTAAGGGTGTTGTTTATCTTTTTACCCACACGTTCATCTTTCACCACTCATGTACAGGAGAGCATTGAAGCACCATTTGCACCTTTAAGGCTTTCTTTTTTTTAAAAAAATATTTTCTATATATTTGTATATTTGTAATATTGACTAAATAGAGACAATCAGCTGTTAGTTAGACTCACTTGTCTGCCAGATGATGCTGCAGATGTGTATCCAGTGTTAGCAGCATTAACAGGAACATGGTAAACTGCCTGATCAATAAGGGGCAACATACAAGTGTTATGCAGGTGTACAGACACTGGGGTGTTCTCAAGTTGAGCAGCACGGTCACCGGGATTCCCAGCGCCCCACCTACAGCCCCCACGTAGCCTAGGCACAACCGAAGGCAGCATGAGACGCTCCCAAGTTGGATCCCTGCCCTCTGAGTTCCTTCGTGGTCGGCAGTCACAGTTCTTCTGCCACTGACCGCCATGCACAACCTCACACTGACTGCAACTGCACAGACAGACAGAGTGCTCTGGCACAAGGAATACAGCCAAATTAACTCCATATCTGCAGAGGAATATAAAGGGAGGCAAAAAGATAAATAATGTCAAAGAATAAATGAATGAGGTTCAAAAAATATTACTAACAGAGGAAGAACAAAAAACTAAAAAAAGAAAGAGGAAATCAATACTTCAGTGAATTCAGCAGAGGTTATTCATGCCCTACCTCCCACTATGTGTTCCCACAGGGATTTTTACTGAGACTACCCATGCAGCATAGATTGTCAAAATAATGGTCAAACATGGACAGAAAGTCAAAGAAGACACAAAACATAAATCAGAAAGGAGTGACAAAAAATTGAGGAAAATAATGTGCAGGGCAAAAATATTCAACAAATCTGTGGGACTTTCGAAAGAGACTTAGACAATTAATATTGATTAATTAAACTGAAATGATTTGAAGAAATAGAAAAAAAACTGAACTGAGAATGTAATGCAAGTTTGGGCTTGCAGCAGAGATACGGTCATGAAAGAGTCGATTTTTTTTTCTAGGTTTTGGAGAGCTGAAACGTGCCTGGAGAGTGAAAAGGTCAGGCCAGACTAGACTTGACATAACTTCTCCACTGAGAATGTGAGCACCATGAAAACACAGAACAGCACACAACAAGCAGGGTGGCAACACACTGTTAACACTCTGGTCTCTCATCTTTTTTTTTTTCTCCTAAGCTTTGTTTCACATACCCTCGCTGTGGCCCATCATGCGTCATTCATTTCTATTCTTTCACCCACAAATAGGCCCAGACATTTATGTGTAAATACAGTAACACTCAATTATGCCATGTGCACACTCCCCTGATGAGTGATTTTTCAGCACAGAGAAATGATTGGCAGCTAACTTTAGAGCATTTTTCAAACAATAGTTTCACATAAAGCAGAGTGGATGATTATTAAAATAACAGCCTCAGTATGGCACCTGTCCATTTCTATGTAATTAGTTTGACCTTTTCTTTCCCAACTGGCTCAAATAACCTCTATATAACACCTCATAATCACTTTATGCAGTTGTCTCCTTATTCACTCCTTGAATGGCCTGAGAAAAATTGATTTACTAAAGTAATTAATGCAGTTGAATCCACCTTGTGAGAGTTTTCAGTTCAAATTGTTGGTTGGACACACAAAGTGTCATTAGTTGCCTTAATTAATCAATCAGTCTGTTTGAAAGAAAGGGGTCAAAGTGTTTAGCATCATCACAGCCAGTTAGGAAGAGTTGAAAAGGGAGAAGGTGTCAAAGTGTTTTAATCCAAAGAGGAAAAAAAACAGAAGAAAAAATGTGCTGTTACCTGTTGTGAGGCCCTGTGATGAGAAGGATAGATTATGCAAAGCTCTGATCTATCGTCTGTATGTCTAGGCTGTCTTCTTTTTCCCCCCCTAAGATCTTTTGTCTCTTCTTCTCACTTCTCAATCTAACTGTCTTTCTCTGCTGACAGAATAAACCTGATTCATAAACCTGTGTTTATCAATCCACCCACTATCTCTCTCCTGTCTAGGCAAACATATCAATTGTGTCAATGTTGGAGCATGGCTGCCCTTTCCATATAAGATGTGCAAAGGGCAACATCACCTTTGCCATCCAAAGAACTATGCAAATACAAGAGAATGGACACACAGAGAAATTGGGTTTAGCAAAAAAGAGAACCTTTCCACTTAAATTACTGATGTGCTTTTTACAGATTTGCCCAATTTCAGTGGTAAGGAGGAAGTATAATACAGTTCTTAGCTTAATAGGCTTTTTGATGGAGTAGCTATCCATTGGATGTTATTAATGAACAGAGATATCAAAGACATTTTACAGAGTTTGGTTAAAAGGCACTGTTTAAAAAAAATAGTGAAAATGATACCTTGACAGAAAAATACTCACCCCTGATAAACACGTCTGCCTTTTTGGCTTTTGTGAGTAGTATTTTAGTCCTGTGATTTTAGACCATTTACTGTAATTTTTAAATATTACCATGCTTTAAAGACACAAAGCATGAAACTGCTGTAATTGTTGTGTTCTCTGAATCTTTATATTTTACTTTAACTACATGCAAATGAACTTCACAGAAATGGAGGGCCAAGTCTTTCCTGGCTAAAATTATAATCACACGAGTATACTGTATGTACGTGCAGATTATTCTCTAGCCATCTGCCTAATGAAGCGGGCTCTGGGCAGGAGCCCACCGACCTGATTTGAGAGGGTTTCTCTTTACAAAAATATCAACAATAGAAATGAGAAAAACAACTTAATCGAGGTACAATTTTAAATACAGAAATGGTGTGTTTGTTTAAAGAGGTCTAAGCTCAGGCTGTGAGGAGATCAGGATAACTACAAAGGTGGAATGCTGATTTATCAGCAGCGTTAAAATCCTTTAGATGCTATAGCCTAAACTATTTGTAGATATTAAATTAATAATCCTCATTGTCATTCTTTCTTAGTCATTCATGCATTACGTTAGTTTCAGATTAATTGATTTACATTATGGAATCATATGTTATATTCAAATTAATTAATTACAATATGATTGCCTTTTTTTTTTCCAAATATGACAATACAATCACAAACTGTAACAAATAAAAATGACAATTCCAAGTTTGACAACTGTTATGTTAGTACTGCTGACATCTGTTACTACTGGAAGTTTGTTATTAAGAGTGTTTACTGCTTATTTGGAGATGTTTAAATAAACATTTGCTGATGTTTAGAGAGTTGCTAATCATTTTGATTTGTGAACATGGATATTGAATAACTGGTTAATAAAAAGTAGGCTATTGTTGAATGTGATCAAATTTGATTTGCATGCAAACAGTTTAAAAATGAAATATTGTTTCTGTGTTTAATTTTTATGAATCAGGCAAGATATATATTCTAAATAAATCTTTACCTCTTCAAACAAGTGCATTTGATGCATTTTTCAAGTACATTTATTTCAGTAGAATATTATTAAAACAGAATGCACTAATAAAACTGTAAATTTTCCATTGTAGCCTACGTTTTCTAAAGGCACATGTGTAGAAACATAAGCAAACCTGAAAATCGAATAAGAATAAGACGAATAAGATGTTTTTTTTATTCCGGTATATATACATATTTAAATACCAAGGAAAGTATGTAGGAATTGCATCAAGATAATGGCATATTGTTTAAGACTAATAACTTTTAAAGTCTCTCAATGTGAAAAGTGATTTTTTTTATGAAGGGGGAGCAATATTACAGAGATCTCGCGAGAAAAAACAAGATCTGCCCGTTTTAACATGGGTTGGAAACCCCGTTCCGCCCTCTTTCCTTTTGCTGTCCACAAGCAAGGTAAAGTGCTATTCTTCCTTCCGTAGATTTATTTTAAAATATTCGCTTAATTTGTGCCATATTAGATTCAAAAGCATTTTGTACCAAATGATAATGTACAGGTTAATCGAGCGGATGAGTTTTGTGATAAATATTTGAACGTAGTTCTAAGATCTATAGTAGTTTATTCCGAGTATAGCTTAGTGGGAACCTGGAGGTAATGGCTGCCCCCATGCTGCCTCGTTTTGGCCTGCTACTGTGTCAGGTTGTGACAGTTGAACACGTTTTTTCTCGTTCAATTATCGAAGTGCGTATTCTTAACGGGTTATAACATAACTTGTTATGCAGCCGGTAAACGTTAAATTCAAGCATTATATTGTTATGGATCAGCAATTGCTGCTAAGCTAACAGTTAGCCAACGCTGAACGTGCCGGTTGAAGTCGCTTAGACATGTAAAGCTTCTTGTGTGTAGGTCAAAAACAGGATATTTCTCAGTTGTTGTTGGTTTTATCTTGGTTTAAGTGTAAAATACGTTACCAGAAAAGTATAAAGTAGCGATCACGCATGTTGTTGACGCGTGTAATCAAGTTGTTGCCCGGCGGCTGGTTTTGGTAAATCGTGGAGTGACGATCACGTAACTTGATTTATCTTCTTTGAGCTAAAAAACTGTTAGATGGATAAAAGATTTGAAACTTTTAAGACGACCACACTGGTACCCATGTGGAAAACGTTATATAAAATGGACAACCCATCACACATCATGCACCATTTTATTGTTTTTGTGCAAAAACACCCTTAAAGGTGCTCAGAAATACCTGAATCACTTGAACTTGACTCTGTAGATTGATGTACACTGCCAGTCAAAAATCTGGGCACTTTTTCATTCAATTGTATAAATGATTACTTTGTGTTGCTCCTAGCTGCTTTTCATTTTGTATACTCTTTAAAGTATTTGTCATTTATGTACACTTTGTTCCTCAGATGCCTGGTGTTACAGTGAAAGACGTCAACCAGCAGGAGTTTGTCCGTGCCCTTGCGGCCTTCCTGAAGAAGTGAGTATTTATTTAAGTTTTCATAAAGTTTGATTATTATTAAAGGTTTTTCCTCATTTCACAGTGTTAAACTACTTAAAGATGCACGTAAAGTCAAGGCATTGATTCTGCTGTTGTTGATTTCATGCTAATTCTTTTGTGTTGTCTACAGGTCTGGAAAGCTGAAGGTACCAGACTGGGTCGACCTTGTGAAACTGGGCAAGCACAAGGAGCTGGCTCCCAGTGACGAAAACTGGTTCTACATCAGAGCAGGCAAGTATAATACTATATTATTTTGAATCAGTTTTGTGTGTACTACTTACTAAAAGTTAAATGTTATTTGGCTTTCGGGTGAATTCTATGAAAAACATAAAAAATGCAAACTTCAATAACATGTCACATGCTCTTGAACAGCTTGACAGCGGCGTCTCATGCTGTTCACAAGTTGACTTATTGTCTGCTGAGGCATCCTGATCTTCATGAAGACCCTCAGGTCATTGAAGTTCTGGGGTACAGAGTTACAAGCTTGAGTGCACAAGAGTGCACCGATTCTAAAATAAAAAGTGGCTCCTTGTTTTATCTGGTTAAGAAGGATGTGTTTCACTTTAAATAATAATAAAAAGTTTGACTGATCTTCATTTTGGACACTGGATGGTCCTGCATGTTCTGTTGAAGATATGTTTAACTGTCCTCGTGTACAGTAACAAGTACCTTGATCTCACTGTCACAGAAATGTATTTATTGTTTATTTTGCTCTCTTCGCTATTATTTTAGGGATTTCCTATATGAACTTTGAAGGAAGTGCTGTTACCACTTATGGCTAATTGAGGGTGTTTCTGTATGCAAATAACTGTGAACGGGCACGAGGACCTCAGTACGCCCAAGTGAGAATAAAATAAAGGACAGTTTCTATGAACGTTTGATAAATGAGGACCCAGGTCTCTCCATTTAAGATACCTCGGTCACTAATGTGCTGTTCACTAATGATGCAACATTGATGAAGATGAAATGAGGCCTGTGTTGTTCTTGCAGGAACACAATGACTGAATTGATTGTTATTCAGGTAGTGTGAGCGTGTTACCGTACCATTCACAAAGTGTTTGGCAGTTCTGTATTAACTACACACACCTGCCTACACTGTAACATCACCAAATGCTCATCTGGTGATAATAGTGAATGATGTGTTGTGGCCTCCTTGACGTCTTATGTCTGTCTGTGATTTCTGCTGAACATCACACAATGTAAACATGACACTTGTTGTGTCAGCTGTGCCTGGAGTTTAGTGGCATTCATCATCTGGTTCTGCAGGAAACTTCACTATGAAAGTGGTGTGTGATGTGGCCAAAGGACATCCACTTCTGTCTTTCTGTTACAACCTGCTGATGACTGACACTCTAAGCTCCGTAGCCTTGTCCATCTGAGAACATCCTGTTTGAAGCCTTTCACTATTGAGGTGTTGATCAATTGTTAGGCATTGTTTTAGTCTCATAATGTCTAAATGTGAAAAGCAGGATGGAGGGGGTTGTTTAAATACCAAGTCTGATCAAACCTGGACATTTATTGGTTCGTGAATCAAACAGCTGTTGTGGATTCGGCTGTTAATCTCATTGTTAGAGAACAAGTTGTGTTAAAAGTACTGAAACATTGAACAGTTGGACACGTGCAGGCAGAAGTTTAGTGAAGGTCACATTAAGTTCACCTGTAAAGGTTCTGGTGCATTTTAGGTTCTTCCTGGAATTTCATCTGAAAGCTGAATTTCACTAACTTTTGTTGTGTGTGGCTGTACTGAATCTTACTCATATGCTAAGGCTTATCTTTGTCCTGTGTCATAATGATCATCTTCTCTTCCATTCCACAGCTTCCACAGTTCGCCATCTATATCTCCGAGGCGGCGCTGGTGTTGGCTCCATGACCAAGATCTATGGTGGCCGCAAGAGGAACGGTGTGTGCCCTGCCCATTACAGTGTAGGATCAAAGAATGTGGCTCGCAAGGTGCTGCAGGCCCTTGAGCTTCTTAAGATGATTGAGAAAGATCCTAATGGGTGAGTGATGCTGTTATGGGATTCTATTAGATACATCTTTACTTCTAAAGCCACAAGTTGACCATACAATAGCAACTTGTGTTAAGTTCTGTGCACTATTTTGAAGATGTAATATGTACTTTGTCTTAAAATTTATTTGTCAAATTTTAGCATTAAAAAAAATCTGGGAATAACCATCTAATGAATTCAACTGGTTTCTTGTTGGAAATCAGCTGTTTACCATCACGTGTGTGTTTGTGCACTTCACTGATTTGTTAATCTTCTAAACCAGTGTTTCCCAACCCTGGTCCTCAAGGCACACTGTCCTGCATGTTTTAGATTTTTCCCTGCTCCAACACAGCTGAGTTAAATGAGCAAATTACAAGACAAGTTGTTTGGTAATTTGCTCATTTAACTCAGCTGTGTTGGAACAGGGAAACATCTAAAACATGCAGGACAGTGTGGCTTGAGGACCAGGGTTGGGAAACTCTGTTCTAAACAACAAACTAAACTAGCTATTTGGGATTTGTTATAATTGGTGTGCCAGACTTTTGAACCTTGTTTTGGCTTCTGCTTTTGCTCCATGTGTCTGTTCAGTATCAAACATGAGGAACCAGGGTGAAGTTTAAATTTTTGTCGTAGGTCAACGTCCTTTATTAAGCTTTGTTTCTTCTGAGTTCAGAATTTGGTTTTTCCCACCTTTAAATTAACATTTCTTTCAGTTATAGTGTTCATGCTCTCCACTTCCAGGGACTCCATAGCTTGGCAAAACAGCTAACCATGTATCTTTCTTGTTGCAAAAAAAAAATAGGAGATTTGAGATTGAATGACCTGGGCCAGGTTTAGAACTGGTGTTGTGGTATCACATTATTATTTAAGGAGAATTATCCCCTACATGGTCTTGGTTTAGTTCTGGGTAAATATTATGAACCAAGTCTCAGAAAAGATTTTTGCTCAGTTATGAAAACACTGTTAACATCACATTAACCGAGTCTTGCTGAAGAGACACTCTGTCCAGTTCACAAGTCAAATGATTTTGAGCATTTTGGGTGTAAAAATGATAAATTTGTAAGTTTAATTTTATCTCCATCTCTACACTCAACTGTGTTCAGCTGAGCAGTGACACATAAAAGAGCAGTTCACTTTTATTAAGCTATTTATTCCGTATATGTTAATTTTGTCAGTTATTCAGTTTGAATTGATTTAAAATGAACAATTCACATTGACAATATTCTGATAAAAATAATATGAAAAATCTGTTCTGCCAGATTAATTCTCTGGTTGTTTTCCCCTGCAGGTAAACACAAAATGCATGTGAAAATAAGAGGAAAAAAATGTAATTTACTAAATGAAAGATAGTCATAAGCAACTTCAGTAACGGGGTCGGTTAAAACTCCACTAACAAAACGTAGTAAACCCTTTATATCATTTATGTTGAACATTCATTAACCAGAATGACACTGCTTATTAAAGCTTTTTTGGCCCCCAGCCTGCCATTAACTAAAAAAATATGTTAACAATTTTTATTAATTACTTAATTGATAACAATAGTAATTATTATTAACCAGAACAAACCTGATGTTTTCTGTAACACTTTCTTAGTGTGAAGGTCCACCTGTGTCTCCCTCAGCTCCTAGTAGGGAGTTATGCCTGAGCTCTCTGCAGCTTGTTGTTGTTGTTTACTTGCCCACTTCGTGTTTGCGTTTCAACTGACAAATAATGAAGGTAGTAACATGTTCAACCACCTCAGGTTTGAACAGTTTAGGATCTTATTCCCCCAGTAAATGTTTATTTGAAGTCTTTCTGTTGGGAGAACAGCTTGGCTGAGACCTGCACACGTGAACCAAGACTGAAGTTTTTACAGATGCTGCTAGTTAATTATCACATTCGTTAAAGTCCTGACTGCTGGTTTACATGTAGTCTATGGAGGCCCTCCTCCCTCCTTTTTAAGTAGTTTCTGGCTTGTAGTGTTCAGTGTAAAAGGTAATTAGGAAAGGTCAAACCAGGATTGAGACTGTATTCATGTGATATACGTGAGCATAAAGTAGAAGATAAAGCAGATGTTTGCATCTTAAATAAACAGGTTGTTGCCAAGAAAAAGCTTCTTCCATTTTCTTCCATCTTGCAGGACCAGGAGGTGAAACAGGTTTTTTTTTTTCCCTTTTAGCCTGAAGTAACATAATAATAACTCTGTAACAACATGAAAAATTGATTGGCTTAGTAATATTAATTCAAAGTGGGCAGAAAAAGCATTAATTTATGAACTGACCTTTTAATAAAGATGTTTTTTTCCTTCTGTCTTATATAGATGGAAAATTGATTAGCAGTTTAATTAATGTGCTACAAAAGACTTTAAGGCTTAAAGAAATGTTGAACTTAAATATTTATTCTCTTTTTGTAGTGGGCGAAGACTGACCCCCCAGGGAACCAGAGACCTGGACAGGATTGCTGGCCAGGTGAGAAACTGGTTTAAAAGAGTCTTAATTTTTATGACTTTACTTTTTTTTTTAACAAACTGAATCATGTACAGTAGGAACATGTAATATGTCCTCTGTTTATAATACAAAAAAACCATTTGGAAATCTGTACATTTTGAAACATTTAGGATTGAAAGGGTTTTTCTTATGAAAGTCTGACATTACTCTGAAATTCTAGCAGCACTGTGATGTAGTTTGATCTGATGCGACTCCACTATCATGCTTCCTGTTGTTCAATGTCATCTCAACCTGGAGCACGACGTTTTAATGTTTCTTTGTGCTGTTTGGCTGCACATGCTTTTTTCATTTGGCAGTATGACAAACTTAAGAGCAGTGCATTAAGCTTTTGTTAATACAGAAATGCCATTTCTTCTTTCAAATCGTCACCTTGCTGACAGTACACAACACTTAACATTCAAGACTTTCTGCTGGCACTTGTCCGAATGCAGCTTCTCTTGTCAACTAATTATACATGTCGTGTGTCATTCAACTGGATTTTTTTACCCTTTGCATAAAAAACAAATCACAGTTGGTTCTTGTCAAAAATCAGGAGAGGCAACAGTGTTATAAGCCAAGGGTAAAAGAGGGTAAACATAAGGAGGAATTTCATGCTTCACAAGTCTGCCGTATGGCATCAGTTTTCTCCTTGTTTACCCATACTAATGAGCAAACCTGGGTGGGGCCCCGCCCCCCTGTCTGCTTCATAAAACTAGCACTGTGCATGTTGATGTGGCTCCATTATCGCCTCTTATATTACTGGGAAGGAAAACCTTCGTTAAAAATCCATCATAAACAAACCCAAGGAGAAGTTTTCTGTGTAAAGTATCCATGGTGATGTTGTTCTCCTGTGCATCGAGGAGGTTTTCTAAAGCACGAGTTCAGATTATGATGTGAGCAAATGAGAAATGAAGGAAATGCAAGTTTTAAGTTGATCATACTGGATGAGATTAAATGTTCCACATTTTCCACTTATATGAAGGTGCACAACTAACTTGTTTCATGTTTCAACTTTCCTAAGGCCTCTTTTTCTTGTCTTTCACAGGTTGCAGCTGCAAACAAGAAATCTGTTTAATAAACATTTTTTGGAAATATTGAAATATTGTGTGCATGTTTTTTTTGTAAGAATATGAAGTTTCTACTCAAACATTGTCATCATGAGTACAAGCATTTAAATATTTTATTTCTAAAAGTGTTTTAAATGAACATACAAGTTCAGCTTGTCCTGTTTGTTGTGGAGAATCTAAACAATGTCGAGGAATCTGCACGACTTATTTCCCAACTCGGGTATGAGCTGCTGTGAACATCTGGGTGGTGTGGCGTTAAGCAGCTGGTAAAAAGCTCCATATAAACTGGTTCATCAGTGAGCCAGTGCAGTTTCTCATTAATGGCCAGACTGTTTACTCTCAGAAGTTATCTGCTATAGCTGTATATTTTTGCTGTTATAATCTGGCGTGTTTCCAGAGATTCCTTGGCGTTTCTTACACCAATGGTGCTTATAATAAACAAAGGCAGGTAATTACATTTCAGAAGCAGCTCATCTTGTCTGTTAGAATCGGCATGTCAGGTGGTCACAGTGCCATCTAGAGACTAAAATACTGCACACTTGTTAAAATAGCAGACATTGTTTAGCAGAGCAGATATTTGAAAAGTAACAGGTTGTTCAGAACAAGCCTGATCTTCATTTTTCATCCAAAAACCTATTACATTTAAAAGGACATTCCGATATGAAGAATGGATGAAATGATCTGATCTACAGTTTGTTTTTCATAGTGTTTCTCTTGTGTAACTGCTGGTCAAGTTGCATATTTATTTCCTTGCGCCTTGTCAGATTCTGATCCCTGCTCTTGATTTGGCGGTGTGTCTAAAATCCTGCAGAGGGTGCCAAAGCCTATACAATCTGCCTCGTGACTACATGCTCCTCAGTGTGAGACACATGCATTTCTATTTTGCAAGTATTAAAAGTAGTTTTAGTGAAAAGTATCATCTAATTTTAATGAGCTGAACACTTCTGATTAGAATTCTAATTTGAAAATATTAGTTTGAAGTTTCCCTCTTACTTTTCTACTCTAAAATACTTTAAAAAAAAAATCTATCCTCAGAAATAAAAGCAATAAATAAAATATAGCTATTTCAAAGAAGGTTCAATCAGAAACTGTGCTGACAGCTGAACTCTTCCACAGACTGCAGTGTGTCTGGATTTCAGTGTGTACTGAATACTCTATTTGCAATAAAGCCTATATTTGTTGACAGTGAGCCGAAGTGTTTCCTAGTCTTGTCAGTAGCTGTCTGTGTGTACAGTACATAGTACATTGTGTCCTTCCCCACTGGACTGAGTAGCTGTCTTTTTTTTTCTTGTGTCAATCATAACAGTCTCCAATTATCCTGCACACGTTTCTGAGACTCTATAATATTTTTTATGCACCTAACCCTGATTCTCTTATTCTCCTCAATCTTCCTGTCTCTCAGTCCTCCATCCTCCCATTCCCTGCTGTTTTTATTTGAAGAACAGCTGTTTTTAAACACCTGAACCCATCATTGCTTCCTCCCCTGTCCAATCCCTCCTCACCTCTTACTCTCCCCACTATGATCCTGCTTTTTTTTTGGATTTTCGACCCTGTAATTTTGAGGAGAGAGAAGAAGCAACATGTCCTTGAGTGGTAGAAATGTGTGGAATGTACTGACATGTGTGACTCAGTCGTGTGTAAATGTGCTTGGGGGTTTTTTTAGAGTTAGTCATAAGCAGTTTCTGCTTCAGTCGGTCGACTTTTACAGTGAACTGATTTTTGCAGCTTAATTATCAGCCGGGATTCGCCATCCAGTTACTGCTGTCAGGCAATTACCACATTTAACCAACACACACTGAGGTGTTTGGTTGTGCCTTGGAAATGGAGAGGTGGCTGCACCTCCTAACTCTCCCAGCTCCTTGGCAGCTCGGCGTGATCACGCCGAGAATGGATGCAGACCTGCCTCTCACCTCCTCACGGCTGGAAACGGTAGATAACTAAGAAATGTCTCGCTGCTGCACAAGTCTCTCCAAATAGAAGCGCTATCAGGGCAGCCTACACACATTGTCAACCTACAGCTTCATGCCCTGTGGCATGTTTTCCTCAGAAGACGTGACATTCTCCAGAAACTTTCCCAGCATTCCCAGAGAGTCCTGTCACATCGAGTCAGCCGACTTGGGTGGGGGGGGGGTGACCCACATGGAAACGGCTCAGTCAAGATAACAACATTGTTTCCTGTTGCATCACAAATGTTTTCTCATAAACAATCTGATCTTTAAAAATCAAAACTTCATTCATTCGGACTGGAGTTAAAATTCTGGCGTTCATTCCATCTTTAAATATTTGATTGTAAAACCTTCAGTCTGAAGGCCACATGGAGAGTTTCTGAGGCCGTGAGGATGTTTATAGAAATTAGTCTGAGGTCAAAAGGTCAAAGCTGTTTTCGTAAAACGCCTCTGCGTTACGAGTCTCTGTAAGAAAACTGACAGAACTTATCTGTTGGTGTCGGCGTGAGCAGCTGATAGACCGATGTGTTTGGGGTTCAGAGAACGTCTCAAAGTCCTCTTTATGTGTGCTGCTGTTCATCTTTGTGCCGTCAGCTCTAATCCCTCATCCTGCGTTTGGCCTCAGAGCAGGTGGTGTAAACACGCAGCGTGCCGTTCAGCCGGCCTGGCACCACAGGGCACTGCTGCACGGCCGCACAGCAGGTGTGTGTGTGTAGGAAAAAAAAAAAAAATCTAACCATGTGTCAGTAACTTTACTGTGTGGCTCCTCAGTTTGCGAGTCTGAATCCCTCCACCTGTCACACAGGGTGGGGTACAAAGGGAGGAGGACAGGGCTCAGAACAGATGCTGCCTACAAAGCCAGCCGAGCTGTCTCAATTACACAGAGTGTCATCTGCGCATGTGTGTTTATGTGTAAATCCTTTAATATTTCTACGTTGTGGCCACGCTCGTGTACGCACATACATCCAGAGCTTTTAAGTCAGTCATACTTTGATGCTTTGGGTTTCCTTCAACAAGGAACAAAAGAGTGACAGAGAGAGACAGTCAGACATCGCAGTGTGACATCAAACTGCTGTGGAGCTAGTGGACAGTTTCAGATACAGACAGGAGGGTGTGTGTGTGTGTGTGTGTGTGTGTGTGTGCTGTTTTTAGCTTCACACTTCATCATTTCTCTATCTTACTCACTATCTCTCTGTGTGTCTGTGGGAGGGATGGCAAATGTTCAAAGAAATGCCAAGCAAGTGTCATGAAAATGGACAAACCTTGTAAGAACCCAACCAACAGTGCAGCTTCTCTGACCCATTATCTAAAAACTCACATTTCTCATCTCCAGTCCCGACAGTTCCTTTTACTGCTGAAACATTCTTCAGACTTAGCAAAGGCTAAACGCTGTTTGATGCTCCCCTTATACTGATACTCTGAACTAACCTTGAACTTGATTGCCTTGTGCTGAGATTGATGCCACGTGGGAGTTGATATAAACACAAATATTTTATAAAAAATATGTCTGAGTTCGACGCAGCAGCAAAATCATTTGAGTAACATTCCAATCGCTGTCGAGTCTCCTAAAAATAATGTGTGTAGCTACATCTAAATTACTGATAAAGTTGTATTTATCTGAATCAGTCAAAGCTAATGCTAGCCTCTGCTTCTTTACAGCTTGAAACTGTTACATTCATTTTAAGAAAATAAAACGAAAAAGAAACATTTGTTAGACAGGAATTTTTTCTGAATCTTTTAGAAAATATTTCAGAGATGATGTAACATACCAGTTGTAACCTATGAGGTTTGAGCATCACCATGACTATCGTTTTAACCAGCGAGACAGAAGATACAATAAAACATCAGTAGCTCATCAGAATGGAAAGTCATTTTACTGCAGATTTCCACAGTTGTGTTCTGTTATTATATTTAGTCCGTTTCATTAATTTTTTTAAGAATTTCAAATTAAATCCTTATGTAGACAATCCTTTAATAAACACTGACCAGCAGCATTTGAGTGGTTCAGTTATTTGTTCTTGTTGTTAATGTTATAGTTTTTTTTCTTAAACAAAAAATAATACTGTTGTAAAGTTTTTTTTTAATCATTCTGAGTAATAAACTATTACGTCACAACATTAAAATATGTTAAAGTGTAACTGAACCCCATCAGAAAGCTTAATCCCTCCCCAGACAATGTTTAAAAGAATGCTATCAAAAGTGGGCGGTGCCAAGATGAACAGAGGGGCATGGCTAAGTGTGGAGGATGGGGGAGGGGGGGGGGTGATGCGGGGGTGTGATCAGGAGGACATTGACAGCTAGCTTGACACTGAAACACGGACAGTGACCGAAGTGACGTTGGCATCTTTGCGACTGGTTGATCTTTTGAGGTGGATGATTTCTCTCTTCCATCCATCCATCCATCCATCCATCCATCCATCCATCCATCCATCCATCCATCCATCCATCCATCCATCCATCCATCCATCCATCCATCCATCCATCCATCCATCCATCCATCCATCCCATCCCATCCCATCCCATCCCATCCCATCCCATCCCATCCCATCCCATCCCATCCCATCCCATCCCATCCCATCCCATCCCATCCCATCCCATCCCATCCCATCCCATCCAAATCTGTTCTTACCATTTCACAGTAAACAAAAAACTAAAATAAACTCAGCCAAAAAATTCCAGTTTGGTTCCATAAGATTAAAAAGGTTTTTGAGTTTGTCAAACTGTTTCGATACATTTTGTTTGTTTGTTTTTCTTTCAGTAGTGGAGCCCTTGGAAATAGAAGCACCCGGAGAAAACATGGGAAAAACATGCAAAGTCCACACAGAAAGGCCTGATTTTAAACCTTGCTCATTGAAAGTCACTGTGATGCGCCCAATAATACCAAACTACAGGAACATGTTTGTTCCATTTAAAGAGACTGAATGGTTGATGGAAAGGTAAGACGCACCTGCAGTACTACTAACGAGTAAATCATTTGACGTATGATGTTAATGCGAGTTTAAAAGAACCAAGAAATCTTTTCATAGTATTTTTGAACATATTTCAAAACATAACAATAAATCATTTCCTGTTAAATTTATTTGTTTACTCTGCCACATACTAAAAGCATTCAGATGTTGTCGAAACCTCATGTTGAAACTACACCGTATATGTTCTCAGTTTGATTTACCGAGGTCACCAGATAAAGTAATAGAGCCACAGTAGCTTGGCTGAAGTCTCTGTACAAGTTTGCTAAAAAATGATTCATGACTCTCCAGTTCAGGTGTGCAGTCTTGACGTGCACACCTTGGTGTGTGTGTGTTTTACAGGTTGGGGAAACTGAATTCATGTCCCTGTTATGCTGCAGCCATGTTGACGCAGTCTTTTGTTTTCTCCCCTCCTCTCGGACAAATTTCATCATGTCGATATATTTTATTTTGTGTTCTCGCTTTCTTTCTTCTCTTGTCTGTCTTCTGTTCCTAGTTCTCTGGGATTCTTACTTTCTATTAAATAATTCTGGTCTTCGATGGCCATGGATTTCTACTTTTTTTTTTCCCTGCACATGAAGGTTGTCAATTTTTTCAGCTCAATTCATGCAAACGTTTGCTAATTAAAAGGTTTTTATCATTCTGCTCATGTATCTTTGCGTGCAAACGTTTACACAGGACATTGCTTCATGGTTGAATGTGTGAACTGAGAAAAAAGGAGCAAAGTTCAGTGAGACTGTTAGACGAAACCATATTAACTGCTGACCTAGTTTTCTTCATTAAATTCTCCTCCAATGTTTCTTGAGATACGTCTACGTTTTTTTTAATAACTATTGTTAAAAAGTTAGGAAACGCTGACTGACACCATTTTATTGTAGCAAAAAAGTTTTCTTTATATGTACATGTGGAGATCTTTGACTCACTGTTTTGCCTCTGCTTGTTAATTAGATTAAATTGGAGGCCATTAGCAGCCTGTTGTTTGCCAGAGAAGAGCAGCTAATACTAAAAGCTGAATCTGACTGCTGACAATTACAGAAAAGTACTTTTCTCACTCTCAAAACCCACACGCACCCCAAGCACCTGTCTCCTGTAAGTAAATTTAATTTTGCAGATGGGTTCTGCTGTGACAGAGGTTTTGGTGCAACAGCTAACATTGTGCACTAGCCTTGGGGCTTCATGAACAGTCAGGAAAGTACATGCCAGGTAAGCCTTTCTGGGTCCTGATATAGAAATTATCCTCCTGGTTTCTTTTTCTCATTTTCTCTGATACATAATTTCATTTTTTTTTTCTTTCACTCTCCATTATACAGTTCTCGCACCCTCTTGCTCGCTATCGCCCCCCCTTTTCTCCCATCTGGCCGTTCCAGCTGAGGCCAACATGCGCCTCTCCGCTGCAGCAACGGGACTCAGGAATCTCATGAATAGCAATGCAACAAACTGGCAGGGCCTTGACATTTGGAAACTGTATGTTAAATTAAGCTGATTTCAATATTCTGATTGTAATGTGAAGAGGATCGGTCCGGTGTGCTGCCAGTTTGAATATAATCCTGCGCTTTAGAGCAAACAATCAAACTGTCAGTCATGATATTTTCTGATGAACTCATTTTACTACAAGTTTCTTTTTCCCAGTTCATTTCAGTTTCTCACTACAATATTTATACTGTTGTAAATTTACTGATAAAATGAATGTGAACATTGTACAATAACAAAAATGTGTCTTTTACTTTGGCTGAGCTCACATTGTTACATTTATACACACAAGTACTCGTCCTGTTCAGCGTCTGCATGTCCAGGTTCAAGGTCTGGTCTTTTCTCGGGCTGGTCTGAGTTTGTTCACATGAATCTTGTCTTGTTCATTAGACCTTCAGTGCATCAGAGGCACCTTTGTGTCTGTATGAGAAACTTTGAGATAGTCATAATCTGGTTTCACGCAGCATTAGGTCAGTTTTCTCTTCTGCAAACGCCTGAAATGACTTTTGTCATTCTTTCTTCCTCATCTGTATTTCACTCCATATTTTCTCCTCACTTTGTTGCAGTTTGACTCCATTTAGCAGATTTCTTCCTTTTACCACACGACCACTCACTCACGTGTTCCTTTTTTCTCACCCAGATCAGCTGGTCAGATGGGCAGGAAGCAGTGCGAGTGTCTGCCCTTTCCATCCTTCCTATTTCCATTTCAATCCTCCATTCACAGCTGGAACTAAGACGCTTTGCATGCAGATTAGCAAGAAGTTGACTTTTTCTGTACATACAGCCAAGCAACGGGCAGGATGGAGGGAGGAAAAAGGAGGGCATGAAAGGCAGAAGAATGATTTTGAGAAAGTTACTGACAGCAAGAAAGACATTGAATTCAACCCGTCATTTCACCCCAGACAAGAACACCAAGGAAGACTGTTTATGCAGAAGGAAGTCTTTAATGATCAAATAAAAATAAAATACTCTGAAACAGAAAGGAAGTGAGGTAGTTGCGTAATGTAAAGGTGAAAGCACTGTTCAATTAAAGTTTGGATATGGAACGCGAACACTATAGCGACATCTAGTGTGTGGATGTTGTAGTTCCAACAATACAACACGGTTTCCAGCCGTCAGGATGCAGGTTCACTTTTTATGTGTGTGTTTTGATGGCGTGAAAATGTTTTATTTGGGTCCATCTATTGTAGCTTCACCTAAACTCCCTCTGGTTTTTGATCTTCTCTGGTCGCTCCTCTTCTGAGAAGGATAAAGAAATCTCCAGGGCTCTGAAGCAGCTGCTTGACTTGACTCCAATAATTTCACTGTGCTGAACAGACTATTTACCATATTAGGCAACCTGCAATGGTGCTCGCTATTGGCTGGTAGATGTAAACATAATGCCGACATTGTGCCCGTCAAAATCAATATTTTATTGTATTTTAATTCAAAAATAAGTTTTAAAGGAAATATTGTGCTTTCATTCTGCACTCCTGTAAACGCCCTGTGGAGGTTAATTTTTTAAATATAGCTTTCTATTAAATTGTTCCATATAACCTTTAAATAATACAGGACACTGTTTTAGTTCGAGAGTCTTAATTTTCTGCTCAAATTAAGACGCATCCTGAAAATTCAAAGCGCTTTAACTCATACAATACTACTTTTGTAGGTTTGTGGCAATTTTTTTTTAGCATTTACCTCAATTAGAGAAAAAAAGTGATATTAGGAATATTTTTTGTTTTTATTTGACTTTTGGAGATCATTCCAAGATGATGAGCCAAATGAGCCAAAATGAAAAATACTAAGTGATTAAAAACACTCCTCCTTCCTAAAAGTTTGCATTTGATTGATCAGCTGGTTGTTGTTCGGAAGTGTGCTGAGATCTGTTATGGTCATTTCCTCTAACTTAAGATAATAAACCTTCAGATAAAGATTTTAGAAACAGTTTTCTTTAAAAGGAAAAAAGACTCTTCTTGCTGTATAATGTGGGAGTTTTTATGTTACAGTTCTACAAAAATCTATGAAAACAGAAGAAAGGCAAAAATTAAAAGGCTTAACACTGTCTTTTTAAAACCAGCTTCATGAGGAACATATTTGATGTTGCTCTCGTTTTGTACCAAGAGTTTTCTCAATGTGACCTCGTAGAAAAGTATCTTAACTCAATTCTTAGCAAATGAAAAATTCCCGTGTTTTAAAAGGGTTTTATTTATCTATTTTTTTTAGTAATACACAGAACTTCAAGGGTAGAAACCTTCAAATTGTTTTTTCCCCCTTTGAATAATTAATGCCTACAGATTCACACAAAGCTGACTCACTACCATCAAATCAACAAAACAAACAGCCAAAAAACAGTTTGATGTGTTCACGTGCTCTTTTACTGAAGTCCAGTCAAATGTTTAAAAATCTGTTGGTCTTTACCCACAATTCAGTGCAGCCATCATCCTTCAGCTCCTGAAAGAGATGATAAATGACCATGAGGTCGCCACTGAACACGAGTCCTAACAGGCAGCATGCTGCTGATGAAATGACTCTGTTTTGTTCCATGTGAGTCATTTTGGACCCACAGCTGATGAATATGGAGAATTGGTTTACCCCCAAATTAACTCACTGATCATGTGATCATGTGATCTGGCAGGACTGTGAGATAAATGGGGTGCAGATACAAAACGCTCATGGACATGATCACTAATTGATGTTATTGTTGGGGGTTGGGGCCCCATAATGCACTCTGCTCAAGTGGGATACAGCTGACCACTCACGTTTCGGCTGAATTCCTCTCATGGCCAAAACCATCTGCTTCAAATTGATTACAGTAACGATTATTGATTTTAACAGGCAACTTCAGCCTGGTCCATTAAGTGGTCGCTTCTGTTTTAATATTAAGTCCTTAAACTTGTAACAGTAAACAGAAAAAGAGCCATTCTATTATACAAGGTTCAGCTTATTTCACTCATTTGGTGCCCTCGTCTTTTAAGGTAACGGCAGTGTGATTTACAGCTCTGGTATCAGAGCTGTTGTATTAAATCTCATTATGCCAAACATGCTGCCCAGCACTTTAAGTGAAGCTAGTCAAACTGCACAGCCAGCCAGTCTGGGCCCACTCGATCACAAGCACTCTTTCTTGCATTTATTGACAGAAACCCATCCATTTCTCCCTTTTATTCTTTTCTATTCTCTCCATCTCCTGCCTTTAGTTAATTTACCATCATCTGAAACACATTAATGTACCCCACTGTTTCCAGTCACTCAGTCCTTTTTGGTGCTGCTATCTTTAAGACATCTAATCCATGGCTTTTTCTGTTTTATTTTTTCCCTTCCCATCTGCTGTGCCTTTTCCTCCATTTACACCAATTAACTCTACACACCCTCACTTATTTAACCCTTACCATTATCAAGTTTCTGCTTCTGTACTTTCTGATTCCACCCAACTCCTAATGCCCTCCTGCTGAGTCACATGCACTCTGTCCTGATGGCAACTCTTGACCATGATATGTGAGTGTGTCATGGCTACTCAGACACTTGCGGCTGTGATGCCTCAATCACTCCCACGTCATGGACAAGAAGGGAGAGGGAGGTTTTAAAGAGAAGAAACAAGGACAGCTAGCATATACTTATTGTATATTGTTTTTGTCCAAATCACTCATCAAGATCACTAGATCCTCAGTTTCTAAGAGGGCATATTTTAGGATAATCCAAATGAATGCCATATTTGACTAAACTGGTCAAACAAGAACTTTTGAGTTATTTGGAAAAAAAAATATGCATCAAAAGTGAATTTAAAAGAGGCTGTAGTGTTGCTTTAGGTCATATCAGTAAACCCACCAAGAAGGCCTCAACATGCAAATAAGAATGTTCTCTCATAAATACACCATTTAAGCTCAACAGAGGTGGTGACGCTCTCACATTTCTATTGTAACTGCCGGGGAGGACACAGATAAATTGCACTCGCCTGAATTTCATGCAGTGGCGGAGGTTGATTAATATTCCATAAAATAGTTTATGTATTCACATTCAGGCCCTGAGGCTTTGAATATGAAGACGACGCCTACGTTGAATTGGTGTAGGCACGATAAAGTCCACACAGCCCAGCAGGCACGCCGAAATGTGAGTGTGTGTTTGTGAGTAACAGAAACTGCAAGGCTGGGTTGACTTTGAAGGCAAAGAGCTGATTCCTAATTAATTTTCTTCTGAAAGCTGCATTTACATGCATTACTGAAAGAGATGTAAAAGGAAAAGCCAACTCAAAGTAGAAATGCTGCTTGAAAAGAGTAACAATATTAAATTGCGCATTTGGAATTCTGTAAAAAGTCATAAATGTTCTTGTTCTTAGAACCCTTTAAACTCCTCGGTCCTCAGCCATGTTCACTTTCCTTTTATATTTGTACTTATCTTAGATCAGTAAAAAACTTTTATTGACTATTTTATATCATTTTCTGAACTATGAATTGTCTGTTTTAGATTCATTTGAATAATTAGGACTATGTTATCAGTGGCACCGTCAGATCTTTTTCATAGGGGGGCCAAATGAGGCCACTGAAAATTTTGAGGTGGCAGACCTAAGCTAAAAGCCATAATTGAATTGTACCTTACAAGCATATCAGTTCTATAGCTTCACCACCAAGAAACCAGCAGCAAACATTTTTCTAGCAGTAAACGGACTAACAGGTGATCTGCCTGATGTTGATATCTGTGGTGATATGCGCTAAAAGAAAAACATGTTTACTGACCCTCAGTGATTTTACAAAAAATTTCATAGACTCAGGACTCCTACTGGTTGAAATCCCAACAGTTTTCTGAATACAAACTTTTCACCCCTTTTTATTTCATAAAAGCGCATGTGATATCACTATATTACCTATTAACAAGGTATGGTTTTAAAGTAAAATGAGAGGCTGACTCCAGATATTGATGTTGTCCTGACTGTCAGCGAGGGCAGGTGAGCAGTGAGCAGGAGTAGGGGTCAATCTGAGGGGAGTGTCAGACTCTCTAAATACTAAAAGTTGATCAAGATGAGTCAACTGCTTCCTTCATGGGCTTTGCATTCAACTATCTGATGTAAGATATTGGTTATAAGCATTATATGATAATGCGACTGGGCCAGGAGATGTATCAGGGTGGCTGTTGCCACCACTGCTCCCTCTTGTTGGCTCCACTGTATGTTGTACTGTGTTTATGATGGAAAAACTAGGCTGCATGTCAGGTGGAAAGCAGGGGCGATTTTAGAAATAAAAAAATAGACATAAACTTTTCAGTAATTGAACTGAAAAATGATTTTGGAGCATAAATGACAAAAAAAGGTTTAATATTATGTCAACACTGTGCACATTTTTTGTTTTGTTTTGCTTGCTCAGGGGTTCTGTACATAAAACGGTGCAAATTCAAATAATAAAGAAAACAGATTTGATGAGAATTTGAACAATTGTTGTACATCTGTACATCTGAATTCAAACCAGAGGCTCAGGCTTGTGTGACAAGTTACAGAACAGGAGTTTTATTTGAATGGCACATGGAGGTGAATCAGAAATAGTCTTACATCCCAGTTTCCTCACTGGCTTTTTGTCCTCGTTTTAAAAAAGCACTTTTATTCTTCTACTGTAAAATACTGGACAATAAAGTATAATTCTACCCCTCAGTTTGCTGAGACTCTTGAGTTAAATAAAGTATTTTCAACTGTATCATAAGTGAGATGACATCAACACCCTGAAAAAAAAAATGGCTGTACTTGACCACAGAGATGACCTAAATCATGACCAAACCTAACCTTCCTATTTGGAACAGAGGCAGTTTATGAATCCACCCCATTGTTCTGCACCACTTCCTGTAGCTCTGCCTTTATTTACTGTGAGCATGACAGATACCTTCCTGCACACCCACAAAATCACTGTCAGAGTGGGTGGTATTGTGCCTCCCACCCAATTTGGCAGAATCAACAGACACAAACACTCATTAAAAGCCATGCTCCTATACAGTGACACTCTTCAGGGGAAAATAATGTTAGAGGTCAGATGATACTGTTAAAATGTGGGCTGTAAATGCACCATTCTTGGTTTCATTAGATGAGATCCAAACCATTAAATCTCTCATTTCAGACACAAACAAAATGCTGCAGTGACTCATGATCAGATCATCTTTGTGATAATGGTGCTGTGTGTTTTAAATATCAGCACCAGTTGGCAGTAAGTAATCTGAGAATGGGAGAGTAATGCTGAATTCCCAGAGAAGAGATTCTCCACAGTACCAGTCTCTCATTGTGAGTCACGCCTCTCTTGACTCACGGTCAGTGATGTAACGGTGCCCGGGAAATAGTTGATTTTGTTTGTAGGCCAGCCAAGAAGTAAAAAGCTGAAGAAGTGTAAAAAAAGAAATATTGAGAGATCAGAGTGGACGGCGATGAAGGGTGCACACAGACGGAGAGAATAAGAGAGCGAAACAAAGGGTGAGATCAAAGAATCACGGGGGACACGAATGACGGAGCCTTAGCTTATCATTCTCTGCTGCAAATCAAGGACATGAGAATTAATATGAGATTACAGCCACCTTCACTTTTCATCTTTTTCTCTGTGTGCACACTTTGCTATTATTCCCTATGGCTACATGTTACCCATCCCCTGACTTTGGAATTATAGCTCTCTCCTCCTCTTCCTCTCCTAATCTCTTCTCTTCATTATTCTTTCATTACACATCCCTGTTCCCTTTGTAGTGCCTCCATGTCTCTGCTTCTCTTCATCCTCCTAGCTTTAGGCTGATGTGTCAAATATTCTCTCTGTCAGGTAGCCTAATTTTTTGACACGGGGCAGGGGTGGTAAATCATATAAAACTAGGGACTAAAAAGTTGATAGTCTGATTTGTATTTCGAAGGTGTAACTTTTTTCTTTTTTTGCACAAACATTCTGTGAGTGAAACTTTCAGGTAAAGTGTACTTGCTTGCTGAAGAGTCACATGAATTATTTTAGCCAAAAGTTCTCCTAACTGGTTAATTAAAATGGATTTGTTGATAAAAGAATAAAACAATAATAATAAATCAAACGGAATAAAGTTGGTTTTGATAAAACACATTGTAATCTTGGCCAATCACAGATTATTTTTGTCCACAATTAAAATAAATAAATAAAACTCCATATCTGCTGTCTTTCCCAGCTTTCACTGTAACCATTTAAATTTCCAGTGAGTTTCGTTGAACTGTTGGTGATGCAATCCTGTGCCATGTTTATAGAAAATATAATCATGAATATTTATTTCAATGCTCAGTTTCATTCTTGAAATAATGTCAGTAATGGGATTCTTTTTTCCTTTTTTTTTTTTTTTTTTTTTTCCTTGTAAACATCTGGAATTGCAGCATGCAATACATAATGTGTCCTGATTGGTCACTTCCTGTAGCACTCAGTTTCTCTAATATATAATTATAGCAACCAGTAACGATTGTCATGTTGACAAACCCCATTTTTGACTCATAATTTCCAAAACTCTTTTTCACTTTCTGATATTGTCATGAATAAATCTGGCTGAGTTAGAATTGAGGATATTTAGTTATGATTAGAAATAAATATAGGATTATACATCATTAAGGCTACAATGCATGTAAAGTTTATATCCAGGTGCTCTTCTGTGTCCTATTAGTTGCATATTCTTTGAATATGATTATAAATCAAGGTTTTATTTATCATGACCACTCTATTGGTTTTCTTTATTATGTTTAACTGTTTTATTTTCTTTGTTAAATATCAATTACTTGTCGGGCCCTATTCGTTTACATTGTCCGCACATAGCAAGACACAGGCAGTACAAGGTAAGTAAACAGAAACTTCAACTTAAAATAAGAATACAAAGAGACACAGAGAAGCATGAATACAGGTAAGTAAAGCTAAGCTCTGACAATGAGTGTCTAAACCAGGGAGTATTTACACTGGGGCACAGTGATTTCTGGGATGGGGGGAGGCAGGAGATGTGCAGGGACTGATCTGTGTGCATGGAATGCAGGTGAGTGAGTCAGAGAAAAGCACCGAGGAAAACAATGAAGACTGACACAAGTAGCCAAAGGCACAAAGAATAAGCTGAACATGTGATCATAGAATAATTATCAGGAAACCCTAAATTCAATTAATTTAAATAATGAATAAAATTACAAAATGCAAACACAACTAAAAAGCCAGAAGATCCTGAACTGAGAAAAAGCAGCAAAAAACGAACCCAGGAAATGTTTCCAAGTGAAAACAGTGATGAAAATATGATTTCCCACAACACAGAACCCCACCTCATGACATCTAAAAGCTGTCACAGGTTCCAGGTGTAGACTTCTACCTCAGACGTCTTGTTGTTTATCACTATCATTCTGTAGTGACTACCACTTCTTGCTTTATTTTACATTTCGTCTTCTGTTTCCTTGTCACACCTGATCCAGTTTTGTAATGGTGATGCGTGGTCATTAAAGAGGTCATTTCACACAAATGTCAGGACTTTGTAGTTATTTTTGAAGTATTAACCTGTGATATGAAACATTTTCATTCTAAAAAACATTAGGAAACACTGATTAACAGACCTTTCAACCTATCTGCACCAAGATTCGACGGGTTCCATCAGGCTTCGGGCAGCAACTCATTAATATTCATTATTTGAATTTGCTGGACTCAGATTGGCTAACAAACTAACCTATGTGAGCAAGGCATACTGTTTCCTGTCCCACTGCGCATGGCAACAGGAAATGTGGTCTCCGGTTTGATCTATGTTTATGCTAACAGCTTTTAGCCAGCAGCATGTTAGGCATGGTCTCAACTGCAGGAGCTGATGAATACTAACAAGCAAAGGAGTTGTGACGAAACAAATACAGGCCGTTCTAACTCGGGTTTTGTTGCCACCTGCGTAGTTTGAGAGATAAAAACTGAAAGAGAAGTTGTTGACCTGTTTTTACACCCACTATGAAGATAAGAACACCTGTGGAGCTAAAATATTCAACAGAAACCTCAGAAAATCCATTTTTAATGGAAGGGCCTCTTTAAGGTCACTCACCTCCAAGTATACTTTTAATTCCAGCTTTTCTTCACTCTGAGCATTACATGCAGTAAGTTAAAAAAATAAGTTTTGATTTTGAATTTCTAACTTTAATGTTCTTCAGTATGAAGAGAGCAGAGGAACTAAAAGAATTATAAATGAGGTGGTCTCAGCACCGCTTCCTTACTATTTACTGGAGACGGACTCCTTCAAAAAATAAATAAATAAAAGGGAAAGCTTGCTATCACGTACAAACAGCCTAATCTTTAACACCTTCAACATCCATAATGCATTGGAGAAAGTTTGATTTTTTCTTTTCTGGTTGGAAGTCTGTAGATCAAATATCTCTGATTGTTTTTCATCAGTGATGAGACACAAAGTGTGACGTTGCGTTGACTTTCATGCTGTCGCACTGTTGTGTAAAAGAGACGCATAATACGTCCAAAGATAAAACGTCTCATCTATCTGTTAATCTACATTCCAGTCAGGTTCTACGGATGTTCATCTGTAAAAAAAAAAAAGCAAAGTGTTCTGCAAGCTAAAATAGGTCAAGTTTTTCTTGCAGTCTGGACATCTAATGCTCGGAACACGACTGATGCTTTTACACGTTAGTAGCTGTAAGTTATGGAGACATAGGATTCAATGCAGAATGCCCTATGGATAGAGCAATCTTGGAGGTACTCTGGGCATGTCTGTTCAAAACGAACTGGGGTGATTAAATCCCACCTGGCCTGGGAACATACCAAGGCAGACTCATGTGGAATGCCTTGCTTAGAGCTCCAGTTGTGACTTGGTTGTTGGTGAGCTGCAGAAAATGGGTTTATTAAGGAATTCAACAGCACCGTAGGAACCTTTCAGAGACAAAAGCCTTGATGGAAAAAAGAAGATAAGCCATGGTGTGTTTAAAAAATGGGATTTAATGGTGTTATCCATTGCACAATGTGCCACAAAACATCACAACAATCGTATCAATTTACACACCAACTTTAGCCGTGTTTAGCATAGCGACTGAAATACTGACACGGATTGGGGATGCTAATACACAAACCAGTGGAGAAGGATACCTTCCCTAACATTCAAAAACATCTCATGACTGACATAATCAGCACAAATTCAATTCTTTTTCCTTTTCATGTCTTAACTTAGCTTCATGTGCCTGACCAGACGAGTCTGAGAAAACAGCTGGGAGCGTTTGTGTTTACCATCATGTTGCCCTTTTTTGTTAATCACTTTATTTCCTGTCTGCTCATGTAGATATTCCTTTCATTTCTCCTACAATGTTTTTTTTTCCTTTACTGCATCCTCTTCTGATGTAATACCTCTTTCGGCTTCTTCAGCTCCATTAGGTAATGAGCCAGCACAGTAAATCACAGCTACTCTCTGAATGAAATCCCCCATGCTTGGCTAAATCAGCATTATCTACAACTACACAGCATGATGTAGGTCTTATGTAAGGCAGTATAAAGACCATGCTGTCCTTCACCACAGGACAGAAGACTTGTTAGTGGATTCTATGTCTTTGCAACACAGGAAGATGATTATGACTGGGTCAATATCAGGAACGAGTGGCTGTATTGATATTCAATAGCTGCTGGGAAGACTTTTCTCCCCGTCCTGCTGTCATATCCAAGAATAGAAAAAAAAAAATGAGTTGCAGACAATAAAGTTAGGATAAACTGCCTGTCTCAGTCCCTCTGATCTCAAAGCAGCCTTTGAAAACTCCGGTTCTTGTCCACTCTATGTGAAGAGCAGCTGTGTGTGTGTGCATTCCAAGGAATTATCTGATCCCATTCTAATATTCCACTGCTCTGCGTTTGTTAAAACAAAAGAAACAGGTTGCAGGTATAAGTTTTCTTATTCAAACAAGGCTGAGAAAATATTAACCAGCTGTTATGGACCAACCGTCTTTGGAATGTGTGTCTTTGAAACAACTGTTGTGTAAGATACTATTGTTACTCTCAAATATGCTGATCATGTTAGTGCACCTTCGTAGTCAAACTGTTTTCCTTTGAAAGGAATCACATGAAGTTATATCTCCATTTAAGTGAACAATAGTGACATTGTGTTGGGTGAGAGTGGACTAATTGTGGTTTATGTTTTCCAAACCAACATTATTGAATTTGGCAGACTTTTATTTTGTAGGTCAAATTATACCCTCTCTATGCACCAAGATTTGGATTAGAATTTACTAACTCAGGTGAATGAGCTACCTCAGTGCTCTGAACAACTACATATCTGATCTGTAAATACTTGAATAGGGTGTACCTCACTCAGTAAATACCCAAACAGATTCAAAAGGGATTACATGTCTAGGAATGATTGGTATGTCTGTCAATGGCAGACAGCTTACTTAAAACTGACATCCAGTTGATTCAAATATCAATTTTTGTTATTAGAAACATGTGCAAGTTGACAACAACAGAGCAGGAAATTTGTCTGTGGACTAAAGAGCCTAAAAACTTGATTGTTTTCTAACTTATTCACTAGACCTGCAGTAAAAACGCTTGTTAGTAACAATAATTTTCAGTGTTTACGAGTACAAAACGGTCTTCTTAGTATTTTTTTACTTCATCAGTGCGTAAAAGCTCCATATCATTTCCCTTATTTTTTAACCTTTTAAAGTACAGTATTACGCCATCAGCTGTCAAGCTTAATGTATATGTTTAAGATGTTGCTTACATCATGTACAATGTACTACATTATATTCTTTATAATCTTCCTTTTTTCTTAACCATGACACCTGTTATGTATCAGTACTTTCCTTATGTGTCGCCATAAAAGACTTTTATCTGCAAGTGATCGACTGAGTGAGATGTGTTCTATCTTAGGTGTGCATACAGCTTCTTATACACTAAATGTAGCAAAGGTTTGAGAAATCATAAGCTTTTGTATCACAAAATTTCCCTTTTATCTTTAGCACCAAAGTCACTGTGAGACCAGTATGACAGTAAGATGCAGTATGTCTGCCTGGTAACTGATAATACCGCTCTTCCTTTTAGTTTAATTCTGTATCATTACTAGATGAATATTGTAGGATATATCTAACAACAGCAAACATGCTAAACTCCTACCAAACTGTACAAGTGTTCTTGATGTCTTGATGTCAAACCCCTCCCCAAAACAAACAAAAAGATTTCCTTATTTATGTCTCCTGGTTGCTGCAATGTTGATTTAACATAATCTGGCCGCTGATGTTGTTGCATCACTTTGGAAATAAGTCTCAGTCAGACTTTTCTGTTCCTCTGGGATTTTTTTTCACCATGTCCAGCTTTGATGTTGACATGAAGCGAGCCCAACTCGTTAGATCTTGAAAGTTCTCATGTTCACAAACCATCTCATATGATCTTCATGTAATTGGGTTTTAAAAGTCCCACGAGTTTCACTTCAGTCCCAAACTTGTGCTGTAAGAGACATAAATTCACTCATTTAGTGTTTATTTCCTGCAGTGAGCCTCTAAGAAGAAAGAAAATTTACTTGTCAAATTCTAATAATGAATCTGTTTCGACATTAAAATGCTGCTGTTTTATATCATCTGGATGATCTTGGTGAAACGTAGACATGTATTTTTAAAGGGTAAGTTTTTGCTGTGAGTCAGTGCCTCATGATAAAATCACTTTTAACTTCCTTTAAAGAAATCCCGCGGGCCCCTGTGGATCCTACACCCGCATATAGGCTGCACGATTAGTCAAGCACGTCTTTTCACTGCAACTGAGGTGGAGAGGCAGGCGGGCGGAGAAAAGAGAGGGGAGGGGGTTTATTTGGAGGAGAGGGGGTCACCTTTTGTGCAAATATATCAACCAAGTAGACTGCCACCAGCATCAGATTTCTGAGTGTGCTGGTGTGTGTGTGTGTGTGTGGGAGAGAGAGAGAGACGCACTCTTTTTGCAGAGAGACAGAGAGGTAAAGAGATCTGGGAAGCGTTGGAGCATTAAAAGAAGAGAAAGACTTGTTGTGGTGCCAGATTCCCACACTTCACAATTAAAAAACAACGCAAATAACTACTTTTTCTTTGAAAAAGTTCAGCAAGCAGACATGGACGGAGTAACGCTTGGACGCACGTCGCTCTTGTGCACCTTGCTCTTTTGGACATTGCAAAGTAAGTCTCTTCAACACTTTCCACTACATTTGAGATATTAGTCATCATATCCCATTCTTTAAAGTTTAATGGTGATTGACGGGGTGCAGGTAGGATTTCCATGCCTGCAGGTTGCAGCTTTATACTTTCCTCTTGCTGAAGGCTTGTTTCGGAGCTCAGTCATCGATGACACCAAACCTGTCTGAACACGCCGCAAGTAGCGGATTATTAACTTCTAATAAGAAACAAGTGATAATATCCCCATATTTGTTATGGACAGCTTGTTAGGCTTTGGAGATTATTTATAGAAGAAGGTTGTAACAAGTGGAAAATCAGATTTAAATCTCGTGTCGAACTATTAAATTTTTGGTAGCGGAACAGGGATTAAAAAATCCGCAGAAAGCGCATCAGATTGCGCAGTCTCTTCATAAACTAAGTGTTGTGTCCCTTGAATTGATGGTTAAAGTGTTAAAGGTGGTTCTCTGTAATTTTGAGAGAGTTTAGTTTAGTGGAAGCTCTTTGCACTCGATTACTTCCCGGGGACGCAGCCGCCTCTGCGGGCAACACGCACTTTCACTGAGATGAGCTCAAACTGAACAGG
The DNA here is from genome assembly GCA_006937955.1 of Pachypanchax playfairii. Classification (NCBI taxonomy): domain Eukaryota; kingdom Metazoa; phylum Chordata; class Actinopteri; order Cyprinodontiformes; family Aplocheilidae; genus Pachypanchax; species Pachypanchax playfairii. The sequence continues at coordinate 1,452,444 of SSNP01000033.1, forward strand.
ACGTCCATATAAAGCGCGGGTTTTATTGGACTATCACAAAAAAAAAAAACCCTCAAGGATGAAACAGTAGCTCAAACTCTGAATAAAATCCTCCAAAATCCCGAAATCACAAATCTCTCCCTTTGGAGTTTGAAGTTGCAGACTTTAAGCTTTTATTGTGAAATCCATGCCGTCGTATCAGCCTGCTGCGGTGCAGTTTTCAGCGCTTTGATGTCTGATCTGCGGGATTTATGTCTCCTGTGCTGGCAGTGCGCCTCACCTTCAGCAATCCTGAGAGCTGCCAAAAGATCCAGACACACAAGTTTTTCTCCTTATGATCTTTATTAAAGAAAAGTTTGCTATAATATTCCAAAAAACACTTCTTTTCTCGTCATGACTTATGATGTATTCTTGTTACACTGGTAAATGACAGTGATCTTTTTTCTAAATGAACCTGTTGTATTTGCTCCTAAATGCTCCTATAAAAGTGTATATTGTGTGGCTTGTTTGATATTTACTTGTTTATTTATGACACAGCTGTGTCCCAGCCTGATGCTTTGTGTGTCTCATATTTTTTGGATGATGAAGATGGGATGAAGTAAAGCTTTGCATCATCCTTCCACTCAAGTAAAGGGTGGGGCATTGATGCTGGTAACTCCTCTCTTTCTGTGCCCCCCCCCCCCCCCCCCCCCCCCCCCCCCCCCCCCCC
>SSNP01000033.1:1453141-1485764 GCA_006937955.1 Pachypanchax playfairii
CCCCCCCCCCCCCCCCCACACACACACACACTGTACTTCTTTTATTAGAGCATCTCTCTCTAATTAGTTTAGCTCTCTCCTTTCATTCATTTTTGATCAGGGCTGCAGTAGGATTTTCTTTGTATCCTCTCCACTTTAAGGTCTACCTAGCTTCCCCCACCTTTCTCATTCCACCGTTTTTTTCATTTCCTGGATGTTCCCTCACAGTTCCACCCCCAAAACACAGTGGTTGTGGCTGTCTGATTCGCCTTACATGGAGCCTAACAAATCCCCACTAAAAATGCCCTATAATTGATAGAATCAAGTGTAGTATGGCACGTTGCACAGCTGCAGTGCATTGATTAAAAGGCTCAGTTCCAGGTGCAGAGCTCACCCTCCCACCTCCATCCCTATACCTCCACCATTCCACGCCCTGGAAATGTTGCTCTGAAGGAAAACGATAGCCAGAGTTTTCTTTCTTTTCTTTTTTCCCCTGAAATCTCTTCTTTTTTTTTCTCCCCTTCTAGCATAGTTGTGTCTAACAATAGCAGCTCTTGCTGGTTCTCAGTGGAATTGTCTCACAGACCTACATTCTTCAGATTACTGGCCACAACTTTCAGGAGTGTTGATCACAGATGTGAACTAAATAGAGCTACAGGACACAGATTACACAGATGTGTGCAATCAGTTAAATGTTTTCTGTGATGCCATAAAAATGTCAACATCAGCAGTTTGGATAAGCTACTTTTGCAGAGCCAGCCTTTAATGACAGCACCCACTACTGGCTGCTGAAAAACTATCGTCAATGTTTGGGATCAAAAACAACGAGTACTGTTCATTTTAGTTAATTCTAGATTAACCATATTTTTATATATGGATCTAAGTTTTCTCTTGTCACTTTTTCATGTTTTTGATCCTATGTTTGTTACTCAGCTAGCAGAAATCCAACTTTTTATAGTTGTGTGGACAGCAAAAACAAAAGAAAAAAAACCAACAACTAACTTTTAAAATAGAAGGATTTTAGAACAAAGTGTCACAATAAAGTTGATTTTAAAGGTTGTAATAAATCAATAGCGCCCCAGAAAGTTCAGGAGCTGCAAACTTTGGGGTAAATAGACTAAATGAATGTTAGATCTTCAGATGAATTTGAGTTAAACTGTAGAGACTCGTGAGCAAAGTGTAAAGAATCATTTTGACAAGCATCTGTTCAGATCAAGGTGCAGAGAGTCAACCCTTTTTCTCAAACATGGCCTTAATTCTTACACTCATTTCCTCACTTTTAATTTCTGTACCCCCTGCCAGCGTGACATCAGAGGTGCACCCCCTGCAGACATTTGTAATTATTATGGTATTAGGCCAGAAAAAGAGCCATTTAGCCACGAGGAGGTGAAATCCAGAGGACTTCTTTCTCAGCTGTCCTGGAACACTTTGTTGGCAGGTTTGTACAGCCACACACTTCCTCCAGTGAAGAGGATGGGAAAATGCTCACAATCAACAAACAGATATCATGTTTTGTGCAGATTTCTGGTGTTGTAGAAAACCAAGTGACATGCTGCTCTGGGAACAGAAGCACGTGTTAACCTCTTGTCATTTAGGGAGGACTTTGAAGAGAAAAGGTCATAATTACTGTTTGTGAAAATGTTTGACTGGGAAATAACAACTGAGGGGATCACTGAGCCGAAATAGGTTACATTCCTCAGAACATGTTGATGCTCACACTGTTTTTTTTGTTTGTAATTATCTGAAACTCTATGAACAAGGGCTTCTTTTTTTCTTTTTCTTTTACTTTGCCGGCCCTCCTGACCACAAATCACGAGCAGTAATCCATGTACAAACACTCAGCCACAAAATGCTTTTTATCTCCTCTGAAGGGCAGAATTACAGGGAAAAACCTTGAGTCTGTTTTAGCAAGGTGGGATTCTTGTGAGTTGACTGAGTTTGACTACAGGACACTAATTAAACCATAGCTATAGTCTAAGAAAAAGACACTGACTTGTGCTTGAAATTCCATTTTACTTGTGCCTAACTGTTTAATATTTGCTCACATTAAACTAAGGCAGCTATGTGATGGTATACTGTTGTTTATTGATCCTTGAAAACTCTGTAAGAATAGGAGTTTACGATGCAAAGAAAAGTTCAAGTTTAAAATCCTGTTTTTTACCCATAAGAGCTTCAAAGGGGCTACAACAAAAGTTGTAATTATACAGGCTCAAAAACCTCAACAGGTTAAAAACTAAATGTGTATTTATCCGATTATCTTGATGTTTGTTCCCATCCCTCCCCTTATCATCCTGTTCCTTCTCTCTCTGTTTTTATTTTACAATAACAGATTAGCAGCACTCAATGTTCCATGTTGTTTTGAGTGTTTCTGGTTTCTATGAATCAACATGTTTTGGTTTTTTTATTTTGCCTGTGTAAACCATGATGCTTTTAAATGTGACCAACACTTAATGACCCTGCGTAGCATCAGGAAGACGACCCGCTGTGTTAGAGTGGGAGAGGTCGCTGTTTGCTTTTACACCCATCCCTAGAGCCCTTTTCACTGTGGATTTATGGCCACTATTAATGATTTTAAAATAAGAGTGACCATCCTCCCCCACCAAACTCCCCCTTGTTTCTCATTTTCCAAAGCACACAGTTAACTATCACATCTGCCATTATTGGGATTTCAGTTGAAAGTAGTTTTAAGGGTATGAAAAGGAAAATGCATCAACATGAAACAAAGATGCAAACAAGTGAAAATGAAACTTAACAAAGTTTTTAAGGTGTGTCCAATTGCTTTGATACTGTGCTGCCTTGGAATTAATGGGAGTTGTAAGGAGGAAAGGAAGGAAGCAAGGTGGAAAGGATTGGCAGAAAGACATCAAGGAGTGGATGAGGGATGATTAGAGCCAACCATTGTGCTGCCACTGAGCAGTTTTGTTGTTCTCGTCCCTGGGGAGGAAATTCATGGTGATGTGTAATTTCAAATGCAACCTTGAAAAGAGGCTTCATGCATGTGTGTGTGTGTCCTTGTCTCTACATCTGTGTATGCGAAGACAAACTGAGCCACACAAAGCTCTTTCATGAAATGAGGTTAAGGGCTGCCAGTCCATTTAGCAAGAGAGCTGCAGCAAGATGCAAGAACCTCTGTGTCTCTGTACATTTTCTGTGGAAATACAGAATGCATGGCAGAATTTGCAGAAGCTTCTTCAACAAGAAACAAAAAAAAGGTACATAATGGCGGTTGGGTTGGGATTTACAGTTCTTTGATTAAGTCATCCCCAGTTTTTTTCTGATCAAATAACATGCAAAATGGCAATGACAGCAGATGAGGCAGGCAGATAGTGTCAAGACCGAGGAATACCAATTAAAAATGGGGGGTGTCATTGAGAAGCCTGGATCTCAGGCCAAGGAGATCATTTTCTTGGCAGCAGAGAAGAAATCCTAACCCTTGTGCCCCTCCAACCCTAAACCCACCATCTGACTGTTGGCTGGGTGGGGGTCCTCTGGGAACCCTGCAAGCTGTTGCCTTTCAGACATCAACAGTTGCCTCAGCAGCAGTTGCAGAATACTCCCCACCACTGAAGTCCCATCATGCCCCTTTCTTCACATCACACACTCAGGTGTCAGTAGCACCTTGGTCTATGTCCATGCAACTGTATTTTTCTATTGTTTGTCTATTTATTTGGCTTCTGCAACCTTAAGCTTTCCATGCAGCTAAAGCACAATTTCATGACCATGAACAGATAGTAAAATACATCTTTAGCCCCAAAATAGTTTCCTCTGGAAAGAGTTTAAGAATTAGGACAATGGAACCTTTAACAAGTCTTTTTTCTCTCTTATCTCCACCTCATGGTGATAAGCAGAAGAACAGAGTGACATCTAGCTCACAAGGCTGCAGAGCGTTTTGTATTACCTGCACACATGAGAACATTTACTAAAACTTTTCCAAAAATACTCCCACATCACACTGATCACTCTTTGTTTTGAAGAATTATATAAATGCCAGTCCTTCGTTTTCATGTCAGAACATTCCTGAAGCCTCCCTCAACTTTAATCTAGTTAATGGTTAGGCAGCTGTTTTAACCTCCTAATAAGGTTGGTCACTGTTTGACAATAAGATCTTATTACTTTAACTGGGCCAGGGGGACCTGGGAGACAGGGGGGACATCATTAATCCTTCTCACTTGGGAGGAAGAGGAGGAGGGGAAGGGATCTTGTTGTAGTGTTTGTGCATGATGTGTGATATTTGCATTGCAGCGCCTGCATACGAGTGTTCTGTTTTCAGGGATTGTCTGTTTTCTGTGACTTGATGTCTAGGTTTAAGAGAGATGAGGGGCTTCCCTCGTCATGTGAGAACAAGTCCAGATCATCAGTGACCAAATCCAGTGTCAGTTTTCAGGCTCTCTGTGTCAGCCAGCTAGCCTGAGGAGATAACTCACCTTTGTTTTATGGAGGTTTTTCTTACTAAAGCCCCACTGAAATTCTGACGAAGGAATTTGAGTTTCCTTTCTGCTTGTGTGAACTTGATGTTGAAAGAAAAAGAGTAGAGGGGTAAAGTTACCGTGATCTGGCTGTTAATGTGGTCCTCAAGTCACATCTTGCTTTTAATTCCCGCGTAAATGTGGTGAAACTGGAAGATGTTGATTACTGACAGTAATGAAACCTGAAGTTGTTTTGCCTGCAGGCAGCTCATAATTGTGCCACATTATTTACAGTGTGTCATCAGTTTGGAAGGGCAGCATCTACTGCGCAACATCATTATAAATATATATTTTTTCATCCATTAGGTTCATTTAACACAAAGAGAATCATATTTCATTTTGTATTTCTTTTATTCAGTTTATCAGAAACATGTACAGACTGCATCTAAACTGATATGAATATCTGATTAAAAATCAATAGCACTCAATTGAGTTATGACTCCATCAGGCTAAATGACTCTCAATTATACATCTGCACAAACTGCAGAACAACAAATGCGATGGATAGTTATAGTGGAGATAATGTTGGAGTTACACAGTACCTAACTGATTTAAACCCTTGTTACGCCTAGCTAAAGTAATTATATCGAATTCGGCTCCCGCAGGCTTGTTTCACGATTAGAACTAAATTTGTTCAACGAGAATTTATATTGAATTATTTTCAATTTGAATTGTATGTTGTTGTGCTTTTGAAGGATGAGAACGGTATTTGATTCTCCCAGGCGGTTGTATTTAGTCTTGAAGGTTTAAGGCAGGTAGATTAGATGACCCCCTTTGATCTAGTTCCCTTCTCACACTCATATACGCACATATTTTGAAATTTGTCTCCATGGAAAATGATGAAAGATGCTCTAACTACTCATGTCAATTAGCGGTCCAGGAGTGTGTGCTGCACATTGTGTCTATGTGTGCCGTTGCATTAAAAGCAGTGTATGAGGGTGGGGTTGGTTAATAGCAGAGGCAGAGCGAACATGTGTTTAATAATAAGGCCTGACAAAGGGGCACAGGCTGAGGGAGAGTTTGTGGGAGGATGGGAGGATGATGGAGCAGCCAGCATGTCAGGGCTTTTCATTATCTCTCACTTCTACTTAAGGCTGGAAAGCAATATCATTATATAAAAGAAAATATTTGTCCATGCTGATAAATGTGATTTGTTCCATTCACAGTAGGGTTTCTTTTTAGGACAATGCAACAAATCATTTTGGAAAAACATAAAATATAATTGACTTTATAGCAGAATAATCTGTGATCATGATTTTTTATTTTTTTGCAATTAATTCTCTGGTTAAAAATGTGTCATATCACTGGATAAACTGTGGAAATGTATTTTGCTTCGTCCAACCAATTAAAATGAGGTTTGAGTCAAAAACAGCAATAGACCAAATATTCTATCAAATAAGATAAAATAAAAACCCTACAGAGCACCTTTAATTAGACCTCCTTGAAAACATTTTAAAACTTATCATCTCTTAAACAATAAAAATGATAATCTTTATTGTCTGGTAGGATAAATTGCCTTTAGCTCTCTGCCGTGGCTCGTTTTTGTCAATTTAAGAAGTGCACTTGACTCAAATTTATGCATGTCTTTTGATTTTTGCCATATATCTGACTTTATATAGGTAATATATCTCAATCTCATACATTTGCATTATTAGTGTTTTATTTGTTCAGTTCAGGAGTACAAACTAATAAATTTGACTGAGCTGACTTAACTGAAAATCATGGAGCTCCTCAGTTTAGTATTTAATGGGAAACTCGACTTGGACTCCTTGCTGCAGCACCTTTTTTATGCATTTGTCAGTGAGGTCTTCCTCTGTCTACACCTGAACAATACTGCATTGTAAATACATTCCTGCAGGCTGTTGGAATGCAGGTATTAAAACTGGCCTGATTACACACATAGCACAGACAGGGGGGGGGAGCAGTGAGGAAAGGAAGGAGAGAGGAGGTGCAGAGAGAAGGGAGTGAAGGAAAGCAGCACCATGAGGCGCAGCGACAGGGAGGGTCTGATGAAAGGTGATACTTGTTGAAGTTTAAACTTTCTGCATAACTCTGCACATACGGGTGCTTGAGTGTATCAATGTGTGCGTGCAGATTTACATAGCTGCAGGTGTGTGGTTATGTTGATTGTGATGTGTCTGGAATGTATACCACATTTACTGAACTAACACTTGAGTGTATATGTGACAAAGGGGAGTGTTAGCAATTGGTGTGGAACCAGGCTTTGCAGTGTGTGTGGCCACTCGTCACATGGGGCAGTCAGGGCTGTTAAGAGCATGTGAACATTACTGCAACCCCAACATAACCTGGAATCCGGACTTAACAGAGGTTATAAATAAGTGTGTGAGTGTGTGTGTGTCCAATCCCACTTCAAGGCAGTACTAGCTGGTGATGGGACACCACTGGCTTTGCTCTTGAGCCAATTCTTTGCTGACAGAGTCACACAAGGATAAAACAAACCCCCTATTCTTCTATTATCTTAATTTTTCTTCTTTCACACTGGCTTAAAAAATCTTTCTTTCTTTGGACCTAGACACTCTTCTTGATCAATGATGACATGACCTTTATATTTTTTTAAACATCTGAAAAATGATCATTTTAAACAAAAACATTGGACGTCAGACTGTTAATGTTTAGAAAGAGCTGCACAATCTATTAGCTTACATCTACATTGTCTCTCTATGTGTTCCATAGTGTGCCACTGTAGTTGCGGCTTCTTGCTTAACAGCTGGTGATATATAATCCAGGCTGTCAGAGTTAAAGCCTGTTCTTCTTGGCAAGGAAGTTGGTGAAGCAAAGCTGGCCAAAAAAAAAAAAAAAACTACCATCGACTGCCTGTGCCCTTATACTGAGCCCTTCACCCACACACACCCTACCTCGCCCCATCTGTGTATGTGTGTGTGTGTTTGGCACTGGTTTACAAGCAGTTGGTGTAACAGTTAAGGGGAGCAGCAAAGCCCAGCCCACCATCGGCATGGCTGATAAAGAAAGTCCGAGCTCTGTATACAGCAGGAACCTGAAGCTAATGCTACCTGTCCACTCATATTCAATAGGACAGGCTTCAGGCTAGGGAGCAACTGGAGGAGATGTGGAGCTTATGGTTACTCTGGTATCAGCCAAACAATGACATGCTTGTTCTCCTGTGGCTACCCATCTGTTCCCCTCAGCCGTGCTTTGGTTGTGTCCGAGTATCAGAGTGTCCTTTAGTTAATACCTCCACACCAGGCTTATGTCTGTAATGATTTATTTTGAATAACTTTCTTAAAGAGGCCCTTACATTTAAAACGGTTTTTCTGAGGTTTCTGTTCAATATTTTAGCTCCACAAGTGTTCTTACCTTCATTGTGGGTGTGAAAACAGGTCAATAACTTCTCTTTCAGTTTTAATCTCTCAAACTACGCAAGTGGTGATAACACCCGAGTTCTCCCGAATTTGAACGGCCTGTATCTGTTTCATCACAACTCCTTTGTTCATTAGTATTCGGCAGCTCCCGCAGTTGAAATCACGCCTAGCATGCTGCTGGCTAAAAACTGTAGCATAACCTAGCAAAGAGGAAGATATGACGTCTGACGTTGCCATGTGCAGCGGGGCAGGAAACAGTATACCTTGCTCTCATAGGCTAGTTTGTTAGCCAATCAGAGTCCAGCAAATTCGAACAATGAATATAAATGAGCTGCTGCTGAAGCCTGACGAAGCAGCCTGACGGAAGGAGCCGGAACCACCTGCATTTTAATACAGACAGATTGAAAGGTGATTAGTGTAGAATCAGTGTTTCCTGACGTTTTTTAGATATAAAATGTTTCATATTACTTGTTTAATACTTAAGAAATAACCACAAAGTCCTGAAATGTGTATGAAATGGCCTCTTTAACATGGTAACGTGTAATTTACAGGTTGTGGCATTGATGGTGAATGTGGATAAACCTCACATTAAATGCTGCTTGATCTTACTTTAGCCCTTTTAAATATATTTAAATCTACTTTTCTTTCTCTACATTTGACTGTTTCCGATGCATCTACTTTGTTTTCTGCCTTGGTTCCTCTTCTCACTACTGCAGTTAGTACATTTTTGTCTATGTTTGATTACTTTTTATCTCGCAGCTCACTGCCAGGCGCTCGTTCTGCTGTTTCTTTATTCAAACCTCCCTGTGTGCTCACTGGACTATGTGGTCAGAGCCCCTGCAGTGGATTAACGGGCAGTTGATTCACAGAGGGCAGACAAAGCTTCCAGTACAAACATGAGACAATATCCAAATGATTGGCCACTTGGCTCTTGGCTGTGGAAACAATATCAGACTGAACGAGGCTCGGTCCACTGTGCTGCCCATGAACCACATTAGTCATTAATATTTACTATACACTGCAGTGTTTCTGTTTGTGTTGAAGCAGCTGGTTTTTGATGTAGTGCCGTCCAAAATGGAACAAATCAGCAAACACAGAAGCCAGCGCTGGTTGTTTTGATGTGTGGGTGGCAAAGCGAGCTTGAAATGCAGAAATCATCTCAAATAAGGATAATTGTGTAGATTTTATTTGATGATGTTTATCTATAGCCATCCGCTTCAGATTTTTACCTCCTGCATCTTCAACCCTGGAACTCGAACAGTGAGTGATTTTCACTCAAGTGAATTTCGATGTGCAAGATTTAACCATAATAAAGCAACAATTTGGACAAACGGTGCAAACATGAATCTCTTGTACTTACATAATGGCTGCAACTACAGCATTAGAGCGTGAGCAGTCATTTATTTTCTTAATTCTGTGTTTAATAGTGAAAGATTAGTCCTGCAACATGGTTTCTCAAATTTATGTATTCACATAGCAAAATGCATGTTTCTTTTTTCAAAAACAAAAAGTGAAATGATCAAGTCTCAATGAGACATTAAAAAAACATTAGTTTGCACAGTTCAGCTTGCAATCCCTTCCTGGGAGCAATAAATTCTCAAGGTATTTGCATATTTGGCTTAAACAAATAGTTTTTAATGTACTTTTGCGGACATAGCTTCATTAAATGCTTGCAAAACTTTGTGAATGGAGAAACCATTTGGTGGGATTTGGAGAAGGAGGTGATGAACATCTGGGTGCTAGTATGTTGAAAATATACTGTAATGCCTCTTTAACAACGTGAACACTTTTGCCCCAATCGTATGGGTCTCTAAAGCCCATCTGCGTTCACTTGAGCTTGGATTCCTCCATGCATCTCGTTGCCATTGCTACCTCTGGTTCATGGCTCATTACAGAGAAACTGGTTTAGCTTTTCTGCCCTGCAGCAAAGTTCCTACCTAGAGATGGAGGGCTGAAGTCATGGAAAATTCTGGATCTCTGCTGATGACAGACAGTTTGCACATCTCCCGTCCGTCATCTTGGCTCACTTTTTTTTTTCACATTCTTCAGCTGACACTTCGTCAGTCATCTAACTTCTTCCAGGTTTTGACAGATTCACCCCTCATTCCGATTCTGTCCTCTTTCCTCTCTGTGCCCCATCAGAAACCTGTATGGACAGGCTTTAGCTTGCCTCTGCAAACCTTTTAAAAACACGCTCTTTCCTTTGAATGTCAAAATTTGCCTCAGGGTCCTAAAGCTTAACTACAAAATGTGTTTAGTCTAACCGAAGCTATACAAAGGCACGCTGTTCTCAAATGGCATTTTGTAACATACACACTCAAAGGACTGTGTGAGAAAACTATTCAACACTGGTGACTTCTGGAAAAACAATGACTAAATGTCCTAAAACGTAAATGTTACTTCCTACTCGTCACCATGTCTCTCATCAACAGGCCTATTGAACACAGAAGGAATGATTAATATATGATACTGTGACGGGGGGGTTCAGCAGTGCAGCACCACTACGTTTGAGTTCATCTAATTGAAACAAGTTCAATAATGTCAGCGCTGCATTTATTTATCTCTACTCCCATCCCCCAACCTCATTCATTTAATGAAAACCAAAGGCTGGCAGCCATGACTACAGTCATGTAAGCACAGATGGATAGTGATAAACAAAATAACTTTCATTTCACCTTTTTCTTTGTTTTGCTTTTTTATTGGAAGCTTTAATTAAATTGAATTTTTGCACCCTGTGTCACCCTCAAAATAATTAGTAACAAAGAAGGAATGCTGCTTGGAAATTTTTCCTTCTTGATCCATATCACAGTTTTTTTTACTTCCAACAACCCGCATTTTAACCCCACCCATCTCTCTCCAAATGCAACCCCCCTCATTCTCCTCTTAAATCCCTACCACTACTTTCATTCCTTCTGCTGTAAAATATTTTACTGTTTCACCATTATTATTAGATTTTTGGGAATGGGGAGGTAAATAAGGAGCCAGAGAGCTTTGTTGCTTTTACAAACTCACTTGAGCATCCTCCTCCTACTACTGCGCTCACACACTCACATTTAATCATCCTTGTTGGCTTCACACCATGAGATGAGATTCTCATAAACAAACAGGTCTTGCAACGCCTACCTGGACCATCTGCTTTTCTGTAAACACCCACTGCAATAGTTACTGGCGAGGTCAGAAAACATGAAAATTTTCTTGCAAAAATATTTTTTGATTCAGATCTGGTGTTTTCCCAAGTAAAGTGCGCTTACTAACAATAATCAGTTGCAGAAATGTTCCTGTATTTTCATTTAAAAATTATATATACACACATACATATATCTGTGTATACACATGTATATATGCATGCATGTTTGCGTGTGTGTAACAAATCATCACAGATCTGTCGTATGCACTTGACATGATTAAAATAATACAAGGACACTCTGACATGGTTCTTCTTGAAGCTCCATGCTTCCTTTGATCTTTGCAAGTATCTTTCTGTCATTTGATGTGTTTCTCTTCTCCCTTTCCTCCAATCGATATCTCTTTTCTTTCTGATCTTTAAATGACAGATTCTGTCTTCATCTGATTTTTGTGTTTTATCCCTTCATGTATTGTCTGCTGTATCTTGACTAGATATTTGTGCATAGAGGTGTATTGTCTTTTTAAAGAAATGTTGCAGATTCTTTTTGTGGTTGATACATCTGTTGATGCGTCCTCTCAAACTGGTCGTTTCGTAGTTAAAAATACTTTTTGTCTGAGTCATTTAAGACTTTAAATCATCATCTGTACATGACATTTTCTTTTTTAGTGTATGGAACTTGCAGTAACAAGTAATAAGGAATTCTAAATGCTAAAACTTTAAGAAAGAAGATGTTTTAATCCAAACATGGAGACAGTTGACAGTTTGAATTGACTTATTGGAGAAATAACCCATTCAGGATAATTGTGAACATTCCTCCCTTTCATTTTCAGCTCCTATAAATTTGTCTTCTCTGTAGGTAAAATGACTCATTAGCATCAATCTTGGACTTGGCTTTGTGAAGGCTGTATAGGAGAAAGATGTCAGCAACCTTTATTGACAAAATGTCAGTGGGTAATGTGAACGCTGTGGCGGTGTTTGTGTGTGTTTTTAAAACAGCATGAATGATTGTTTGAGAATGTGCTGGTGCAAAAAGAGGTTTAACCCAAAATGTCACAGGTCAATCTGTGCTGAGATCTCAAGGGAGCTCAAGAAGACCACATGTCAGCATTTGGCCTTAGGTATACACACTTATGTAAAGAGGACGGATATGGTTATATGTTTTATCTTTTGGTTCGTTTCTTTAAAAAAAACGTGGCATTAGCATTGTGAGCAGATGAAACTGGCAGATAATTGGTCATATGTTTGTATAAATTCACTTCAAGAGTTTGTGGTTTTTATGATTTAAAAGTAAGAAAAATGGGCCTGAGATCTTTTCCACTAATATTACTTTTCTTAGCATTTTCCCTCCCAAAACTCCTTATTATCTCTTTCTCCATTTGTGACAGCACCCTGCTGTTTCCGTGTGTTGGTCTTTGCCACCACTGTCTCCAACCTGCACCACCTCCACCAATTTCTTCCAGACATCTTTCTTAGTCCCAGTTATCTCTACCATTCCCTCTTCTGAAGAGACATGTCTGCACAGGTGGAGGCATGTGTTGTATTGTTTCTCAGGTTTCACACAATCTAGATATAATCACCAGGTTCCAGTTAGCTTAGCTGATAGCTATCTAGACAGGACAGTCAATCACTTGGCAGTCAATGACGGATGTTGCCTCGTGAGTCAGACCCGATGCCCACAGACGATGAAAAGCTTGAGCCAGACGTGGCCTTGTCATCTTGAGAAGGCATGCGGTTTATCTTTTCAGGCAACCTTGCTCGCCTGTCAGATATATTATCTGTGATGCTCAAAGACCCACCAGACAAGAGTCTCTGAAATGAGTTCTAATGAAACTGAATGTTGAATATTTAAATCTTTTGCTTCATTTGCCTAATTATTTCATCTGTTGTCTCCGTTTCGTTTCTAATAACATCATCATCTAAGCTATGAATAATGATTAAATGAAGGATTAATGAATGTGAAAATGTTCTGAGTAGCAGATTGAAATTTTATGAAGACTGGAATAATGTACCTTCTGAAAGTCTCTGGTGAGCCTTGATGTGTAAATGAATTAGACATTGCTTGTGTCTTAGACTGAAAAGTGTTGAATTTATGAGAACGGCTTCATGAGAAATCAAATTATTCATGGTTGACTTTTCTTCTTGTTTGATTCGGCCATTTTTATTTGCGAGCTGTCTTTACAGCCTTCATTTTGTCAGGTAACTGGTGGACAGTGTTCTCTTTGCCTGTTTATTTTTGTGTCTCTACATGCCTGAGAGTATGTATCCACCTCTAATCCAGCCCTCGGGTAGCTTCTGTCCCCTGCAGGCTCAGTGTCAGCAGCTTGACTTTGATGTCAAGCCACAATTTATTCGAGCGTCTCTGTGGATGCCCGTGTTGTCCACATAATGTCTGGCAATCAATAACAATGTGACCCAGCTAGCCATGGCTTGCCTCCCCGCTGCCTGAGTTATTCACCCCCTAGCTTGCAATATTCCAATCCCTGACCCACCCGTGCCCTCGAACAGACCCTCTCCTCCCCTCATCATTTCTACTTTTACCAATAATACTTGTCTAGCTTCAACAAAACCCCTCCATGTCTGTTACTGTGGTAACATACAGCCCCTTAAAGCAAAAACATACTACTACTTAAAATGGATACAGGGGTGCTTAAAGAAAAAGAAATTAAAGACCAGACTAGATTAGCTATTTGTTCATGAATATGTTTAGTGTGCCCCCTCCTGTCATTTATTTTTAAGCCCCTCAGTGTTTCTGTGGAAGTAATTGGGAATGGGTGAAGGCAGGTGTGTCATTATGATGCAGATTATCCGAGAATGCTGCAAGGTTATTCTAGTGGGAGATGGCTACCGCAGATGTGTGTTTGTACATACTTGTGAGCTCATACTCTCGTGAGTTTGCCTTAAAATATGTGTATATAACACATGATCTGCATGCCAGTGTATGCTGAGTGATTTTTAAAATAGGCTCAGGCAGTGAGTAGACATGTTTAGTATGTGCAGCTTTTTCCTGTTTCCTTTGCTCTACCATTTTATCAAGTTCAGTGCAATCTCCTCATCTGCAGCTTCTCTGCTCGTCTGTCTTGAAGTCTGCAGAAAATAGAAACTATTTGATGGGAAAACATTCATTTTTATCTCCTTTGTTGCATATGCAATAAAATAGCATGTGAAAGTATATAATGTAGGGTAACGTGAGGAATGATGGAGAACACGTTCAACTGTACATTACAAAGAGACTTTTTCAGTCTATGAGTGGAAGAATGTGTCTGGCATCAGTTTAAGACAGAAAGAGGTTTGAAAGTACAGCCTGCATACAAATGAGGAGTGCAGCTACTGTGTCTACATTTATAACTGCAGGTTGCCTGTGTATATATTTTTCTCCTTGCAGCTAACATATCAGGGTATATGTGGTGGTTGTTAGCAGGCCTTTCCATTCCCCAGCCTCTCTGCCAGTGTTACCAGCCAGTCAGCCGTCCATGTGGTGCCACTCCACTCTAATTAAACTCACTGTGGTTCCAAACTCCTACCAGAAAACCACAGCCTCGATGCCAATTCAGTATTTGCTGCTGCCAAAGCCCTCCATATATCTCTCAGTGTGTGTGTGTGTGGCAGAAAACAGAAATTCAGAGGGTGTGAAGGCTCACAACCATATTTGCTTCTCATTTCAATCAGGCAAGACAAAGTGTAGAAGAGTCTGCCAAAGCACAAGGCGAGCAGCAGGGAAAAAACAAAAAACAAATACAAGTGTGGAGGAGGAGAGGAAGAAGGATCTACAGTAGACCGTGTGTTTGAATAGTTGCCTCACAGAGGAAAGAAGGACTTAAATGGATTTAGAAATCAAGCAGAAAAAAAGAGCACAATGCCGAAGAATAGTAATTAACTCTGAATTATTCTATCTCTGAGGGATCAGCAGGATTAATAGAGGCTTTGGTTTGGATTCTGCACCTTTTGCTCGGTTGTGGCATGGGAGTCTGGTTCCTGCTTGTAAACGTGTGTTTGTGTGTGCACGTTTGCGTGTGTTTATGCTCGCATGTGTTTCACTGTAGTCCAGAAGGCTCCGTGTGTCTGTGCCAGTGAGCTTGTGACCATATCAGCCAACCAGCCAGTGATTGTGTGCGTACTGAGGTGTGACTTTGCACCCCCTACTTACTGAAGTTCATCCAAGCATTATAAGTTAATCCGTCATAATAGGCAAAAAAGACAAAACGTGGGGGGAGTAGAAGGTAAAAAGGAACGAACAGGGGTGGGATGTGTATGTGGGGCATCAAAAAGTGGAAATGTGTGTGTATGTATGCATAACAGTCTGCAGCGTGTGAGGTATGCTTGTCAGGAAACACAGATTTACGGATAGAGACCCTAAGTCCTGCTTTTATACGCTGTTGGGGCGGCAAGTGGTGATAGCCGACAAATCAGCTCATGTCACTGAGATTAAATCTTGGGTCTAGTTGGTTGTTATACACAACTTTAAATCTGCTCTTGTAAGATAAGAAAACATGCTGTTCTCCAATAAATCCATGAGAATTGAAGGGCAAGAAAGGTGGGTTCACTGACACGAGGAGGTCAGTAGTGGCTATGAATCCATGCCGGTTATGCAGCGACAGGAGAAAATACATCATTTAGGTGGCGTCATTGGCTGAAAGTCATATATTTTGATTGCACAGTGACTGAGTTCACTCTTTAGTGGGGATTTCCAGTATCTCACAACCTCCCACTGAGTGTTACTACTGTCAACACTGTGAAAGCCTGTTTGTGCCAGACGGGAGGAGTTAGTGGGAGGGGGGGTGCTGGAGGGAAGGTGCAAGGTTAATTTTGTGATGTCTAATGATTGAAGGTCGGTTTCACCCTGCTCGTGCAGATGCGGTGACCTGCGCTGTGGAAAACCCGTCTCCTTATCTCTTGATTACTCCCTTACCATCGTGCATCAATTTAAGATTTCCAGCCTCTTATCATACACGTCAGTATATTTCCAGAAACACAGACACAAAGCGGCACGCTCTGATTTTTAACTTTCATTTACACGTAGCAGCGTAGAAATCAGAGCTTAAAAATAAAACATCCTTTCGTCCTATCTTTTTGCCAGTGGGTGTACCCCTTCTTCTTTATCCCCCTATCTGGTCCGTGCACACGGGCTTTACCAGCCTGCTGAACACGATGGCCTGTTTTTAAAAAAAAAAAAAAAACTGAGCAATGGAAGGATAAGAAAGAAGCAAAAGGATAAAGGATGTTGAGAAAGAATAGAAAGGAGGAATGAATCAAGGCATACACCAGTGGCCTGTTATCTCATTACAGCGGCACTGGCTTGTCATGCCCGACTGGCTGGGCCCCCAAGGAGCACCCTCACCCGCTTATAAGACCCTCTTTATTCAGCGAGCACTCTCGCATTTCAGCTTGGGCACAATGAAGGGCAATTCTCTCTAGCTTCTGAGCTGTCCACACCAGATTTTTGTATCCCAGCTCCACTAAGGCACACGGTCAAATTTAAAACACGGACACAGGCACATACACTGTGGTCTCGTTAGACGCTAGTTATGAAATGGTGCTTGCAGATAATGGAGGCTAATAGAGAGAGTGGATATCCATTTGTTGCACCATTTTCTCTGTATTCCAGCTCTCTAACATAATCCCGTGTGGATATTAGAACAGGAACTCGAGAGGGAACTGCTGTCAGCTGAAGTAGTGGAAATGAGCTTCCTCTCTCTGGCTTTTTTTTTCTTCTTTTCTGCCAAAATGAAGGCTCATTAGACAAGAAGGGAGGGCTGTTTCTAAATGAGATGGGCAGAGTGCTATTCAGCACTCCTGCAGATGGTGAATGAGAGACAGTCAAGAGGAAGGGAAAGACATTGGAAGAGGATGCAACAGATACAGAAAGTGCAGACAGAGCAATTTTACTAAAGTGGAGAAAAAGACATTATAAAAAAAAAAAACATATAAGCAGGAGCAGGGCCATGGTTCTAATTTCAGCTAAAGTGGTGAAATAATTGCACAAAATTGACTCATTTTGAACATTTATGTGAAAAAAAGCTTCAGTTTGAACAATTTCCCATCTTCTGTGGAAGGACTGAAAATGTTTCAGTTTGAAAACAGCAGAAGGGTTGGAAAGTTGAACATTTCCTTTATTTAAACCTCATCTTTGCAACATTTTACATTAATATTTGCCGATTCCAAAAGGGGCTCAATAGCAGTTCATGAAATATATTCAAACTTAGATCATATTTGTTTTGCTGCACTGAGCTGCTGATTTAATCACAACTGATTCATGCCTTAGAAATGCTGATACAGCTTTTCCTGTATGATTTGCTACTATGGCATAATTACTGAAGCTTTCCAGTATTAATAATTCTGTCCTTTATTGTCAGACTTGCACAGACTTGCAACTCTGGCAGGAACAAATGACTGATCTCAGTTAGAATGAGATGCAACAGGAAGCTGTCATCATCTCAAGACTGCCTCTCAGCATTTCACTCAGCTTTGGCAAAGTCCACAAAGGTCTGCAAGCCCAAGCATCTTGGTGTTGTTTACCTATAGGTCCTCGCCGTGTTTACTTCAGCTCAGGCGGTGTTTGCGTAACCCGTCCACACAGGAACAGGCCTTTTGTCAAACCAAACAAAACACCTTGGCGCCACAATTTATCACACGATGACTGCTGGATAAAAAAGAAGATAGAGAAACACAATGGTAGATTTACGGAGCTGTTGAGATATTAAAATCTGGCAGGTGCGTTTGTGTGTGTTTTGTTATTTTGAAGGGAACAGTACGACACTTTAAATAGGTTACTGTAAATATATCTGGAGATATGCATCTCTAGAACTCAGCAGTATTAAAATACACAGGAGTTGGCAGGACAGCTTGAGTTAGTCATCCCCCAGAGAGAGAAGCAAGTCTGCTTTCAACCTTTCTTCACATTTCAACTTATCTGAAATCTTATTTCCTCTCTGCCTCACTTGTCTTCCATTTCTTTTTCTTTTTTTTTTGTTAATCAAACACACTCGAAACTCTTGCACGTTTTGTCTCACACGCAAATCCAACAACAGAGTGTTTTTTTGTATTACTCCAAATGGACTAAAGAGCTATTTCGTGTAGAGTATTTATCCACACAGCATGTTTGGAAATGACTTGCAGAATGAATTGATTGGAGGATGGATGCAGAGAGGAAGTGAGAGTGATGGCAGAGGCGGCAGCACTTTGTCCAAACCCTTTTAGTGAGATTAGCTGTAGTTGTAATGTCTCTCTCATTTATCCCAGGTCAGCCTATCTGCTCTCTCTTGATTTAGCCTTATTTTAAGGCTGTTTAAACTGCCAGCCCAAATCAGTTTTTCTTTTTAGTAATTTGATGTTGTACACAGATTTGTTTTTCAAAGACAAAGCAGCTAAAAACAGTAAAAAAAAGAGGTGAAAATTAAAGCAACTTGTATCTAAATCATGTTTAAGCTCGTTTCAGATGGAAGTGGGTGGTCAAATCTGGACTCTCAGGCTAAATTTCTCTGCAAGCTTTTTAAGGTTTCGGGAAAATGGCACCACTCAAACACTCACCGACACAGTTTCCACTGCAACAGTGCAGGTGGTTTCAGTGCACTGCAGATACACTGTTACTCATAAAGTTTTAATCATTTTGTCTCAGAAATATTCCTCTTTTCATTTTATACACATCAGTTGACCAGGTGCTGTGATTACATAGCGAATCCCAGTCATCCATGTGAAACGAAGAATAAATCCTTTTGTCACACTCATTTTTAGAGAAAAGGTAAACATATTTCATTCTAACTTTATGGACAGGGTTAGGGTTAGATATTGTTTGTGGCAGTTTTGTTTACTTAAAGTCACTGTGATCAAATGCAAAGAACAGTGCAGAAATCTTACCTAAACTGTTTTTTTTCCTGCTGCCCCAACTAGATAGAAGTGTCAGTTCTCATTTTAACAATATGAAGATATTAGAGTGTCTAACAGCTGCAAAATGACTGCAGGAGATTGCATCTTTATTTAGAGTGGATGAAACTGAGTCCTTTCTCACTACTAACTTGCAGAAAAACAAAAAATAACAATCAGCTGCAGAAAATGATGTGTTTAAAGACTCATATTTGCTTGGGAAATTATATTTTGTGGTTAAAATTGGTGGATTATTGCACTGGTTTTCAAAAATTTCAGCTTTTGACCACCAAAATAACTGTTATATTGCTTATTACCCTGATTATTGCTAGTTAACACATTTAAACATCCCTAATTGGCCAATTAAACAAAAGCAGAATAAAAACACAAACAGTTATTGGACCATTTTTCTCCCAGTAACTGCTACTGTTTAATATCTTGTTCCACTGATGACAAAAATATGCTAACAGGGATCATTAAATTCATTTTTTTTTCCTTTCACTAACACAGATTTAAAAATTAAACCCAATTCTGCTGGTGAAGGTTCTCAGTCATCCAGGTCACAGTCATTTTCGTGGGGTAAAAAAAGTCAACTGGACTTTTTTCCTGGTTCTTGTAGATGTTTATCTGCTTTTCCAATGAGTTTCTTTACATCAAAACAAAACATTTAGGACTTCCAGCTTCTAACATGCAAACAATTCAACAAAGACCTTAACAACCCTCAGGATGAAGGAGGGGGATTGGTTTGTAAACCAGCTCACATGCTCATGTGAGGAGCTCCATCAGTGAAACGTCATCCAGAACCAGAAAAGTCCAGATGTCTGTTTTAATCTAATAGGAGGAACCCAAATCTTTGTATCAATTAACATGTATAAGAACTGTCTTTTTCCTGATTAATATGAATAAATAAAACCAATTGACTGAACAACATGTTCCTATATTACATGTTTTTTTAACCTTAATGTCAGTTGTTTCCCTGAACAGCACAAATTAATTTGTCACAATATTTATCTTATTTAGATGTCAGATCTATATGTAATAACATAAATACTAAAGTATTTTCAACCAGTTTGTCCAAATAAGTACAAACCATGAAGAAAAAGTTCAAATGACATAAAACTGTTAAATTAAAGTCACTGATTTCAGTTAACGCATTTTATACATAAACAACAGACAAAAGTTAAAGACTTGAGGGCAAAGTTATTACACTTGGTACAAAATATGTGTTAGGGGAAATATTAGCATTTAAGTATCTTAACACTTAATATGGAGACAAAATTAGAATTCAAGATAACGTATGGATTTTGTGAGTTCACTATTGGGAAGTAATTAAATCAAAACATATATAGTTGGAAATGTTGCTGTGATTTTGTTAAAATAAGAGAAATACAAAAGCTAGTTGCTCTGATTGGTTTTCATTTTCTCCATCCATCATCCTTCTATATTGCTCCTTCTGCCTTTTTGCTTTTTTTGGTCCTGTGGGCAATTTATAGTGTTTTCTCTCCCCCCCATCCCTGAATGCACCTCATTAGAACTCACCATTATGGACACTAGCAAGATTAGAGCTAACTTATGCAAGCAGATTGCCTCTGCCAAACACTGCATTTCATTGTGGCCCATTAAGGCAAGTCATTTACCTTGATAAATGGATAGAGGCAGAGTGGAATTGAAAACTCACAGGGGAGCCTCTCTTTCTCTCACTTCATCATTCCCCTTCTTCCTTTGCTTCAGTTTTTACTCCTCATTCATCTGCTGCATCTGCTTGCTGTCCTCTGAGACCCTTCTTAACTTCTTCTCACCTAAACTTTAGATCACAGTGCTCAACACTATCCCCATCTTATTTTTCACTTCATCCTTCCCTTCGATCCTTCCTCGTCCTATTTCTAAGTTTCTTCTCTTTTTTGGCCAGGGGCTGAGTTTCAAGGAAGGAGAGTATAGTGTGTGGGAGAAAGAGAGCGAGGAGGAGGAGGAAAAGGACAGGGTTTGTTAATTGGAGTGCCTGAGGCAAGGGGGGTGGAGGAGGAGAGGAGGGAAAAAAGGTCCTGGTTCTGAGGGCCCTCAAAACATTAAATATTAACACCTTTTCTCATCTTTGCCCCTTTAGTGACATGCTCTGATTGGGTTTGGTGCGGACGCACACAAACACACACGATTTCTAAAAACTAAAGGCAGCCAGGGCCAGACACACTGCAGTAATTGGAGACCCTCTCTCGTTTTATGCCCTTTGATTTATAATGTAATGAAATACCAGATGATATTTTCATCCAACCCAGCATCTTATTCACCACCACATTTCCTGCTTTTTTAAAAAATTCCTCTCTCTTTCTGGGTTTAATTCAAATGGGAATTCTAATAGAGGCAAAGACAATGACTGTTGTCATGCTAAGTCACTTCTAATGGAGTCGGTTATAATGGCGCCAGATTACGTCAGCTAAAAAGATATTAGCTGTATAAATGACTCAGATATTCTGCGTGAGAGATTAGCTGGTTTTTTTTATTCTGCTAGCCCTAATGGGAAAGGACATTTTGGTTTATTAGCGAGGTTGTGTATCAAAACGACTTTTTTCTGAAGCACTTACGCAGCACTAAAACTCTTCAGACTCATACATTCTTAGCTCTATTTATATACTCTTTGTAACATCCATTGACTTTGTTTTATTTTTACAGCCATTTCTTACTGCAGGGAAAGCAGAAGACTGCAGTGTCAGCGAGGCAAATTTATATTCTTCCTGTGTACTCTGTCTCTGTTTTAGTTCTTCCAACTCTCCTTGTCCTGATTTTTTCTTCTCCTAACTTCTACATTGATAACAAGTGAGGACCCCCCCGTTCCCACCCCATCGCCACACAAACACCTCTTATTGACTGCTCAGCTCTAAACTCCTGGCTTTGAAAGGGGTTGACTTCTCACCCTGTTTCCCGGGCAGCAAGACTCATGATGGAGAATCTCTCAGCGGACAAAAGAGTGTATGATGGCTCGACCTTGTAGCCCACTTCATGCTGTTTGTCTTGAGCTCCTGAACTGCTGTGAGATGATACAACTCGCAGTACTAAAGCTGTGATTTATCTGTCACACTAACACACACTGTGATTCTACCTCTTTGCCCTCTACTCTAACAGGCACTGCTGGCTTGATCCCAAACTCTACCACTTAATGCTCTCAGTCTTTTGTTGACGTCAGGCCTGACGGGTCGTAGTGAGTTCATTCATGAGAGGATGGTATAAAAAAGACACATCACTGTGACATTGTGAGATGTTTGGAAATAGTGTGATGTCATCTAAAAATTTAGAATAATAATAAAAAAAAATCAAACATGTAGATTGCAACTTGTGTGTTTTTCCTCTGTCAGTTTTTATTAATCACTTACAATTAGCATGATGCATTGCTAATGTAAATTACACTAGAGGTCATTTAGTTATTATATTTCAATTGCAAGTGCAGGCTGGATGTTGGTGTCGTTGCTTCGTACTGCTGCCTTGAAGCATGAGGGTTCTTGGATTGAACTCCTGCATGAAGTTTGTATGTTCTCCAGATACATGAATTGGTCTTCTCAGGATACTCTGGTTTCCTTGCATAGACTAAAAACATGTTAATTATTAGGGACCACTTCTTTCAAACTGATACAATACAGATAGTCGGATCTGACTTTCCGATATCAAGTACCAATGCCGATACTTCTACCACGCAAAAAATGCAATGAATTGGAAGACAGATTTTCTTCTCTTCTCTGCTTAATAAATGTAATGAAACGTAATAAAAATGACCCCAAACTCAAAATTTCAAGGTAAAAAATGAACATTTTCTGTGAAATGATTGCAGATTTTCCACATTTCAAATATCAGTTCATGGTATCGGTTAACTTTAACCGATGCCAATATGAGAACATTATATCAGCACCGATACCCGATACCAGTATTGGTGCATCCCTATTAATTTTAAGGATTGACAGTTCTAAATCAGCCCTGTGTGAGTGTGAGCAAGTAATGTTGTTAGTGTCGGTGGAGCCCTGTAACCCTCTCCTTACCCTCAACATGCCGGTATGGAAAATGGTTGAATGGATGGAGCTGCCAATGCGTTTCTCTGTAGCGATTGTAACAGCTGATGATCAATTTATCTGGTTAATTTGTTTGTTTGTTGTGGCTTTTCAATACAATATACCAGATACTGAAAAAAAAAAAAAAAAAACAATTACTGAAGAAACAGAGAACAGCTTGCAGTATGGTGTCATACAATCAATAGTGGAAATGGTATTGAGCTCAGAAATAATCAATTACAAACACTTCAAGTACTAAAGAATTGTTCAGGCCAATTAATCAGTGTACTTTTATACTTTTAATACTCTACTCTACATTTTTGGTTTATGCACCTTTTTGGAACACTACAGTTATATTTCACTAACTTTGCTTTAACTCGTGGGTCTGCAGAAAAGTCTGCAGAACTTTTATCATCACACCCTGCTAATTGCTAATTGATTGGTGTTTGAGTCAGCAAAATTACATCAAAATCAAATCCCTGAGAACATGCAACCATCTAAACTCCTTTCCTCATCCTCTCACATTTAACTTCCTGTCCTCTGTCTCTCCTTACTTTGTAAAAAAAGGAAGCTAGACCTTTGAATCCAAGTAAAGTGAACCATGTTTCAAGTGCTAATCACATCAGAGTGATTGAAAGTGCGCTTTGCACATCAGACATAAGGGATGAAACAGATTTTGAGCGAGAAGGTTGATATACGAGCTATAAAACTGCAGCCTTGGAAAGGGGAAAGATTACGCTAATACTGAAACTTCAGAGTAAAAGGTTACAGGATCCTTCAGCAATATGTGATCAGAAAGCCCATTCACTGGTGGAGGAAACATAGAGTTCTTGTGATTTAAGTGTCAATAAATAAACAAGAGGATAAACACAGTCTCCTCTGCTGCAGCCCGATAACTCTTCGCTGTAACAGTAAATGTGTGTGATTGAGCGTGTGTTGCTGCAGGGTCCCAGGTGTGAATTTGACTTCTGCTCAAGTGCAAGCCCAAACAGGAAGACAAGCAGTCTGTCCTTTATTCTTTAATCCTGAAGGTTAACACGTGGCATCAGAGCATGCAGGATTTATCTGTCTCACCTTTAATCAAGCTTCCTGCAGCTGAAGACACAAGGATATCACACCAAACCCCCATAAAATACAGGAAATCCACTGAAAATGAGGGCATCCAGTTTCAATGAAATGTGAGCACTAAACATATAATTGTGTTCGACTCTAATTACAGGCCCAGATATCATCTTTGAAGGACAATAAACGTCTGCTGCCAAGTTAGAGTTATGAGTGCAGATGCTTTAAAAGTTCTGTGAATGGTCAGATACGATTTACAAGACTGAAGCTGGATTTCAGATTGCTGTAATTGGTACTGCAGAGGGCTGCTGTCACTGTTAAACTGATCAAAAAATCTTTTCCTTTCTCTGAAACTCTTATAAAGTTTATTAATATTAGAATGTTGGTGGGAATCTGTTTATAAGGATGCTAAGAGAATCTCTTCCAACTTTAAAATCTTCGTTTGGGGAAATTCCAATAACGTCTCATTTCATTCGAAAATAGAAATTGCTCTACTTCACGATGCAGCTGAAACAATTACAAAGACATTCGCCGTGTTCAAGAGAAACTCTTTTCATCCTCGTTAGATATCAAGACTCAGTTCCTAAAACGGACATTTATTGACTATTTTGATGACGTGCAAATATCTTTCTGAATTGTTAATACCAGCAGAGAACAGGAAGAAATCATAAATACATCCAGATATTAGTAATTTGACCAGATTCATGATTGTGATTAGTTTTTTATTCTACCCTTCACTTCAGGATGTGATTGTTTTCAAATAGGACTGCAGGTCAGCAACAAGATGCAAAAATTCGAACTATTTCTAGGCAGAAACACTTCTGTGTTGTTTGTGTTTTTGTCTTCTTAATTTGTTGGTTTGTGTAAAACTTTGTAGTTAAAAAAACTTCTTGCAAAAATGACAAATTATTTCATTCCACACTGACAAAACTTCACATTTTTAATTATACATAGATTTTATTATTTTATATATTAAATAAGAATATAGATTGAAACTTTTCAAATCTTTTGTAAAGTACTATAAGATGAAGAGAGCTGGCAGGAAAGATGAGATGGACGGTAACCTTTTATTTACAAGAACATATACAACCACCGAGATGTAAAGTGAGTGTGAATATAATCTACTGGTGCTAATTAGATTACTTGACTCTGTGAACTTGTCTTTTCCCAGGTCCAGTGTCATTAAGATATAAGACAGCTGGATTCTCAGGAGAATGTGTTTGACTTGAGATCATGCGAGAAAACAAATACTAACTCAGATCAAGCTGAAAATCTAATTGTAAATGGGAATAACAAGTTTCATAATTAGAATCCAATGACAATTTCTCCTTATTTAAAAACCTGCTGAGGGTGAGAAATTCTATGTCTTTGTGTTTTTATTAGTTAATATGGGGGAAAAGAAGAACTTGCAATAATTTAATTAGAGGAAAATGGATCCAAAAATCATCAAACTGAAGTCCAATTCTTGCTGTAACAACCTCTCATAAATTTAATGAACAGTGAGATTCTAACTCGTATCAGACATGTATTTTTTTTATTTTACTAAAGTTCAACTTAACAAACATTGCACCAATTTTTCTTCTAAACAGGAATTTTGTAAATTTGGACTCATGTCCAAAAAGACAGATAATAATTAACATTAGCTCCAGTTGTTTTCACAATGTGATTGTTTATGTGCTGTTACCTTGGTCACAAACAGTTTTACTTCTACTTTTGCCTTTTTCAGTGACTTCCTCTCTGTCTGCCTGTCTGTCATCTCTGATGTGGTCATCTTACTGTGTTTTAAACTGTCTCTCTATGTGGCATTCATTGTTGGTGTGCTGGTTGATTGCAGCAGCTGCTGTTCCCGTGCTGCACCTGTTCTTGTCCCATCACTCAGTCGTTGATGGACTCCATGCCTTACATGGACCCACCCTGACACAGCCAGTCTGACCCAGCAGGCCCCCCCACACACACACAAACACACACTAACAGTTGACACATACACCCACATGTGTCATGTAGCATAAACCAACGCTCCATTTCATTTTGAATTGTCAACTGCTTTACTGGTTAAGCTTCTAATAAAAGAAATAAAGAGTAAATGAACAACTTTACCTCAGGATTCTAAAGAACCGCACCGTCTTTGTGGTTTCTTTGTTTCACTGCCTGCTGTTAGTGTTAGCCATTTGAACAAACAATTCTTGTCTTTACCTTGCGCACCTACTTTTTTTTTCTCTTGACCTTTTCTGAGCTTTTTTGGATGAATTTCTGAGCTCGTTGAAGTTTGTCTGCCAGAATGAAACTCACTCAACAGTTTCCAGAGTGATCCAAAGAGTGCAATCTGAAGTGCAGTCAGACTGAATGCAAAAAGACATGTGCCTGATCAAGTCTGTTAACACCGATGTCTCTACAACCATAAACACTCATTCAAACTGTATCTGTGGTGATATCAGCTGTTTTGTGAATGTATTTGTTCTTGTGCAGTCGGTATATTTGTTGAGCTTTGCAGTCAGTTTCATCTATTTTGTCTCTGCTGGAGTTTTTATTGTTATAGATTCAAGCTAGAATTTCATTTTGGGTAAAACCAAAAAGTCAACTGTAAAACATGTTAATGTAGAATTTTATTGTGCCATCTAAAATAACAAATAATCATGTCATGTCAGTTGAAAACAAACGATATGTACAGACATAGTACTATTATTTATATTTAAAATATGCATTTATTAATAAAATGCATATATGCATACAAAAAAAAAAAGAAAAAAACTCGTATTTGAAGTAAATAACAAATTGAATGTCAGTATTTTGGAAAAGCTGCTGATCAGTAAAAACTAATAAATTCGGGAAGCGGCATGTTGTTTTCTTTTCATTACTTGGTGATGTAGGTGACTCAGTCCTTCATGACATTGAGCCACTGTCTTCCACATTCAGATTCTGTTTGTTTGCCAACAGTCTAACCCACTAATCCTGTTAGAGTTTTGGACCAAATGCACACAAACACACACACACACAGACAGACACACACAACATGTTGCACTCACCTTGTCCTTTCCAGTTTGTTTGTCTGATGTTAATCTTCTGTACACTCTACATGTTTGTGTTGGTGGTGAAGATATGATCTATCACTGTTATATATGCAGTCTGAAGTCTAACAAGTTTCTATAGGACCCTTAGAATTAACATCCCATAGTTTACGGAGCTCTGAGTTACTCGACTCATCCATCACTTTTCACATAAGTAGTATTTGGGTTGTCATGGCAGCAAACAGGTAATATCTACTAAGAAAATGAATGACAGCTTCACAGTGAAGGTGACTGTTATGTTCTTTTGCTTTTTTTTTCGGTTTTCTTTGTTTTCTTCTTCAGCTTACTTGCAAATCCTTTGTTTCTGTAGGGAAAATGTGTTTAAAAAGGGCTCGAGCACTGGGTATTAAAAAATGCTCTTTGAGATTGGGGGATAAAAGGAGGCGTGTCAAAGAGAAAAAGGCTCCTAGTTTGATGTCCAGAATACGACAGTAGGTGAAGCAAAAACAAGAGACGAAAGGAGGACAAGAGAGAGGATCCAGCTGGTTCTTTTCATAATGAGAGGCACCCTCTTCTCTCTCTCTCTCTCTCTGGGACTGTGTATGTGTGTGTGAGAGGGTGAGAGAGAGAGAGAGAAAGATGCAGGCAGGGAGACGAGTTGAAGAAAAAGGCAGACAGAGGGTTTTAAAGTTGGTTTCACATTAACTTTTCAGTAGACGTGGGACTGACACAACCCTCTGGGTCTCCTCCTCTCTGCCACGCTGCTTTGACTGCAGACCTTGGATGTTTTTTTCCACACACAATAACCTTATCCACAGATTTTTTTGGGCATTTCGGTCACTCATAAATATCTCATGTATTATAGATATACTGTAAGAGCGTATGTGTGTGTATTATGTGGGTGTGTACAAGTCACATTCTGGCCTCCTTGTTCCCATCTGTCTTTCTATCCGGTCACGCACCCCATCACACACACTACCTCACACACACTTTCCCTCTCTTTGGCTAAATCCGATTATCAGGCCTGCATCGGCTAACAAGACCCCCATGAAAGTAGTCCACTCCCCCTTTCCCTCTAAAAGCCCCCCACTTCTCTGTATTTTTAAACAATTTTTTCCCCCTATCTGACTCACCCACACAAACACACTGCTAGCCATTAGCCTGTGTGTCGAAATACACAAACATATTTGAGCACATGCTGCTTTAGGCCCAGATTGGACTGAGGACTCCCTAATTATTCTTTAATTGCCTGTCTCTGTCTGTCCAGCTGCCTCATGTGTAAAACACAGAGGAGCGGCATGATTGATCGCTCCAGACTGAACATATTGTGAATGACACCAAAAGATGCACTTGAAAGGGAGTGAGGAGTGAGGGAGAGACAAAGAGTAAAATCAATGAGAAGTGACTTGGCTAAAGGAAGCAGGGTGAAGTACAGATGGAAGCTGCTGATTAATATTTTCAAGCCATATTATTGCCTCCAACCAGACGTCAACACGAGCTAATCACCCACAGTAGATTGTTTGTTCTGTGATTCATGCTAGCACTCTCATGTAAACTGTCTTCACTCATTACATTTTACTATCATAATCCTATAAAAACACAAATAATTGTGTTTAGCGGCTCTGAAAGTGAGAGCTTATTTTTTGTCTGGATATGTTGCATTCGAGGTTAAAAATGCTGCTTAAAAAGGGACACGAGATTAAAATTTAACACCGTTTTCACACAAAATGTGAAATAAGATCAAGTTTGTGTAGCTTGCAGTGTTAAAAACGATCTGTCAGCAGATGTCAAATAAAACATTCACATTTGAAGTTTAAAAATACCACATCCTGTTTTCACCATGAGTCATTGTTGCTATAGGAACCAATCTTTTGCCTCATAACATCATTCCTCCTTTAATTTACTGCCTTTTTCTAATAACTCTTGGTGATTTCTAGTCATGCAACAGTTGAGTTGGAGTTGCTGCTGGTACGTTAAAGACAGATTAATGAGATCAATAGAATAATTAGGATTTTTCCTATGGGCATCAAATGTGGTCTCACTAGATTTAACAATCAATAGTTCTTGCAAGTTTTTACAAAAATTATATTTACCATGTTCAAACTTTCAGACCAGTCCATCATATAGCATCATTACTCATGATACAAACATAAAGATGACAGTAATCGAACCTAGAAAAGTGTGAGTACCAGAGACCCATTTGATTTATTATTGTGAAAGCAGCATTTAATGGGACTCTAAGTGCAGCTGAAAAGGGCAGCACGGTATTTATTTAAGCATTCAGGTACATCTGCTTGGCTGGTTTGCTGTACGTTTTGGCAATGAACAATCACGAAGGCTCAGTGTTGGTTTAAAGAACTAACTGACACCAACACTTGAAATCAAAGTACTTTTAAAGAAAACAAATTGCCAAAAACAGGAAATTGAGAAACAGGATTAAAAATAGATTAGAGGGAAGTGAAAAAAAGTCAATAAGTGAAGTAAGAGAAAGAATAAAAAAAACTGGCGAGAGACGTTCGATGTTTTCATCAAATGTCAGTACATCAGTGACCTCTGACCCCTCTGTGGTTTGTGGATTGGGATGAATCACAGCATCTGACTGCAATGAAATGTGTCTCACCAACACAGAGCACCAACAGTGTGCCGGCTAATTTTGACAGCACACTGTTATCTGCTTCCAGTCTTTTCTTTTGCCTCTTCTCACCGCAGCCAGATAACAAGACGGCCATCGTTCAGCTCCTCTCATCTCTCTTTAGACATCCGAAGCAAACTCTCTTTCATCCTTGCTTGTCTACATTTCTCTGCCTTGTTAATAAAACCACCCTGTCAAAAAGCTACCATTCCCTGAAGTCCATCCTCTCTACTCTTGGCAGTTTTTCACAACAAATAAATTATTCAGCTGTAGATTTTGTAGTCCTAAAAATTGATGCCATGATTAATTTATGTTAGTGTCCACAATATGAGACTATGTTCTACATTAGCAGTATGTACCCCCCCTTTTGGAATATCAATGTCTATCAAGAGTTGTTGTTTTTTTAATGTTAATGGTAATAATATTAACATTAAGAAGTCTCAGGCTGAAATTTTAAACATTATATTAGATTTAACATGCAAAACATGGTTCATTTTATCTTTTAGGCTTTTATTTATTTACATTAAAATGTCCTAGATTGGATTTTATATTATCACAACAGTAAAATTCTGATTATATACAGACTGTATTTGATTTCTTTAAGGAAATTAAACAGTTTTCCTTCTTCCCTCTTTCCTTTTCCACTTCCACCACCTCCAGCTGTGGAAGAGTTTATAGTGTATAGACAGATAAAGAGAGTAAAGTGAGTGATAATGGTCAGGGTAAGTCCTGATGTATCTGTTAAACTGGGAACATTGAACACATCAGTAACAAAGACTTTTAAAGGGCCTACTTTTAAATCTAACACCACATGTTGTCTAAGTATAGATGAAATAACACTTAAAAAATAGTTTTGAATTTTCTGCTTAAAGTACTAGACCTTGTGTTTTGTTGCATAAAATATACTTCAATTTTAGGTGTAATATTTTTTTTTCACATATTAACATTCCACAAAGTTAATATAAATCATAACTTTAGAGGCTTTGTATTATTTTGGTATAAATGTGTATGTGTACACGTGCATGGTGTGATTATATGACATGGATCTGGTGTCATTTGTCTTCTCTATCTGTATGTGTGAGCTGGAACTAAGTTGTGTGAGTTCATGGTGGCCAAACATCTATTGGATGAATGAATGTACTGCAGCTTTGTAGGTTTGAACAACCCCGGAGATGTTTTTGCTATAAAAGTGTCTGATAATCACCGACTGTGTCCTTTTGTTTCTGGTGTGTGTGTGTGTGTGTGAGAGAGAGAGAGAGAGAGGAGTGATGAGAGTAAATTGCGGAAGGCAACACAGGAAAAGGTGTGTTTTAATGGCGACACAGTATCTCATATACGCCACACAGCTGCCCCTAGTTCTCTCTACTCTTTGTTTGAACATTTGGGAGCCTGGAGGTTCCTGAACAAACACAGAGAGGCTTTTAATCTAATAACACATGCAGACAAGTTGTATTCATTGTGGTTTTATTTGTGTTTCCTGTCTGTCTTCTTGTTCTTATTTGTTTGTCTTCACTGTTCAGTCCTTACCAAGAACAACTGCTAAAACTTTTATTTATTTATTATTATTTTTTTATTATTATTATTTCATTTTTTTGTATTATTTTTTATTTTATTTTATTATTATTTTTTTTTTTCATTTTTTTTTTTTGCATCTTTCTTTATTTGAACTGTTGAGAAGCTCTGCTGAGCTTTTAACAATAATCACACCACAAGTAGTTGGATTTTGCAATGTGCAGGACTTCTGTTGTAGTCTTCTGTTCTGCTTTTAAGCCTCCTTTGCACTAAAAAAATTATCCCCACTATGACATCAAAATCAACCAGAACACGCGTAGTCTTGGAGGAGGATCTTGGTGAATCCTTTGGACATGGACTAAGAATGCAGCCAGCTCCCCATTACACATGATAGTGTGTGATAGTTCAATGTGCCGTACTCACTGTGTATCAGAAACATTCATGCCAGTTAATTATTCTAAAATGTTACTTCAAAGTTGGAACTCCAGTCTTGATTCCAGCACTGAAAAGGTTGATTTGCAATCTGAACATTTGTTTTCACCCAGTTTTGACTGTGTCTTATCATCTGTGCGGTTGGTAAGCACAGCTGGAAGTGAGAAGTGATTGAAATGGAGACATCAAGGTTTCTAGGCCTTTACAGTAATCCCTCAGTATATTGTGCATCGATTTTTGCAGCTTTGTTAAATCATGGATTTTATATGCAAGCTCATCTAAATATGTCATGGACAATGGGTCTTTGTATTTCTGATACATGCTTCCTAAGTTGGTTTGTCTGGTTCATTTATTACACAGGATGCTATTGGTGGATGACTGAGAAGCATACAGCTAAGTATCCTGCATCCTGATTGGCTCTGCAAAGGATAGCGGNATTAGATTCTGCTTTACGTCAGATTGTCACTCATCTTGTCTCGCTTAAGTGTGTTTCTTTACATAAAGTGTGTTTATAAGGGCTTAAAATATATTTAAAATAAGCATGTACGGTTTGTACTTGGCAGATTTTCACCTTTTGAAGGATGTTCTGGGATGCAACTGATGTGATTGAGGAGGGATTATTGTTATTTTTGGCCGTCATGACCAAATACAGACTTCTTCTTCTTCTAACTTTTAGATTCAGATGTCTACAGAACTTTTACTTTTGAACCAGATTTACCTTGATGTCTATGAACACATGGGAAGTTATTTATACATATTTTCAACTCAAAGTTCCCAATAGGATGAGCTTCAATGTGTTCTTGGTTTCTTCCATTTTGAACACATTTTTAAATACAAGAATAAACGTTGTTAATGGTGCCAAAAATGATCAAATTTAAAACGTGATCATATTTTTGAAATCATTATTAATGACACCTCTATTCGTCTGCTTACTTTCTGCACAGTTTTTGTAACTTCATTTTATTCTGATTCTTCTTTACAGTTTGCAGTGCAGTTGTGACTGTGACTACTGATCATGTGGTGGAAGTGATGAAAGGAGAGACAGCTAAACTACCCTGTTCCTTCACTGGCTCACAGACAAGCAACACTATTGTTGAATGGTACTTTGTAAGTATCTTCCACGTGTGTTTTTCTTTTTACTTTAACAGTATTCATAAGAAAAAGATGGATGTTAGACAC
>SSNP01000033.1:1485787-1497960 GCA_006937955.1 Pachypanchax playfairii
CACTTTAAATCTGCTATTTCCAGTTTTTTCCTCCCCTCTACT
Organism: Pachypanchax playfairii; assembly: GCA_006937955.1. Classification (NCBI taxonomy): domain Eukaryota; kingdom Metazoa; phylum Chordata; class Actinopteri; order Cyprinodontiformes; family Aplocheilidae; genus Pachypanchax; species Pachypanchax playfairii. The sequence goes on from SSNP01000033.1 coordinate 1,485,830, forward strand.
TTTGTGATGTTTATTCCAACACGTGTTCTTTTATTTTTCTATCCATTTAGGAGGAAAGTGGCAGCAGGAAACGTGTGGCTTTCCGTCCACCAAATGGGGAGGGGGAAAACGACAATGGCACTCCTCTGACTGACCGGGCCACTCTTAAACAGGATTTTACCTTGACCATCACCAACGTTAAACCCTCTGATGAGCTCACCTTCTACTGCCAAGTCACTGCTGGTCCTGGCGGGTCTGGAGAAGCCAAGACTGAGCTGAAAGTCTTCAGTATGTTGGTCATATATATCTAAAACCGCAAAAAACACACACATAAAAAAAAAAAAATGAATGTAAATTGACTTGATTTGCTGCTGTCACTTCAGGTTTTAAGGGTTTCATCTGTGAGATCTGTATGTGTGTGTGTGTAAATGCAGACCGTGACTTAATGGCAATTGATTTATTTTACTGATTGCATTTCACACCAACATACAAAAAAAGAACCCTCATGTTGCTTTAAGTCGATAACATCAGGTTTGTTACATTTGTTAGAATTAGATAATATTTCTGGGGCATTTTAAATCTCTCTGAGAAGCTGGAAGTTGCCAGATTATTTTGAAAAACTCTCCAAAAATCACAATCTCATCACTTTTGATATTATTGACGAATAATTTAATCATGACTGTCACGTCTCATATATGGCTTCTTAATAAGAGTTCAGATTTATCCCTGGGATGCTAATCTCTGACCCTGATGCAGGCCCCGGTGTCCTTGCCCTTCCAGTAGCGAGAGGTGTTCATTTGCATTTTCAATTGGTCTCTTAAAAGAGAAGAATTTATTTAAGAGGATAAAAGCAACCTTTTTTTTTGATTAGTGATTAGTGTTTACAGAAAAATGAATTAAACAAGATTGTATTTGTGAATGAACCCAATCAGTGTTAGATAATACCTCAGTGGAGTGACAGCTGGAAAAAAAAAGGCAAGAAAAACAACCAGTTGTCTTAAAAATCAACAGTTGTTCTTTGGTATTCATTTATTTGACCCTTTTGACTCGCTGGAGATGAATTATGTTTTCTCTGCTTTAACATAATGGGACTAGGTTATTGGGTCAGCTGCAGCAATTTCCTTTTAAAATTATGCCCTGAATGTAAGAGGATATAAAAGACAATTTGTAATATTCAGATTAGGTCTTAAAATAGTTCAGAGTGTAAACAATGGGTTTGTGTATAAAGTAAATGTCTCTGTATTTTATTAGATCTTGAAAAATTAGTGGTTGCAGCAGTGTCACACACACACACATGCACACACACACAGATTCAGTCTGGATTCCCCTCTCCCATGGCTCCTGGTTTTGGAGAGTCCTTGAGAGTGCAGTGGTCCTTCAAAATGGAGCTACGGGGAACAGAGGCTGAAATCTTTACCCTAGAAAACAGACTACCTCCCATGTTTTCAAAAATCTGGGAGTGAGCCATCGAGAGGTTTGTTTTTTATTTTGTAGGGTGGGGGGGGGGGTTGAGTTCCAGAAAGGAACCCAGCTAGTGCCAAAACTAAACAGTTCAAGTACCAGGGACATGGTGGGGATTTAACTCCAGAGCTGTCCATTTTTATAAATGGTCAACAGCTGCAGGAGGTGATAAGATGACCTTCAACTAGCGAGATTGTAAATAAAAAAAGAGAAATAAGAGGGAATGCTCACACCTGTGGCTTTATGTGTGTGCATGTGGGGGTGTGGGTGAGCTCCAGGGAGGAAGAAGTGGGAGGTTTTTGTAGTTTGACCCTTATCTGCTTCTATGAACAGGGTCAGTGAGGAATACCAAGAAGGATGTTATTTACTGCTTGATTTAATTAGCAAGGTCAGCAGGTGTATGGTGTAGGATACGGACAAGGAAAGTCTGTGATTGTGTCTGACTATTAAAATAAAAGATTTTCTTTTAGTGAATCATATTAATTATGTTTTATTTTTCTCAGTTGCTCCCGAGACTGTAGAAATCACAAAACCATCAACTCAGGCCATTTCAGTGACAGCAAGCAGCAGCTCAGAGGTTTGTGTGGTCTCCTATGTGTTTACATACTGCATGATTTTGGTTCAATCGTTTACACTTCCTGCTTTTCCCATTTGTATCAGATTTGTACATGCATTGCAAAAAATGGCCACCCCCAGCCAAGAATCATCTGGTACAAAAATGACAAACCTCTTCCAGAAGTCAAAGACAAGACAGAAAGTATGTCTTCAACCCAGCAGATCATGATTGATTTACTGTTGTAAATGTATTTATTTAAATTCATTCATCTGACTTTTTTATTAGAAACCTACATGGTTCCCTCTGTGGTGAAGGAGGCTTCAGGTCTCTTTACCATTAAGAACATCCTGTACATGCAGCCCACCAAGGAGGACAAGGACTCACAGTTACACTGTATTGTGGAGTACAACCAGCCTAAAGGACAGATCAAGCAGATGAAGTCTAACACTGTAAAAATCGATCTGAGCTGTAAGTGAAGGAGCTTTGGGATTAAGAAATAACATGGATTTTTAATCCATAGTGAGAAATAAAAATCATCTTTGTCTTTTTGTGTGATTGGTTGCACGCAGTCATCCACGCAGTCACAGAAAGAACACGCTAAACACTTTACTAGCAAGGACTTTTCCAGTTATTGATGTTTTCCGTTAACACATACCTCATTTTAATGCTTTTTAGTGTTGGCTGTTAATCATCAACGCAGGTTTCTAATCCAGCCAGTTTGTCTGGTGCAAAATGTTAATCCAAATCCAGACCAGACAGATTTGGGAACAAAGAAGAAAAAAACGGGACAGACTGTAAAAAAAAAAAACAATCTGCTGCTTTTCTGAGGAATTAATTTGTTTTGCAAGCTTTAAAAATAAATTATTTACCCAATATGTTTTAGTTCTTCTGCTATTTTACTTTTCAGCTACTAAATGTGCTTTTTGTGTATATTACTGGAAAATTCTTAAGTTATTTTTCTGTGCTCTTGCGTTGCACTTACACTGTTAATGTTTTATACATTATTTTTACCGAAAACAACATCCTCAAATGTAATTGGCATGTCTGCAGCCATAGAGCCAAACATTGTTACATTCTGAAATACAGCAGTTCTCCTATTATCACCAAGTTAAAGCAACATCTTTAAACAAACAAACAAAATATTTATATCTTTACAACAGTGACTTACTATCACCTCTTTAATGAACCTGTATTGTGAGATTTTTTTGTCTGTTTAATTTGTTTCTGCAGTACTAAAGCAGTCATGCATATTTTAGTGCATTTTAGAAAATGCATCTTGCTCAGAATCGTCCAAAATAAAATACTCTAATGAAACAACACAACCAAAGCCAAGTCAAAGGCTCAAATAAAAAAGTAGTTATCTAAAAGTGCTGAAAATGAGTCTTTAGCTAATGAACATTAATAACCCGCGACAACATGATGCACTGAGAGAGTATTTCCATCTCTCGTTCTAGATTTGCAGTTTAAAAGTGTGTGTTTGATCTTCTATATCTGTTCTTGTTCCTGCAGATCCATCTGAGAAAGCAACATTCCGTTTACAAAACTCTGGTCCAATCAAAGAGGGCGATGATGTGGTCATGAAATGTGAGACTGATGGAAGCCCACAGCCAACAGATTTCGATTATATGAAAGATGTATGTAAACGCAACATGCAGAGAAGCTTTTCGCAAACCTCGTTGTTCAGTTTTTCCAACTTTTGAATCGATCTTTTTTGGATTTTTAGGATAAAACCTATCCTGGTAAAACAAATCTTCTGACACTGAAATCTGTGAAGCGTACAGACTCTGGCAGATACACATGCCAAGCCATTGACTATGAAAACCTTGATGCTGAACTTAAAGACTCCCTCGACCTCAAGGTCAACTGTAAGTGAGACACGTAAACATGTAAATTAATACAAATTATTGTACATTAAGAACCATTTACTTCTGTTTCTGCAATTTTAAGGGATGAGTAGACTTTACATTTTTATTGTCACCTCATAGAAAGCTACATATTTTATGGTATTTCCAGTCATAATAACTCTCAGCTGCCGACTTTTTCTTTTTGTCAGACATTGATCCCATGAATGTGACCCCGAAGGAGCCTCTAGTTGTCATGCTTGATGAAAAGGTGGAGTGGCAGTGTAAGACCAAAGCATCTCAAAGCCACACTGTTCAGTGGAAAAAGGTAATTGTTTTTCTTTATCAGCTTGTACTTTTTTATAAACTTTTCTTCTGTTATTTGTCCTAAAAGAAAACGAATCATTCCAATTTTGTCTCTTGCTGACTCAATTTTTCTGAAGCTTCAGGATGTATTTGGGGTTTTTATCTGATTTATTCTATTCTGAGGAGTGCAGTTTATTATTATAATTTTTATTATTATTATAGCTAGGTGATTATGCACACTACCAGCCAGAGACATGTTATGACAGTGACCTCATATGTGGACACATTAAAGTATTTTCATTCAAAGTTTTCCTTTTACAAAGTTTAAATGTACCACATAACAATTAATCTGCTCTATGTAAATCATGACTCAATTATATCTTAAAATTTTTATATGAACTTTTTATATTTGGGTTCACCATTTAAAACACCTTCATTGTTTGTTTTTTTATATGTCCTGAATATATTCATTCCAAAAATAATCCCTCTAACGTTGATCATTTGATTGCAATGATAAAGCTGTCCACCAGGGTTTGATCCCACATCAAAGGAGTTCGGATTTGACACACTAACTTTAAGTAAACGTACTTTGCTCAGAATAACGAGAGGACTCTGAAACTGACAGCAACAGGTTGGAGACAGAAGGGTATGAGACTGATTGATTTTAACAGTCTGTGCAACACAAGGCAGCTGTGTAGTACAGACTGTGAGTCCCGCTGTGCAGGGCAGGATACAGTGTTAGAGCTGTTCCACATTGTCCTTGCAGACTTGTCTGGGTGTCCCTGCAGCTCTTTGTATGTCTCAGAGCTCTAAAACTGTTACTGACAATGAGAAATGTTTTAAATTCACTCATTTAAACAAACTCGTTTTGTGTAAAAATGACTGTTTAGCTGCTTAAAGCCTTTTAGTTTGTTGGATTTCTTCTTTCAGAGGCTGATGTTGGTTCACAGTCATGTGTTCCATTTAAAGACTGACCTTGATGCTGCTTGTACTGTCTGAATGTGAAAGAAGTAACACAGACCTCTGATGTTTGTCTTTAATGACATTTTGGAGCTCGTGGTGAAGCAGAAATTGTGTTTTGTTACATTAGATTTGAACTTTCACCTCAAGACAAGTCATTTCNACATCTTACCTTGGGATTTGTAAATAAACACACTGAAAGTTTGATATATTTATTATAGCTATATTTGTTATATTTGCAAGATCAAGAAGAGTTGTTTTTGCAATATCGCCACTAATTTTTACAAGATCTTGATGAAAAAAATGAGTTGAATCATTTAAATGGCTTCTCCTATTTATTCTTTAAGTAAGTCCAGTACAGATTATTAAACCTTTTAAATGAATATTAAATCAAAAGTTTTCTCTCCAGAATCTAAATGTAAAGTTTAAAATGAAAGCTCTACCTTGTTGCGTACATCCCTGCCACTTGTTATGAGTGGGGGTGTTTCTGCAGTGTCAGGCCTGTTGTTGTAGCTTGTAAATCTTTTGTTGTGTCTCCTGGGTGTGATAGAGGCCGGGTCGAGAATGTGTTGCTCTTAGGTAGAAGAATTCCTATGAGAAGAATTGCAAGGGAAAGGTTTATCATGGAGGATGATCTGTTATTGCTGTGCTGTCGAACAGTGTGTGTGAAGATTTCTCTTCTGTTATCCCTGCACACCAGCACGCTCTCAGCCTGGATTTCCACAGAACTCTTCCGCTCTCAATTTCAAACAGAGAGAAAAGAAAAGAATAAAATAAATGGATAGTAGTGTGAGTCCAGTTGGTTTTATCACACTGTGTTTGTGTTGCTCCAGGGCTCAGACGTCCTCTCACAAGACGGCACTCTATTAATATCAAATGTTACCTATCAAAACGCTGGACAGTACGTGTGTGTTGGAGCTGTTCCATCTGTACCAGGTCTCACTGCCCAGGCCCATGTCAACCTGACTGTAAAAGGTAATATACTCACTACATTCAATCATAAAACCCTGCAAAGTCAAAAAACAACTTCCATTCACATTTTTTTCTTTTGGTAAGTCTTAGAATTATTTGAAGATCAGATATATTTTTGGAGCACTCATACAGTCCTGTAATAAAACCAGCCACAATAGTGGGAAAATGCAAGTATTATTACAAACATGAATAACTATTTCAGTCACATGACACTGTTAAGGCAGGTTTTATTTACAGTGTAAAGAAAAGAAACTGGTCATGAGCTGTTCTGTGATCTGATAAATTACAATTAACCAGATTTAACTTGAAAAGTACAAGTTTTGAAGCAGCTATTGAGGCTTTTAGCAGTTCGACTGACTACAGCTGGGTGTATTACAGTAGCATAAGTTGATGAGAAAAAAAAAGCAGACCTGTTAACGCTGCTGTAATACAACTTTAAAAAGTTCAAATTATCTCCAAATATTGGATTTTGATTAAAAACTGTCACTTATCTTCCATAATTTTCAGATAATATTGGGTTTGACTGATTTACAAACCATTGCACCATAATTTAATTTAGATTTTTTGAACATGAAACAAACAAATCTAAATCACAGCTGAATCTTCTTTCCGTACATTTTGATATGTATTTTGTAAATTTTCATATTGTCAGTCCTCATCAGAAACTAATAGCTGTCAGTGGCCTCCTAAATTACAATCAGAGTAATAAATTTTTTAAATTAGCTCACAACACTCACACAAAGATCTTCTAACAATGCTCAGAGTTCGAGGGTTCAGCGTATTGTTTCAGTGAAATAGTGGAAACAGCTTTCACTTCCTTCCTCCTGGAGATGATGAGATTTTATTGCATTGTTCAGGAAAACCGAGTATCGAGCCTCCTGCTGCTGGACAAGTGACGAAGGAAGGAGACACGGTGACTCTGACGTGTTCGGCTTTCGGCTTCCCACTCCCTCAGTTCACCTGGAAACCCTCAGGAAAAGAGGTATGCTTGTGAAAACACAGCCAAAAGATCCAGATAGAAAATGAATCCTTCTTTTTACTCCTTTTGTTTGTTTGTGGTTTACTGGATCACTTGATGATCGCTTATTTCTTAGAAGTGTTGGCAAACCTGTGTTAGTGTTTTCATTTGCGTCAGTATGTGAAGTTTAAAGGCACAGTTTCTCCAAACTTCCTCACTATTTCACGCCTGACTCCTCTGAATCATCAAATAATTTCTAAAAAAAAATCTCTCATGAAGCAACTTTAAAGAAAATTCAGCTTCATTACTAAAATATTACAGAAAGTGATGAAATAAGATAAAATTTTAATGATAGTTTAAAAAAATAAAAAGAAACTGGGTAATTTCAGAAAAAAATAGTGATACACGAAAGATCAAACATAAGGGATAATTTCACTTGCTTAACTGACCAAATATTTTTGGGAGAAGTGGAAAGGAAAAAAAAAAAAAATATATATATATTTCATTATCTTATAAGCAGAAAACAAATAAATGGATGCACAATTATATTTTTACATTATAGGCTGGAAAACACAGTTAATTTGATAAAAATCCATATTGTCTCTCATCGATTTGTTCTTCTTCATTCCTTTCAGTCTGTATCAGTGGAGGGTAACAAGGTGGTGAGCACTGTGATCCTAGAAGCTACAGGTGATGTTATGGAGAAAGGGGTGACCTGCGAAGCCACCAACAACTTTGGAACTGATTCAAAGTCCTTCCCAGTTTCTCTCAAACGAGGTCAGTGTGAAGTGTCAGCCTCCCACATGCACCTTTCAGTTGAAGCAGATACTTTTGTAGTTAAATCAAACAATGAATACTTTATGAGTACATGAGTACTTTATGAATACAAGTAATACTTCAGATCTTTTTTAAGCGGCGTTCAACAGAAAGGTTTGTGAACAAATACTTTCTCACCAGTTGCAGCTCTTTGAATAACCTCAGTCTGGTGAAACAGAGATTAATTCTGACTTAATTCATGAGCTAAAAGTCACATCTGCAAAGTGGATTACTGCCACTGTATAAAACAACTCTAATCTAACAAAATATCAGTGGTTTTCATAAAACACTATTTTATATGTGTATAAAAAAAACATTTTCCATTAAACATAGATGATCTTCTTTGTAGCTAAACTTGTTTTGACTAGCTGCTAGCTTGACCAATCAATAAATAAATCAGGAACATGTGGAAATGTACTACAGATTGTAAAGGGGCCAACAAATGCCAGTGTCAAGATGATGTTCTTCCTGTCGGCCATCACCATATAGAATAAAAAATATTGTATCCTTCCAAATATTTCTGGACAACATCAGTCTAATGTGGGTGTTTAGGAGTGATTAAAAGCTGCATGAATTTCTTCTTGTTCTAGTAAATGCAACTGTGATTTGGTTTGGGTTGGGTTGGGTTGGGTCTAATCATGTGTAAGTTGTGTTAACCCAATCATTGTGTCTGAATTACTTCACAGTCAAATTCAAGTCTTTCATGTTTGTGGAACTAATGAGGTTAAATATCTAAAACAAAACTACTTACTGCTGTTTGTCAACTTACCACTTAATCCTGGTTTACTGTTTTACAGCACTATAATCTTCAACCTTTTTCTTCTGCTTCTTCTTCTTCTCTTGTAGCATTGGGCAGCTCACCTGAAGGTAGACCCTTCTCCCTCCTCCTCTTCCTCTCCTCCCTTCTTCTCTCAGGACTCTTTGTTGTACAGACCATGTAATTTAGATAGTTCCCAGCCATCCATCTCCTTTCCCCCAGCTCCTCCATTTTTCTCATACACTCATGCAAACACAACAAACACACACACATCAAACATCGACCTTCTTCTAGAAGAAGCTGCTGTACTGTAATCTTGTAAATTTGCCCTCTTGCTACCAAACACTGTGGATATTGTATATTGTTAGTCTTCTTCTCTTGCCACCTTTGTATGATGTCTGTCCTATATTTTGTGGATGCTACTAAGTTTTTTGTGGCCCCTCGGGGGACAATAAAGGATTTTATTCTATTCTACTCCTTTCTTTCCTCTTCTTGTTTCTTAACTGTCTTTTCGGTCATCCCTTCTTTCCATGTGCCTTGCCATTGCCTTTTACTTTCCAACATCTCTACTTGCCGGGTGCTGTGTGTAGTTCGAGACACTGTCTTTTTGCAGTTGCTCTCGGTAGTGTGTGTTTTGGTTGTTGCTTTGCTACGCTGTGGGACTGAGAAACTCTCTTTCTTTCAAAGTGCTGCTCTCTGGAAACCCTGTGCTAAAGTCAGGTCTGTATGGCTAAACCTGTCGACATGTTTGGTCAATGGTGTTCGTCTAGAGCTGTTTTTTTACTGTGTGTGTATTAATGTTTGTGTACACACACAGGTTAATGCATCTGTGTCTATAAGAGTTAATGTTTTTGTGTCTTTGTAGTTTACTTGTTTTACTGTAGTTGAGAGGACAGGCTTGTTTAAAAAAACATGTTAAATAAGATTTTTTTTTCACTATCACACAGCCTAAGGGTTTAATAATTATTTGTTCAAACCTTCAGTGAAAATTCATTTTCTTTTGTCAGCTAATTCTAAGCAAGTCTAGCTAAAAAAAAAAAAAAAAATTTAGAAAGACACAAAAAGATAGATTGTTTTCAATTTTCTGAAATGAAACCCAACTGGTTTATGAGATTCACTTACAATTTTCTTAATAATAATAATTAAGCAACTACTTTAGTTTTATGGCACAAAAATGTAAAAACTTAATTAAAATAGTCCCCCAAACAGGGCTGCCAAAAACTAAAACATCAGAATAATTTTAAACCCTATATACTAGATTTTAAATTGTAATAAATATGTTAAAACTACCATCTAAAAGGTTTATTAGAATTCTAAACAATATATTGATTGTCTCTATATATATTGGCCTTTTTGAGTTTATATGGTTTTCAGTTTTAATTTTTAACATTTAAATTTTTGGTCCCCGCTAGATTTTGAAAATTAACCAAAAAGAAAGGTTTTTTTAACAAGTAATTGAACATCTTTTACTATAAAGTTTTATTTACCAGTTTTACTATAAATCCAGACCTGAACAAAGCCCTAAATTCAACATACTTATTCAGTTCATTTGGTGCGTAAAAAGTATTTTACTGTAAGAGTCAAAGAGTAATTTGGGTGTCTCAAACTGAATTCTGTTAAAAAAAAAAACATTATGGACGTTGAAGCATTTCCCATTTAGTTTATTTATCAAACAAAACACCACAGAATACATTAGAATTCTTATGGTTTCCTACAACCAGAGGTTGAAATTTTACAAGAGTCTTATTTTACTGTAGGATTGCTAGGCAACCAGATGAAATGCTGGAAAGTCAAAGTTTCTAGCCAAGAAACAGTCCATCATCCAACCCCCTTTAAAATCCCGTCAACAAGAAAACAAACATCTTTATTCCTTTTTAAAATTAAAATGCAGATGAGTTCAGCTGCTTAATGCAACAATTCTTTTTATTTATCCCAATAAGAGTACAAGGATAATTTTGCAACATTTTTTTAGCATCCTGTCCTCACAATTATGGTAATACAAGCTTAGGTGGATGGGTGAGTATGTTCAGTGTTGTTTTTGACTCTGTTCAGCTGTCTGTTGTTTCTTATGAGAAAAAAAAAGACCCTCTTATTGGGTCCCATCACATTTCAGTCATTGCATTCAGCAGTTAGATTAACCCCCACATCCCAAACCCTGCCCCTTATTATCACCCCAACCCCCTCCTCCAACTCCCTTATCCATCTATTAACACTTTTCACCTGAATCACATCCATCCCCGTCCTTTCCCTTTCAACCCACCCTAAATGAAATCATCTCACTACCTTCTTCTCTTTTTATACCTCACAAATCAAACACCCCTCATGGTGCCTCTCTCTCCCCTTGTGATTTAAAAAAAAAAACTCCATTCCATCCCCCCCCTTCACCTCCTCCACTTTGATCAACCCTCCATTCCTCCCTCTCGCCTTCAAAAAATACTTTCAAATCTCACCAACCCTCCACCCCACCATCCTCCCCCTCCATCCTTCCCTCCATGTACCCTTTGGTTGCGGTGATGTAGCTGACAAGCAGCAGGGAGGCTCCACCGGGGTGGTGATCGCTGTGGTGGTGTGTGTTCTTCTGCTCCTGCTGCTGGTGGCCCTTATCTACTTCCTGAGTAAGAAAACCAAGCTACCCTGCAGCAAGAAGGACAGCAAGGAAGTGTGAGTAGAGGGGAGGGAAATATAAATGGGATGAACGAGGCTTTCTTTGGTTTAATTCAATCTCTGTTTGTGTTCAGGGCCAAGACAGAAGGGAACGCTGATATTGTGGTGGAGATGAAGACGGAGAAGGCCAATGAAGAGGCTGGACTCCTGAACAAAAACACATCCAAAGAACAGGTTAGAACAGGAGGTCAAAGGTCATAGATGTAAATGAGATTTTAATTCTAAGCTGCGTCGTGGTCATTTCTCATTCCATGGGTCTAATACTTGCATACTGGCTTCTGTGTTCAGCTTGTTAAAAGCACAAACAAACAGTCAGCTCAGCTTAAATGCTGATCTAAAGTTAGTTGTAGTTCAATGAAGTTCTTTAGCTGATCGGTTTATTGTCAGGATCAGAAGTGTTATCTGCACAATACAAGGAATTTATCCTGGGTCGTGCAGAGAATAAAGCAAAAATAGGAAAACAATCAAAATAGGTAACCAGCAATATTTACATAACCAAACCATTCATGCAGTAGTGCAAAGACCATGCATTTAACAAAAAACTGTAAGGTGCAAAGGAGTGAGACAGGGTGTGCAGGGGAGGAGGTTGGTATGTACATTTATGTAACACATATAGAAAGTTCTACTGGGTCTTATTCAGTAGACCAATAGCAGATGGGAAGGAACCGTTCCTGTGGTGGGAGGTTCTAGTCCTCATAGACCGCAATCTTCAACCAAAGGGGTTAGAATGTGTTTTTGTCTGGGGTGAGGTGAAATGCCGGAATATAAACAAACCAAATTAAAACTATATATACTTTACAGAGATTTTTCATTCCAAAAACACAAAAATATTAACTATTATTATGGTGTCAGCCTTTAGTT
>SSNP01000033.1:1506142-1540272 GCA_006937955.1 Pachypanchax playfairii
AATTTAAACCATCATTTCAGCCTTTATTCAGTTAACCAGCACATCTTAAAGATCATATATCATGCAAAATCAACTTCTTGGAGCTTTTAACCATGTTGTGATGTTATTTCCGTATTAAAAAAAAAACAGAGTGGTATTTGGCTTATTTCACACATTTCTTAAAAATTCTCCTGCATCCTGTGCTCTCTGAGCAGCTGCTCCACTCTCTCCTGGAAAACGACTCACTGTAACACCGTGATGTAACAATGTTACACCAGAATGTGCCCGGTGAGTCCGTGCTGCCCCTACAGATTAAACACAGATGCCCCAAGCTGCGAGAGTCCGAAGCAAGAAACTAATCCCTACCGTTTGTAGTATTTTACTTTCTAAAAATGTCTTGGTGAAAATGTGCATTTGGCTGTGAGAGTTACAGGAATTTATTCACCATTTTATTCAGGCAGCTCAAGGGGCAGCAATCTCAAGGAGGGGGCCTAGGGGAGAGATGGGATTTTAGGAAAACCAAGTGTTTTACTTCCTGTTCTGATAATAACTGGAGAATAGAAGTTATATTTTAAGACAAATGAAGACTATATACATCAAAGGTAAGATTTTATCATATATGTGCCTATCCCAGATGTAGAAAGCTGAATAGCAGGATACAGGAACTTAAATGAACCAAACGTAAAAAGCAAATGATTTGGACAACAAGATTATTACTCTGAACTTGCTTCAAAACCCTCCGTGGAGCATCTTAAAAGATGGAGGCTGAAGTTTTTTTTGCAGCGTTTAGAGCCTGACCAGTATTAAAATCCTATAGGCTTAACCTCAAAACAGAAGCGAGAAAAACATATCTTAAAAATCACAATGGAAAAAAGGTGAACAAGTGAAAATCCATTAGAACAGAACAGAAAAACTTCTCAGTCCTACAGAAAAGTCCCCACAGCTGCAGCTGTTTGTTATTAAAGAAGGTGACGGTGACCCCACATCTGACAAAACTTTATTAATATTTGGAATTATTTAGACAGGAAAATATGGAAACAAAATTTGAAACTTTATCCCCGTTGGAACTGTAAACATCTCTAAGTCACTACGCTGCTCATAATGGTGGAACATTTGACACCTTAACATCTGTCCCATTGCTTTGAAGGGAAAAGAAACGATGGCCTGTCCCCTAAACATTATTAGATAATCAACTTTTGTGAAACTTTAGTAATGAGCCGCTGTGAGGATTTTTCTTCCGGCAAACTGACNAATTTAAACCATCATTTCAGCCTTTATTCAGTTAACCAGCACATCTTAAAGATCATATATCATGCAAAATCAACTTCTTGGAGCTTTTAACCATGTTGTGATGTTATTTCCGTATTAAAAAAAAAACAGAGTGGTATTTGGCTTATTTCACACATTTCTTAAAAATTCTCCTGCATCCTGTGCTCTCTGAGCAGCTGCTCCACTCTCTCCTGGAAAACGACTCACTGTAACACCGTGATGTAACAATGTTACACCAGAATGTGCCCGGTGAGTCCGTGCTGCCCCTACAGATTAAACACAGATGCCCCAAGCTGCGAGAGTCCGAAGCAAGAAACTAATCCCTACCGTTTGTAGTATTTTACTTTCTAAAAATGTCTTGGTGAAAATGTGCATTTGGCTGTGAGAGTTACAGGAATTTATTCACCATTTTATTCAGGCAGCTCAAGGGGCAGCAATCTCAAGGAGGGGGCCTAGGGGAGAGATGGGATTTTAGGAAAACCAAGTGTTTTACTTCCTGTTCTGATAATAACTGGAGAATAGAAGTTATATTTTAAGACAAATGAAGACTATATACATCAAAGGTAAGATTTTATCATATATGTGCCTATCCCAGATGTAGAAAGCTGAATAGCAGGATACAGGAACTTTAAAACAAATACCTTACATGCAGTTTTAATAAATGAACCAAACGTAAAAAGCAAATGATTTGGACAACAAGATTATTACTCTGAACTTGCTTCAAAACCCTCCGTGGAGCATCTTAAAAGATGGAGGCTGAAGTTTTTTTTGCAGCGTTTAGAGCCTGACCAGTATTAAAATCCTATAGGCTTAACCTCAAAACAGAAGCGAGAAAAACATATCTTAAAAATCACAATGGAAAAAAGGTGAACAAGTGAAAATCCATTAGAACAGAACAGAAAAACTTCTCAGTCCTACAGAAAAGTCCCCACAGCTGCAGCTGTTTGTTATTAAAGAAGGTGACGGTGACCCCACATCTGACAAAACTTTATTAATATTTGGAATTATTTAGACAGGAAAATATGGAAACAAAATTTGAAACTTTATCCCCGTTGGAACTGTAAACATCTCTAAGTCACTACGCTGCTCATAATGGTGGAACATTTGACACCTTAACATCTGTCCCATTGCTTTGAAGGGAAAAGAAACGATGGCCTGTCCCCTAAACATTATTAGATAATCAACTTTTGTGAAACTTTAGTAATGAGCCGCTGTGAGGATTTTTCTTCCGGCAAACTGACAGAGTAGACTGCGCTAAAATAAATAAATAAATAGATCAGCTCAGACACATATACTGTGCTGAATTTAAAGTGCTGCCGAAAGCAAAACGAAGCTCCCCGGGGTCCAGTGGAGAGAAAGTGAGAAAGAGGATCAGAGAAGAAAGTTTCTGTTAAAAGAAGAGGAACGACGGAGGAAAAAAAAAAAAACCCAGAGGAATGAGGAGCAGCTGTTGAGAGTAGCTCCTTTGAGAACTTCTATACATGCTACAGGCTCTTCTAACTGGCTGACATTATAGGATCGCAGCTGTCTGAATAAAACCAACTCACACACTTGTGTCTCTGTTGATGATCTACTCCTAAAACCCGTGATCCACACATGAAAACCAAAGTAACATATCACTCTTGTTCTTAAGAGTACAGGCTTGTGTGTGATGAATCAAGATAAGTGAAACAGTGAACATACCTGGAAGCGTGTTGGGCACTGTAACATAATGAAAGGCTGGTGCACATTCTTTGCTCTTGACCTTGTTTCCCAACTCTTCTCGGAAAATGGATTTTATAAAAAAATACCGCCTGAGGCCAGACACACACTCAGGTGCCAGGAAAAACAAATTTACATCATTCAGCGGTGCCTGTTTGTATCACTCCTACATGTTCGATGTCTCTTCTTTGGCTGTGTTCCCCTGTGTGTTGTACCTGTGACAGCAATGACAGTTGGACAACTTAGGACATCCCAGGAGTCCACCTGATAATTACTATCTTATGCTACACTGACTTACTAATGAGGTAATGCCACTGTATCCTGCTTCTTTCTATTCTTTTCATTCACTCAGGTATTTACTCTCATCTCTCTTGCTAATGGACTAAACAGGCACTTCAGTGTGTTTCACTTGTTTTGGTGAAAAAAGCTGAAAAACACCAAAAATTCTGAGTTGTATTTACAACACATGCAGCTGTGTGTGTCACAACTTTGCACACAACTGCTGGGATTCAGTCAGTCACAAAGTGTCTTATTACGTCTCAGTTTGTTCGCAAGTCATTTTCATTTTAACTGTAAATTTGTCACACGCTGGATGTCAGGTATTCTTTTTTGTCACAACTGAAAGGTCACAAACACCTCCCAAAAGTTGTCTCACATTTCTTCAACTTTCTGATTCGCAAAAGCTGAATTAAGGTTTCTAGATTAAAGCAATAACTCTTACGAGTGTTTTATTTATTTGTTTAATCATTTCATTCTTCAGCTTTATCAAAATTACAAAGAATAGTTATATTTTGCCACGTTTGAAAATGAGTAGGCAGAAGTAAACACTTATTTATGCCTACCCCAGTCCTAAAATGCACCAATCACATCTTACGAATAAAAAAAAAAAGTGCAATAAATTGAAAGAAAAGAAAAGCATGCCAAACGAAATGAACACAAGTTTTTGATGATAAACACTGTTTACAATTTGTTGCCAACAATCACATAGTGGTGAGATACTTATACAACCCCATGTACATGTGAAATCCTTCAGAATTGTACCCTCTTTTTCATTTTTTTTACCACATTTGTTACTACAGTTTCTATTTTCTACCTTCCATCCACTGAGGTGACCTACTTTCTTAACCTAAGTAATAAAGAAAAAGAAAACCAGTGATGATTATTATAAGGCCAGAGGGCTCCACACTGTGCTGTGTTCAGTTGCTTACAACTTCAGTAGCAGTTGTATAACTTGTAACCTTTTCCTCCGTTGGCTGTTTTCCTGTGAGTAAAGAGTCCTGGTATTTCTCTCATCTGGATCCTTATCAGCTTATCAGGCTCGTCCACTTTATTTGATGCAGGATCAGAGAACATAGCTTCACATAATCGCTCTGGTTCTCCTACACACGTAAGATAAAAACATGTGGAACACACACATGAAAGAAACAGAATTTTTTTTTTTTTTTTTAAGATTTATTTAACGTTCTGAGCTTTTAAAGCTATAGATCTTAGTATAAATGTTTTATTTTGAGTATTTCTTCTGAGTCTTTGCAGCACCTGCTTGTTTCTGACCCGCATCATGTAAAACCAGATGTATGTTTAACTCTGTTCAGAACAACCTGAACAAACATGCTTTCGAAAACCTTTTTACCACGAGTGTCATTATTAAACCATAGGCTGTAGAGTTAGAGGGTGGGTGGGTGGGGGGGCATTCCTGACTAATTGCATGTGCCCTACATCCTGCTCTGTTCTTTCTTTCCAGCATGTGTGTGTGAGTGCATTAATGTAGGCTTCATGGCATTGAATAGTTTGGTAAATTGCCACCAAAATACACATATTGTGAAAGTGACCTTTACCACAAGGTCAGAACTGGAGTCTCATAATGTTTTACAAAGTTTAGCTGCATTAAAAACCAAAACAGGAACAACAAAAGTTTTATTCTTGAACCCAAATCAGCTGTTAAAGAAGAAGAAATAAACTGTTTCCATCATTGTAAAAAAAAGCTTTTATTTTCTTAATGAAAGAAGTCGTAAATGATATAATCCATAACTGTCAGATTATCCCACCATTATTAAGTACTAGGTTATAAGAGGTTTTATTAGTTTTCATTAAGTTTATTCTCTGGAGTAAAATAAAAATTATGGTCATAAATAAAATAGTAATCAGTCAGGAATATGAATATGCTTTTATTTTATAAATAAACCAGCTGATAAACAGGCTGAAATTTACAGCTTATGTTCTCCCAACTATCTCCTGTTATTTATTATTCATGTTTTTCTGGCATAAAAAGGAAATCATTTGCAGAACAGCTCAGATTAGATTAACTGATCAAACCTAGAGCTGCAGCTGCTTTAGTTTGTGCTCAGATGAGTAAAAGAGTTTGTGATTATTTATACAGTTTTTCGTTTTTGACACTTTTTCTGCAGGCGGGGACTTTACAGGTCTGCAGTGATACATGAGTCGACTTCTCCCCCCTTTGTGAGAGCCCAATCATAGAGTCTTTTTTTTTGGGGGGGGGGGTCTTACCCTTCGTCATTGCAACAGTACATAGTTTTCCGCCTGAGCGTGTGATGGTTTGTATTTGTTTTTGTGTACAAAGGATTGGTTAGAAACTGCCTGATTACTGCACTGAGCAGCTGTTCGCAGTACTGAGTTTGTTTTCAGATGCCATTGCTGGCTCTGATTTCTTTGTCTCCATCCTGTAAAGTGCGCCCCCAGGTTATGTTTTCTCACCACATTCCGAGAACACACAATTCCAGAGACATCTCAACAGGAAACAACCTGTTCTGGAATTTAGAAGAAGTGATATCAGACCTTCCAAGTAATCTCCGTTGGAGAATCCGAGGAAAAACAAGGAATTAGAAAAGCTGCATTATAATGGTATCAGGCCTTTTTTAAAGTGTGTTAATGATGGAAGGAGACAAATAGAGTCCTTGTGGGGTTTGTCTCTTTGTTGCTGTAGCTCCTTTTGGGGACAACTGTTACCGATTCAGTATTTGACTTTATATTTGATCATACTCAGCACTGTATTATCAGAGTACATGTAATCCTGCTTTTTCTACATCTGATACACCCAAAATCTGTATCTCACTGATCCGTGACTGTTGACGACAAGCGGAAGATACAAAACTCCAAGAAAACACACAAATTGTCAGATGAAATCTCACTGTTTACATACTTACAAAACTGATATATATATGTTAAAACTGCCAAAAAAAACTACAACATTCATGTGACATGTGTGTATATTTTCTCTAAATATTTCATGAATGTTTTAATTATGTCTTAATTTGTTTGTTTGTAGTTTATCCTTGTTTACTCATCAGATTTTCTTTTTTTTTTGACTCCAATAAGTACAAATTATTTTCATAGATCGCCAAACCATCACACAGTTTGGACTCACAGGAACAAACATGAGAACTCTGCGGTTAATTTAAAAGAAAATTCATCTTGCAAATATTTATATTGTTTAGTTGTTTTTGTTTTTTAATCATTTGGCTGGCCATCCTTATTAAAACAAACCACTGTGTCTGTGCCAGGTTCAGGGTCCGTTGTGCATCCATCAATGGTAAAAAAAAATATTTTTTTATTTTGTTATCTCGTATTGAGTTGCTGTGCAGGCTGACCTCGTGCTTACTACGAGACATTTGGGATATATTTTTTATTACAGGCTCTTTTGTATGCTTCCTGCCTCTAGCAAATTAGTATTGGATTTGGAACTCATCTCAAAATCCCTTGATTGCTAGTTGGCTAAATGGTTTCTCAGAAACCCTCCATCTTTAAAGAACCATATGTCCCTGGCAGATTACATTTTTTACGTTTTTGGAAAATCTGCTCCTGTTTAATGTTGTGCTGACAAAAATCAACAAAGATATGAATAATAATGATAAATTTCACAAGCAGTCAGAATAATTACGGTTTTGTTTTGTTCCTCTGATTGTTTTCGTTTTGTACTTTTGAATTAATTATCACAGTGAGTGTTGTAGTAATTAGGATTATTTACTCTGTTTTGGTTTCTATCCTTTAGACATCCATACATATACACTGCCCTTCCATTTGTTTCTGTTCTTAATGTTCGCTAATGGCACTACGGAGTGCTCTAGAGCCATATTTACTAAACTCCTCGTCTCTAGCAAAGTGTACGTGCTCATTTGAATTCAGCAATTTTCAATGTGAATGCATAATGCATCCTTCATCCTATCTTTCAGACTGTCATACACACAGTTTTTTGTTTTTGTTTTTGTGTTTCAAGGTTGCAGTGTGCAGAAGCCATGAGCAAACTGAGAGCTCCCAGCTAACAACGAGAGAGGAAGCAGGAAGAAATACTGCTGTTTTCTGGGGTTTTTGTGTGTTTGTGAATTCACAAACGTGTGGGTTGGTGTCAATATTCACACACATACACACATATATTTACAAAACATGATTTTAATCACTTATTCTCTTCTCAGAGACACATCCCACATCTGTGTTCTCACCACATCCCACATACCAATGTACACATCCACACTGCTGCCTCGCTATGTGCTCTTGTAGCTATTAGGCAAGTATCATTAAAGCTCTTCAGACTAATTATCTCCCCTGATGAGCCGCATATCTCAATGGGACAACAGGGAGAGATCGAGCATGATTGACTTGGCCTGTGCTACCCTCAGTGAGCCTAATGTAGAGAAACACACACACATTCAGCAGCTTGTGCTAATGTACTGTAAGTCAGCCTACCCTATTTATTTCCATCTCTGGGAAAAAAGCCTGTCAGTTTTTTTTATTTTTAAAGAAGAAAAAACATTTAATGGAGGGATGTTGGTGGAAGAGTGCTTGGTGCACTTTTGGTGGTTTGCAAATGTGTGTCTGAGTGCATGTTTGCCACTTTTTTCCTCTTCTTATGAGCCAGGTGCCACGGGGGAATGCTGGGAATGTAATCCATCACTGAGTGATGGTGACAGTTCGCCAAAGAAATGGAGCAATGAAGAAAGATTGACGAATATCTGCGTTTACTTTGCAGATATTGTACCAAGCGGCGATAAGCTCTGTCACACAGGAAAAAAAGATTTTTACCAATGAATCATTTTTCATTTTAATTCCCTCATTAATCAGTTTTTACTCAAGTATTTGAGCAACTGTGGATATTTGTTTTCAGGCTTTTAGGTCTGAGAAAGTGTTCCACTATAATCAGAACAGAACAATTGATAACTATTATAAAAAGTGTCAGCATGTTAATCCAGGACATGAGGTGGGATTTGTTCCTCCTTTCAAACAATTTCAATGTTTTCTTCTGTTTTTCTTCTGAGATCAGTCAAAGCAGACTGAGTAGAGCTTCGGTAGATATTAACAGCTGGTTTAATTTTTTTGGTTTGTTAATGGTCAATGAATGAGTGAATGAATGAATGAATGAATGAATGAATGAATGAATGAATGAATGAATGAATGAATGAATGAATGAATTGTTTCTTAGTGTCTGAGGAAGTTGTTTATTTCACCTGATTTTCTTTAATTCCATCTTCATGAGGTCAACATTTTGTTCTAAGGAAATTTCCTTAAACTTTTTTTACATTTAATGGCAGTTTGTTTTTAGCAGGGTGGTTTTATTTCCTTTAGACANCAACATTAAAAAAACATTTTGCTAAAATGAATAATAATTATGATCTATCTGCAAAACAACTGTGTGCTCAGAGGTGTTTTTGTCCCGATAACTTGGTTTTTACTAACAACAAACTAAATATTGTTAAAATCGCTATCTGAGAATGATGTCCCAACTGACTTAACCATGTTCCAGCTGAAAGTCAGAGAACCAGTATGATTTTGTGAATGTAGGGCTTAAATTACCAGGCTAACTAGTGTTACAAGTTCAAGCCAATAAAAACATCTTTTTTCTGCCTAAAACACTGCAGCAACATGTCAGTTAGACAAATATCTGTGTGTGTAACTGAATTACAGTGTTGCAAATATAGGGTTTATTATCACAACCTTTCATGTGAAAGGTTGCCATGTTGGATTTGAGGTCAAGGCTTGTCAGGAATCTTCAACTTTCCAAGTCTAACTTTGAACTATTAAATCTAACACCCGGTAAAGCCAATAAAAACAAGTCAATCCTTTGATCCTGAAGAATTTATCTGCAACAGTGTCCCAACCTTGTAAATTGAAATCTTATTTTGTTAAACTGAAGTGTTGAATTTGATTTTTTCAAACTAAACACCACATGCTGGCTGTGATAATTACAAGTCATGTTTTCATGACAGTAACAGTGAAACCTTTCGTGATTTAACTTTAATGGGCAGCATTGACTCAAGGTTGAATTTCACATAGAACAGAAAGAGAAATGTATCAAGAATGACATAAGAGATAATCTGTTTCGAACTTTATGGAGTAGAAAATTAGATTATTACACAGATGCGTTAAATCACTTGAGACTGATAAACCTATGAGTAATGCTATTTTCTGAGGTACTAGTTTAATTCTAGGTCATTCTGGATCCAGTAAACAAGAGACTGATATTGTGGGGAAAAATCCTTCAAAATTTCTGTTTAAGGAGTGAGTCTACTGTAATTACAAATGTACTGCCTATGACATCATTTGATTGACAACTATAGTTATCCAAACTAAATAAGTAAAATCTACTTCACCCCCCCCAAAAGTCCTACACCAATTAATATCATACTGATTTCTAATATCATACTGATTCAGACCTTCAGTTTGGGTTCTGTCTCCCACTGAGAGGAGAAAAAGGAGGAGAAGGGCAGAAATGCAGAGAACAGATGGCAGAGTGGCCCCTCTGTTTGGGTGATTATGGACACAGCTGTCAGTCACTTTACATGTAAGTGTGTGAGTATGTGTATATTTGATGTCTATGTGTGTATTTACGTGCGTGTGAACCTCTGACTTGACTCATGTGTTCTCCAGCTTCTTTTTTCTTGGTAATATTAGATTACATCCATGTGTTTCTTGTTTGATCAAACTTTTAAACACGAAACCTAAAAAAATCAGACTGGGTCACCTGTCCACACGCAAGACTCCTTTTCCATTATTTCTGTCTGTATTGTTGGGCTTTAGCTCCCCCTGGTGGTGGTTTTAGTGATTATTTGAACATTCTTTGGTGACACAAGCAGTGAAGCTGATTTTCCAGACACAGATCATTACTAGGAACTAAATAGAGCTCTTAAACCTCTCCTCATCAGATGCAATCACATTTAACAATCTATTGGAAGGACCTGTAATAGCTTCTGCAGAGCTTTTGTTGCTTTTAGCCCCTTCACCCTCTGGAACACCTTGGCTTGGCATCGTCCTGCATGTGCACAATATAGTTTGTGGCCACTCTGTGAGAAGTGCTCTTTCTGCAAAACAGGGACTTAGATTATAGGCATTGTGATGATTCAGAGCTTCTTCAGTCTGCACCATCTGCTTGGATGTAAATGAAAAAGGAACTCATAACAAAACCTATTAAATTTCTCCTAAAACACGAGTGATCCTGACTGAACAGGACTGATACACAGATGTTACTTTACTGGCTTTTGGTCAATAGTTGATGGGTACAGTTGGATGTTGTTTTGCTTTCCTGGTTTAGTTTTTCTGCCTTTTTAAAAATATAATTATTTTTATGGCAAGAAAGTTCATTAACCAAAGTCGAGCATTTAATTTCACACTAATAAATCTGTTTACAATAAAACAGTGAATAATCATATAAATTGCTAAGTCAGTTTGATGGAATTGGCTCAGGTTTTAATTGGAACACAACTTTAACTGAGTGATCTTTTTATTTAATGTGATGCAGTGGAAAGAAAAGTAATATTACTGTGGCTCTGATCCATCGCAAACATCAGCCCAGCATCTGGTGGACTGTTCACCTTCACACGCTCACTGATGATCTGATATTGGCCAGCTCAAGCAAACCACTCAATGTAAAAAACAACAGTCATAAAGTCATCAAATATAAATAATATGTAAATTATGATGTTCAGTTCTGATCACAGTGGAAAATGTTGGAGGCTTTTATTTTTATGTGAAGAAAAACATTGCTTCCTGTTTCTTATAACCTCGCTAATGAAAGAGTGAACTCAGATTCGAGAAGTTACACTCTAAAATATCTCAAAATTGTCTGTTGAGTAGTAATTGTTCCTAAAAGAAATGATAATTAGGCTCCTCCCATATCAAATCCAAATATTATTTGATGGTTTCAGTGTTTTAGCTCATGTGACAAAATAAAGAAATTAGAAAAAAAGTAAAATGTAGTAATGTAGTATACATATATATATATATATATATATATATATATATATATAAAGGATAAAACAAAACACAATTTAGTACATTGTAGAAACAGCCTTTAGTTAGTTTAATAAAAATGCTTCATGAGAATAAACAAAGATTATAGATTTATTTAATGAAATTTAATTATAGAAGTACTTCTGTTGATTTTACCTAGACTATAACTTGTCTCAAGAAACTGAAGTGGAATTCATCCTCCTGTTTGACAAAAATAGAAACTTGTTTATAATATTGTTTTTATTTTTTATGTCTCTGTGCGTCTTTATGTCGTCATCGTTGTGGGCGGTTCTGTTGGTGAGAACTGTTCCATCACTTCTTTGATCCAGTGGGTGTATTCGCACAGTTTGGAGTAAACTGTGGGATGAGCCGGGTTCATACAGCCGTGATTGAACCACGTCACACCCTGTAGCTCGCCGTCACATACCATTACACTGCTTCTGTCATTCTGGAGAAAAGGCAGAAAATACGAAATAGTTGTTCAAAAAGCTACAATGCTCAAAGGAAAATGATAAAGTGTGAGAGAAAAAAGCTGTAATCAGAAGCCCTGGTTTGTGTTCATACTCACCAGGCAGTTATCTGTGTTTGCTTGACCAGCACAGACCATGACACCCCAGTACAGATATGGAGGGAAGGTTTCCTCACAAGTCTTATCATTGACAACAGGCACAGTTATGCACTTCAGTCTTGGAGAAGGCTCATCTGTTTCAAACAGGAAGTAGGAAAGCTGTTAACGAATCACTCAAAATAAGTTCTTCAGATCCTTCAGTCTACATCTTTGCACCAAAGTGCCATCACACGCCAAGATGCAGCCAATTTCAGCTTTTTGATTGAACATTCTTTTTTTAATCTTTTTATATCCCGAGCTTTACGATCCATATGGATCATAAAACATTATATTGGAGTAAACAGATTTTAAACAAATTATAGAATCTGGTGATGTTTATAAACAACTACAGCTATCATGGTGTCATCTATTTTGTATTTATTTCAAATAATATTGTGATAGATTTGATAAGTATTTGCTACACACCTGCAAAATTATTTCTAATGGTATGATTCCACTCAGCATTCAGGTCGAGACTTTGTAGTCCCAGAATATTAAACATTTTAGACTAAATGTTTAAAAAAAATTATTTTTTCTGAATGCCGTCTAATGTAGAATTTACAATAACTTATAAATCCTGTAAACATCAGTTTTAATGATGTTTGCAGACATCTAAACTGTCAGCAGGAACAAAGTTGAATGATTTGATATGCAATGACGATGGAAGAGAGTAGAGTCAAATCAGACCAATAAAATATTAATTACTGATTATTTTATAACAGATACTGTAAAACCGCACAGCAGGATGTAATTTGCTTTATCTATCCTGTACGTTTGATTTGGTTCTGAATGATCTTTGATGAAATGAGGCCTATGTTGTTGGGTTTAACATGAGTCAGCGCCAGGTCGAGAGATGAGCAGACAAAGCTGCTGCTTAGGGCGTCTTCACCAGCAGGGGGCCTCCAAGAATCCCCACAAAGACACATGATCCACTCTATAGAAGCTTTAATAATTTCGTGCCTTCTTGGTCTAAACTGATCCATTTTTATGCACATTGGAAAAATATTTGTCAATTTCCTGTCGTCACTTAATCAAAACACTAAGCGTCGCTCCTTCCTGACACTGTGGCTGGTTTGAAGCTGTTTGCAAGAACTTCCTGTCAGATATCTTCGTGCAGCTTTGGCTTCTTATAGAAACTAAAAATTGGAAAGGGATTTCAACAAACCCATTATTCAAAGAGCTATTTATTTACAGAAATTGGGAAGTGGCGAATTTAACAAGGGAAAATACATTTGGTATTGCATAAAGAAAGTATTTGGCTCACTGTGTTCTGTTTTAATGAGCAGTTCACAGAGAGGAAAGCCTGATGTTGTGGTGAGTGGGAGATGGGCTTAACTCCAAATTAAATTCTTCTTAGGACCCAAAACAACCTCAGGTTGGTTCTGACCTGAATTTCTACAAAACTCTCAAGTTAAGTTTAATTAATGAGGTGTAAAATCTACAGTATCACCTATAAATCTACTTACACTGGTTTGCTGTGGTGGAGCCCCAGCCACTGACAGAACAGATCTGTCCAGGTTTCGGGCAGCGGGTGGGGAGAGGGATGGGCTGGACGTACTGAGTGAAGCGGACAGGCTTGTCCAGACGCAGCAGGGTGAGGCTGTGCAGGGGTGAGCGGTATGGGCCGTGACGGATTACGTCAGCGATGACAATGTGCTGCTCCGTACCTTCATCAACTGTTCTGTCATGTTCTCCGAGAGAGGCAATTGCATCATAGGGTCTGCAAAAGACCAAAGAGGCTTTTAATTAATAAAAGTCAGGCAGAAAATTTGCCTTAATCAGACCTGAACAGCAGGCTGATATATAAGGTTTAATTAAACTGGAGTCAAACTGAGATTCACATCAATACGCTGATAACTCAAGAACGATATAATGACTTAGTTGAGTAAAATGACTGATTAATTCATCTGATGTATAACCACATGTTAAAGCTACAACAACTGGGGAAGTTAAAGAGATGGGAACACTTTTGGATCTTTAGCTAAACAATGTTCACAAGTAAAACATTTTAATACAATCAAGCTTTTTGAAGAAGTTTGATAAAGTCTGCTGGAAAGACACAATAAGTGTCCTTGAGAGTTATTTTTCCACCCACAAGTGTGTAATAGTTGCTAAAAATTTGAAGTTATTTTTATTAATGTGATACATTTCCAATGCAGTGGGTTTTATTCTTACAACATTATTTATCACTACTCACTCTGGTGCACATTCAAAGGAGGTCACTATCCACTGTTCGTTAATGAGAGCGCCGCTGCACGCCAGTCCTCCACCGTGCAGCTTGACGTGCCAGGGTCTCGAGTGAGGCTGGCACTCCTTAGAGTCTGCAAGGGGATATGCCCCTAAAACCCACCAATAAGAACAAAGAAAAACCAACATTTACCTTCCAAAGATTCACCTCTTTAATTTAAAATAAAACATAAGCACCTACCCACAAGTCCCAAAGTGGCGGCCAATAGGAAAAGCTTCATGGTGTTGTTGTGGTGTGCATCTATCTACTCTGACACACCTGTATGTTTTATACCTGTGAGCATTTTGAGGACAGTGGGAGGAACCAATTATTTTATTATTATTAAGCGTCATTTACGATACAGCCTTAATCTCTGTAGTAACTTAATCAGATTAAAAGTCTTATCTCAGAAATTTTCATCACCTCCGGAAAGCATTTCAACATACCGCATGTTTCCTGTAACATTTAGTTGTTAAGAACAAAGAGAAGAGAATTACTGGATTGATAAAGAAATTGACACTATGGACATTATTATTTTGACTCAACAGATTTCAGGTGTACTTTTGAGTTTTGAAGGAGTTTAAAGTCTTTTTCAAAGTGTGAAAATCAGAAAAGATCTGTAGGTTACTGATTCTTTGGCTATATTAAACTCTTTTTTTTATAGTATGTGTGTCACACACAAGAGCAAAGGTTTTGTAGAACAAGTGATGATAAAGAAGATAAGAGTCGGGACATGATTCATGCTGGGTTTTTTTTATAAAGTTAATATTTTACTAGACTTTGAAAACACATTGAAAACTCTTCTGATCATGTTTGCAAATTTCCAAATGCACGTCTTTTTCTTTTTAGTTTTCAAAAAAGAGATCAGTATTTTAAGTTGTGTGATAAATACTGCCTTTAATTTTTTTTTTTCAAATTAATTTGCAAAGCTGGCAAGTATTATGCAATGTAAAATGATTACATTTTAGTCTTGTGTGATAGACAAAATATGAATATCCCACAAAAGCTAAATGTGATTAAACTTTAAAAAACAGCAGTTATGTTACATGTTTCATCATGAGTTGGATGCCAAGACAAAGAAATAATTTTTTGAGTTATAGTGAGGAAAAACAGCTCGACTGTGAGGTAAAGGACAAGTTCTGGTGCAGATAAAAGTTCAGTCACAACATTCAAAGGATTTGTAGCTGTTCTCATTGCACAAGCCACTGGATAGAAAGTTCAATTTCAATGGCATGGATTATTAATTGCTATGCAAATAAATCAGGAAGCTATTTAATGGGTATGGAGTTTATCTGTTATTTGTCTGCAGTGTGTTTGACTCATTGCTCAAAGTTGTTATAATGTTGCTGTTGCTGTCTTCTTGATTTAAATTATTTTTTATATCACGATTAAACATGCCATTGTTAGCTCATCTTCCATTTTTAAATTAAAAGCAGAGTTTAAGCTTCAATTTCAAAGGGCTGTGATTGTTGAGAACTTTTTGAACACTGCAAGGAATTTAGCAAATTTTTAGTTGGAATCACTGTGAATTTGTAAATGCAGACAGTTTTATATCTAGCCAAGCCATGAACATAAAATTAAAAAAAAAAAACTGCATGCTGTCATGCAAAAGTTCCTGTCAGAATTTAGTCAGAAAATGTTTTAATTATGTCTCAACCGAAACCCCATCAACCTGTCTCACATTTCTCTCTCTTACTTCATTTAAAACTAATTCACTCTGCATGGAGAATGAAAATATTCTCAGGCAGATGCGCATGTATTCAAATATGTTAGCAAGTAGTTTGTCCTCTGGCTCTACTTCCTTTGAAACCCTGATCAGATGATACTTGAAAGCAAATTCATTCTTTCTTTTTGTTTGTTTGTTTGATTGATTCACTAAAGCTTCAGAAGAGACTGCATGTTGTATATTTATGCATTAATTAAAAATCACAGCACTCTTGCATCAGAGCGTATCAGCATCGACAAAGCAAACTCCACAGTCTTTTGTTGTTTATTCATCTGTCAGTTTCTGTTTGCCAACATTTTATGTTGCTTTTCATCC
This sequence comes from Pachypanchax playfairii, assembly GCA_006937955.1. Lineage (NCBI taxonomy): Eukaryota > Metazoa > Chordata > Actinopteri > Cyprinodontiformes > Aplocheilidae > Pachypanchax > Pachypanchax playfairii. The sequence continues at coordinate 1,522,202 of SSNP01000033.1, forward strand.
ATTATTACTTGTGACACAGACATCTGTTGTGCTGCTGCCTCAGCTGATAAAAGTCCTGTATCTCTTTTGGTTCCAGGCATCATGGGTCACACAAAAAGGCAGGAATTATGTCAAACATGACAATTAGAATCATAAATCATCCACAGACCTCATTTTTATATAAATATTTTATTTCAAGATAAGATACAAATATTTAAGATCATTCTTTATGGCAGATTAAATTCAGTTGTAGGAAAGAAAACGCCACTAAGCGGCATTAGAACATTTAATTACAGGCAGTGGTTCATTTTCTCCTCCATAGTTTCCCCTTCAGATAAATTACTTGTTCTTTTTGTTTTAACTTGTTTGGGTTGTTTCAGGGATGGTAATTAATGTCAGTGATTGGTGTTTTCTGTCACTGGTGTGAGGCTCCTCAACCCCAACAAAGCCCCACAGAGGAGATTGTCCTTAATGCCTGAAAATACAGTTTAAAACACTAGTAAAATCATATTAAGTAGGATTCTTTGGAAAGGTAATAAATAATGAACATATTGCCTATTTAGATAGCTCTTTAAATAACTTTATTTTGGAGAAATAGAGATTAATTCTATCTAAGCTAACGGCTAGTCACAGAGGGAACAGTCACAAAGTGGCTAATTGCTGTTTCAAAACAACTCTAACCTAAAAATGTCACAGTGGTTTATCCAAAAAAAGTTTTATAAACTAGTAAAGAGATGTACGTTCGCATTACATAGTTATTTACCCTGAATACAAAGTTATTTGTTGAGAAATTCAGTGGCAGAGCTAGCTTAACACTTCCTGTTAGCATTTAATGTAACATTACAAGCCAAGAAATATTGCCTGTAGGAACCACTTGGAAATTTTTGGGAATAGAAATATTTTAAGATAGCTAAAATCCCCTTTGTATTGGCATCAATCTTACCAGTCATTAGTGTGTATACATTTATAAATAATCTTAATTTCTCCAAACTGAGGTTATTCAAATAGTTTTCCACAACTGGCTAGATATTACTTCAAAACCTTCCCACAAAAATCCACTTCAGAAGACGTCACTTTAAAGTTTGGGGGCTTCATGTGTATGTGATGAGTTCAAAATGTCATGTGACCCTTTCATGTGCAGGTTGAGCATTCTCATGCTGTCGGAAAACATCGCCGAAGACCTTTTAAACAAGTTTATTTTATTAATACTAGTGATGAAAAATATGGTAAAGCTGGTCTTGAAATATGCCAGCGTAGGTGCCCACAATTGTGCTAGTTTCAGAGTAAAGATTCCTGCAGACAGAACAGATGGATAAAGAAGAATTTTTAATGATCAATTCTAACTTTTCATCATTATTTGCTGTTAATAACATGTAATGTACAAGCTCTTACTTTGCTTTCTCGTCTAGCTTCAAGCCTTTGATGCTCTCCACATATCCACTGACGGTGTTTACAGCGCTGTCATAGTAAGACTTAACGGCGCCTGTGAACTTGGTCACTGTACCCTCCTCCTCTTCGGTCTGCCTCGGCACACGGAAACTTTCAGCACCTGCAGGTCAAAAGCCAGAGAGGTCAAAGGTCACCACATTTTATCCGCAAAGGATTCGTGTTCATTAAAATTCATATACTACTACACTTCAAGAGACAATAATAATAATAATAGTGTGAAGAACACAATCTTCTTCAAAGTTTGACCTTCTGAAGAAAACTATTTTAACACTGTAGCTTTTAGCTCAAAGCAAAACTTACAAATGCAAAAAAAACTGTTTAAATTTCATTTAAAAAAAAAACTTACTGATAGCAAGAACTGCAACAAGCACCGTAACAATAAGCAGCTTATTCATGATGTTTTGAATCTGTGAATGAAGAGAGCAACAACTCGTTTTACACCCTTTTTATCCACCAGGGTGAGACATTGTCAAACATTTCCCCACTTAGCTTATGCTGACAACTGTTATATTACCTGCACATGCACACATTTTTCACTTTTCTAACATGAAATGACATTTTTTTCAAAGTGTGATTCTATTTTGTTCCTCATCCTCCCCCTTTTTTAAAAAAAAAAAAAGTGCAGTTTTTTTAACAATAAAAAAACATCCCAAAACCCTGTTTTTAAAACATTGACACATTATAAATCCTTTAGTAAATGAGTCAAAGGTGTCAGTACTCACTGAATTCCTCCCCAGAAACGGCTGTGAAAAGTAGATGGAGTCGGCAGCAACTCTGGCCTGAGCCGTTTATATAGGAGTGTAAATGTGTTGACTTGTTGCTCTCAGAGCCAAAGTGCACTCTGTGGGAGATAAACCTTCGCAGTTGTCTGATATGTGTTCGCTGGAAATATGTGCCATTATTAACATGAAATTAGTATTTTGTGACAAGAGGTTTTTAATTGTCTTATAAGACAACGGTAGACAGATTCTACAAACAGATGCTCGAAATCTGTATATAAAAGAACCCACATTTAAATATGCCGAGGTCAGTATGTCTCATTGATTAGACCAGAATGAGGTCTTCTTATAGAGCTGGGAGAGTTGCAGCACACCCTCACAGCTTTATAAGCTTTTGTTTCATGCATAACGAGGACGATGTGTTCACACCACACCACAACAATCCTAAGTCCTGTTTAATTCATCCCTGGTTGATAGTGAACTGAACACGTCATCAGTGCTGATTTAGGTTATGAGAAAAAGGAGACAACTACTTTTATTGTACTTGTATAAAATGACTTTGGCATATTGTGACATTTATTTTGAAAAGATGCAGTGGAACAGAAACATCCCACCCTGGAATGGATATTCATGGTTATGAAACAGTTTGGCCAGCTGCACAGCTATTTATTTTTTCAGCGATAATTAAAAGGCTGCAGGAATTTGCTGCGTAGTAAAAAGAAAACTTTTCTCTCTTCATTCATGAAAACACTGTGTTTCTAAACAGAATCCTAATCAGAGTCAAAGGCACAAATACTTAAAAATATATAGATTTTTGCTTCTGCTTCAGGATTTAAGAACAAAACTAAAGATGAAACACTGAGACGTCCTGATTTGATTTGTTTTGCAGACACTCATTTCAGCTATTTTAAATAAATGACCAGAACTTTTATTTTTATTGCACTTCCCTCAAACAGAAGTCAAGTTTAATTTTTATTGTTCTTTACTTTTTTGGCCTTGATGCTGTGGTTATATACAGTACAGACCAAACTTTTGGTCTGTACTGTATATGAGAATGACTATTTAGAACTGTGTTATTAAGTCGCAATGTTTCTTGATTTCTATTGTAAATGTTTGTTTACATAATTTTCTCTAAATTTACCTTTAATGGAACTTTGTAAAAGTGGATTGCCCTTTAACCTACATTTAGATTTAATAGCAGTACATAAAAGGTTAAAATGTTTTTTTTATTATTTTTCACTTAAAAAAAACACTTTTTTATTATTTTGTAACCAAAATTGAGCAGAATTTAAAGCTAAAAAATATATTCATATTATTTACAAATAATAAGAAAACATCCTTAATGTAGTATAGATTTTTTGTTTTTTAATGAAGCACTTTGATATTACTAAAAGAGAAGAGGAAAACTGTAAATTAGAAAAGGGAGAATAAAATAAGCAAGATTATGTACTGTAATTAATATAAGTAGAGAATTTTATACATCATAAAACAAAAAATGCTGTACAGATACAGAATTACTGTTAAAATAGGAATAGATGCATCAAATTTGTAATTTTTTTCATAACTTTGCTGAATAAACTATAAAAAAAGACATTTATGTCTCATTTTTGGTCTTGCATTCAAAGGAAGAGTTAAGTCTTTTGTCTCTGATCGAGGGTTATGTAAACATTGCAGCCAATCATGTGATTCAGCCCCCACATGTCATGTTGCTTGTGACCTCAGATCTCAGGTCAGTTTGAGTCCAGCTGCAGGCAGCAGTGGGGTTCAATATGTTTTTTCAGTGGTTCTGATCCAGTCCAGCTGAAGCTAAAGAAAACCCCAAGACCCCAAAACATGTCTTAGACTCTATATTTCATCAAGAATGTGACTTTAATGGGGAATGTGTTGCATTATTGCAAAATAAATAGTTTGTTTTTGTTTGTTTAGTCTAAATGCAAACAAAGTCACTTGTTTGTCAGAAATAAGGCAAAAAGTTACAAAACCTCCTCATGCTGTTTCACAATACTCCAGAATTCAACTGAAAGCTCCATTAAACATTAAATTAAAAGAATTCCACTTGTTGTATATGTTTATATTTGTGTGATATTACTACATCAACACTGAAAACCTCAGTTAGACTTGAATAATGCCACAAGTGTTTGTGTCAGTGAAACCATATTTGAATATTGTGGCACATATTTCTGTTTTTTATGTCAAAGTTTAATTCCAATGACCTAAATTCAACTCAGTTAAGAGCAAAAATGGTGAAATCTATTTATGAACATCTGCAGCATCTGGAATTTATTTCAACTTAACTATCTTGTTATATTTAACTAAAAGCTCATGTTAGTGAATTTGATTAGAAACTGTGTATGTGGATGGTCTTTCAATGGTAATAAAATATTTTACATTTTTGTTACACAATCACAACAATTTATAGCAAATAATTGATATATATCGGGGTGTGTGGTGTATTTTTGAACAATAAGAAGGTTTTAAATAGTTTTCAGTTAATTTTATTGAACACATACATACAACGACAGGAACACACAGACTTTTGTTAGTGTATCAAACAAATAATACTGTATACATGCAGAATTTGCATAGATGGTGCTTGCAGTGCTTGTAGCTCTGTATGATTTAGCAAAAATGCTGATTTAAAAACAGGCACATAATTTGCAGTGAGTATTGCTCCTTGCAGCCTAAACTGGTATATTTTCTATGAGCTATGATCTATTACAGAATTCTGACAGACGGGTCTTTTTATTATTCAGCAGGCATGACTTGGTCCAGGTAGGTTTTGATGTTGTCGATGGCATCGTTGAGGGTGGTGCCGACATGGGGGCGCAGGTAGTGTTCATACAAACCCAGCAATGAGAGACGAGCCTTTTCCACAATGGGTCCTGCCTCTGAGCCTAGACCACTAAAAAATAAAGAAATAATAATGAGAAACTCTCTGAGACTTAATGAGTCAACTCATGGCCCCAGTGAAATTACTTTCATAAGAAAAAAACGTTGATATTATAAAATATGTGTGCCATCGCGGTTTCACAGCAACTCAGTGGTTGATGTGAGAAATTTTAAAGTAAAACAACAAGTTTTACAGAATTCAGAAGATTTAGGTTGAACTCTCACCTGGCAACCTTAACAACAGCTTGCAGCTCAGGCTTGTTGTTCAGAGACTCAATGAATTCCCTGGTCTGTTGTCCTTGCTCGTGTTCACCCACGGCGGCCTGCAGCTTTCCATAAGCATTTATGAGTCTCTTGTAGAAGGTTGCTTTCATTGTCTCATATTTGTCAACAAGCTCCTGAGATGGTGCAGGAACCTCACACAGGCTGGTGGAGACTGAAAGAAATGAGAGCAGTTTTAGTTTAATTTCTTAACTGGTGCCATCTGCATAAGTAGAAGCAAATAACATGCATTATAAAAGGAAAACATTTCTAAATTTGCCATGTAAAGAGTTGTAAAAAATTAGGCCTTGTATGTGAATGTGACATGAAAGAGTTGCACTGCAGCACAGTTTATAGTTCTTGTCCTGCAGCAAGAACGTTTATGAGTTTGAAACTCAGTTGGGACCTTTCTGCATGACGTTTGCATGTTCTCACAGTGCATGCATAGGTGTTCTTTAAGTTCTCCAGTTTCCCCCTGCAGAAATTAACAACTCTAAATTTTCCCTGGGTATGAGTCTGTTCATGAATGGTTGCTTGTTTCATGTGGCCCGTGATGGACTGGTGAATTATCCAAAGTGCCCACTGCCTATCGCCATATGACAGCTTGAGACATGCACCAGCTCCCCCACTCCCCTGCACAGGAACAAGTGGGTGCAGAAAATGGCTATAACATAAAACTAAAGAGAAAAAAAATATGCAGCTACCAACACTTCAGTTCAAGAATGCATCCTGCATGTCAGCTATAGTTAGTAAAGTTTGTCCAGAAATTGATGGAAAAAGGGACAAATGCATGAAAAATGTCCCTCTTAGCAACAAAATCTTTGAAACCAAACCTGCTGGTCTAAAAATAGTTTTTTATTTTCTGATTGTTATTAAGCTAAGGTAGTTCAGATTTAGAAAAGTTAAGATTTGCTCACCCTGCAGAACGAGGACCAGTGCCAGGACAAATTTTACGTTCATTTCTGAAAAAAAAAAGAAAGAAAACATGCATAATTCGAAACATCCAAACAAAACAACGTTCTCAATAATATTGTTCAAGTAGATCTACTTAAAGAAGCAGCCGTGGCCTAAGTGTTCGAGGTATTACCTGCTGTTGTGTTGGATGTACCGATCCAAGAAGTGACAGTCCTCTCTGGAAGCGAGTTGTCTGTAAACCAGAGCTCACATCTGGATGGGATGATATAGGGGGGGACAGCAAACAAACGTCATCTGGTGTCAGTGCACACACACTCACTCACACCTACACAAAGTCCAGTGTACGGGACCATACAGCGCTCATGTGGAAATATGGTCCGGCGGTTGTGCAACATTTCTGAAACGCACATTTATCTTCATTGGTATGGAAATATGCACCGAAAATCCTCCTGATTCTGCACAAGTTGCAAACAGTCATTATGTTTACATGTCGTAAAAGTCACTTATTGGATGCAAGAAAACAAATAGAAATGTCTTTAAATTTGCCCACGTGTCATTCCTTGCAGTGATAGAAGATAATGTTGATGAGATCAGCTCCTTCTAATCAGCAGACTTAACAATGTCTACTAAGGGACATTTGAGTTGGAACCTGTCTAGACAAATTATCTTTAACCCCAAGGGTTCACCTTTCATCCATTTAACCCTGGTTACACTGAAAGTTATACATGGTTTTTCTAAGTAATTTTGTCACATTTTCCTTCTTACTCCCATGTTTTATTTAAACAGAATATTTAATAACGTTTCCAAATCCTACACAAATAAAGATATTAGTATGTTTTATTTATTATGAATTTAAACAACTAAATGTATAGTGTAATGTTATTTGATTCTTACAATCATCAGTAAAACCACATTTTAAGTTAGATAGAAACATTTGGTCATTTGTGTATCTTTTGTGTAACGATCAATAATAAAACCACCTCTTCTGGTTTATATTGTGTTTTTATTTCTTTTTTTCCAAAAATGCAAGACTCGCAGATGGTTTTTTTTTTGTTTTTATTTGATTCTGTCTTATAGGATTTGTGATTGCAGCTGTATGAAAACTGAAGCCACGGCACTCAGTTGACAGACCATCATTATCTTTTGATATTTAAGGGTTTAAACTGCACTAGTCAGTAAATGGCATGTAGTTGTCAACAGCAGTCCAAATCTTCTCCCGCACTGAGCTTCTCATATTAGAAGCCCACTCAATGTAGCTGTCAGCCAGTGGTTGGAGGTGGTCTTCGTAGTAAGCACCAGCGAAGTCCACCACTGTCGATCCAATTGACTGGATTTTAGCTTTGGCTTGCCTACACACAGATAATGCATGAATTATTATGTGGATATAATAAAACAAGGATGTGGAAGCTAATCATTTTTAAGGACATCAAACTGTATGAATAAGGAATACCCAGCTCGCTCTGCAAGTCTCTGCAGTATTCCTGGAGACTCTTGCTCCTCAGGGGCTGCTGTCTGTGCAGAACCTGGTTCACATGCTGGAGAGAAGGCTGCTTGTTGGTCAAGTTAAACTTAGTACAATTAGAATGCTGTGAAGTTGCTTGTAAAGACCAAACCTTGTAATAGAAACAGAAGAAAGAACGCTGTCTGAAACTGCATCTACAAAAAAGAGGAGAAAGTTAAGAGTTAAAACAAGAACATTGTCATTAAACGTCACAGTAACATGTTGCTTTTTTTCCCCATTTCTCATTTAGCAGATACATTCAACACATTTACACTTTTTACATGAAATGTGCTCCTTCAATAAACAATCCGAAAAGAACCTTTTTTTTTTTTCACCGTTTTCTTTGTCTCTCTTCCGATGAGATTTAACAAGTCAAGACTTATCAGAGAACTTTATTTGTACTTGCTGACTGTGACCATGTGCACATTGGTCCTCTCTGGATGATCGTTGATCCCTTATTTTTTTACCCCCTTTGATTCAACAATTTATTGCCAAAGCACAAAGCAACAGGTTTAAACCTGTTAAGAAATCATGGATCTAGTTTGCTCCATGCTTTTTCAGACTGATTTGTTTTTTGTTTGTTTGTTTGTTTTTTCTTAAAATTATTCAAAAAAATAACAAAATGGCTTTAAGTTTTCAAAGTTTGGGATCATGAAACTGTGTTTAATCCATCACACAGTGTTATTTATTTATTTACTTACTCAAAGTTCCAAAATAGATGCTACCTTAACCCTGCAAAGTGCTCACTACAGTGAACAGCTGTTCAAGATCTCTTTTTTTTTTTTACATGTATGTGTAGTTTTACTTTACTTGCATAAAACCCACCATCTTGGTCTCTACTGTGTTACTCCATAGACCGCCACCCACTGGTGTATATGTTCTTATAACATTATAAGAATAATGTCAGAATTGTAAGTCAATCTACTCTTTTTTTTGTCAAATACATGTTTGCTAGTGAAAATTTCTTGTTTATTTGAGTGGATAAACCTATGTGTTTAAAACAATGAAGTGCAAACAAAATTCCAAATGGTATTTTTCTCACCTAAAGACAAATAAAAATACTGATATATAATAAAAATCTTAACTGAGTATTTTATAAGTCAAGCATGAAAGGGTTAAGAGATGTTAATTTTCAAAACTCTACATCCGGAACTGCTGATTTGTTTTTTTTAGAATCAACATTAGCCGAGTTCAATAACTTTTGAGATACCATTTGGATTAGATAACTCACCTCATTTGCTGGCTGCTGAAATGTGTACAGATCAGACAAAGTCTCAAAGAAGAGATACGTGTTTCACTAAAACCTGGGTACAAATAGATATTTTCATGACTAAAGTCCAACATGGAATTGATTTGATCTTGTCAGCAGCTGGCTCTTTCCACTCTACTTGTTCAGAATGGAAACGACTACAAATGAATGTTAAGATTAGGTTTTCTTTCTATAAAATGTCTGTTAAAAATATCCTAGTTATTATCTGTGTATTGCACCAAGATTCTTAGTATGTTGTATGTTTGTTGGTGTGCTCTGCAGAAAAAGGCTACAAAATGAACAGATTGTTTTAATTTGGTTTTGTAGTTAAAGTGAATGTTTGTTAAAGACTGAAATAAAACCTCATATGTCATTAGCTGAAAGGAAACACAGAAGTTTGGGAAAATGAAGCAATTTTGACACATTTTATCTCAACGTAAAGGTGATTTTAAAGAAATTTCCACCCAGACGGTTTGTGTGATGCGACAGTCTTCCTCTGTGGCCTTCGCGCACAAGCCGCTAACGTTTGTCACTTTGTTCTCTTCGCTGAAAAAGATTTCATTGAACACGGACAACTGGTTAATTATTAACTCTTCATAAACAGTGACTTTATCCCAGAGGTTATGAAAGGCAGCCATGTTGGCGTTTGCACTTTGATACCTGCAATTAACACAAATAAACACTTGTTTTTTCTTCTCTTTTTTTTGGATTAGCTGTATGTGCGTCTGATTGTGTTTGTATTTTTAGTATATTATGTCTTTAACACAGTGTCATATTGGTTTTCCATGCTCGGTGTCCACAGCTGTTCGCTGTGCTGATTGTTATTTATTTGTTCATTTATTCACAAATCCATGTCTGATGTTCTCATATAAAACCTGCTGTCAAACACCTTTTTTTTCAAAATGATAAAAATATTTAAACTAAAATGAGTGAACAATATATTTTTAAAAATTGTCATTAAGAAAAAAATCCTTCCCCTATTAAGATTTTAAAACCATTAGGTTCATTTACAAGTGCAGGATTTCAAGATTCATTATACTGGATATATGTTTTATAATTAATTACATTATTCACCTTTATAAAATTATTTGTTTTATAAGTATTGATTGATTTATTTTTCTTCTCTCATTTCTTTTTGGTTTCATGGATGGCTGGAGTCAGCTGACTTTCTTTAACGTTTGACCCTGGACAGGATGCAGGTTCATCAGTCTTACAGAGATAAACAGCTGCTCAACAGCCAAATAAACTCATCAACTAACTTGATATACATGGAAAACCAACACAAAGAAAAGAGGAAATGCTTCCTCGACAACTCAAGACACAATTTGAGGTTGGAACCGTTTTGCTGTGAGTTGGTTGTGCTGCACCAAACCAGACAAATTCAGAGCAAACTGGCTTTAAATTTAATCTAATCATTTATGTAAAAGGTTTTAATCCAAAGAGACATCAGCTGACCTCCATATCAGCTAATAAGCTTTGGTTGGTGACTAATCAAAAACTTTGATTAATATGTTATGAATTTTAGTGTCTTTCATCATAATAACTTCTACTGTTTAAAACCTGTACGCAAGTAAAAACTGATACTATTTATTTTTCTTTCGTATACCTTTTTTGAACACTAAATCAACGTCTTTGCATTGTAAAATATTTAAAGAACAAGTCATCTTGTTATTCCAGCAAAACTACACTTTCATTCAGCTTCAAATTTGTGCATCTGTTCTTATTCTTTTTTATATCAAACATTCATTCAACAAACTTTACAAGATATTTGTTTTTGTACAGAAATTCAGTTTTATTTGCACAGAGAAACACTGGTCTTAACAGAGATTTTTTTTTTATTCAAAAATATTTTGATGTTACATTGCACTTTTTTTTCACATTTTCTCTCGGGGAGATTACAGCAAAAAAAAAAAGAAAAATTACAGGGAGGCAGTTTTATTGTGCAATTTGCTCAATGTGTTGAACAGTGTCAACCCCCAAAGTGTTGGTCAAAAAGAGGTCATCAGTCAGTGTGGGCAGGGAGCAGACTGGAGACATGAATCAGGTCATTAGGATTTTGAGAAGTGGGCCTGAAGCTCCTCAAGCCGCTCATTGAACCAGTTCCTGTAGACACGAGAACATTGTGTTACACAAGAAAAGGCATGTTGTGTGAAATTGATTATTCTGATGTGTTTGTTTACTTTGTTTTCTGTGTGAATTCGCTGTTCTTTATGGTCTCAAAGTGATTCTTGGCCGTTTCAGCGACAGTCCTGCCAAACTCGGTGACTCTATCTGTGATTTTAGCCAATCCATCATCAGCGTCCTGAGCCTCTGCAGGTCAGAGCAGCAACAGTGACACATTTTAAACAAGATCAGCAAGTTTATTAAAAAGAATATATATCCATTATCTGTCTGTCTATCTGTCTACAATCTATCTGTCTGTCTGCACGTGTTGTACTTCCGACCTACCTGTGTATGCGACAAAAGCCAGCATCAGCACGGCAACTGCAAGATACAGCCTCATCTTTGTTGTGGGTCACTGTGGAGAAATGGGAGAAACATTTTACTCGGTTTAAATTCCCGTTAATTTTCACACGATCAAACCAACGTTGTATTATTTTTAACTTGAGAAATCATCACGTCTCAAACCTGTCAGCACAGCGGAGGCTGGACAGCTCTCGTTCATCAATCGTTAATTAACTGTTTGTTTGTTTGTTTTTCACTTTTAACAGTTTGCGGACTTTAATTGTAACTATATATGGAAACAAATGCAAGACATCCCTTACAAACATCTTTCAGTTATGATGTTTTCTTGTTTCTGCGTGAGTCTTTTTTTTTTTTTTTAGATAGAGAGAGAGAGTGATAAAATGTTAAACATACCTGATTTTCCGTTTCTCGGGTGAAAATACTTGATTGTGTTAGCTTGTCAAATCGTGCACTCCTTTTTATACACCAGCCCCGATTTTGGGAGGGTTGCGCAAAACATCGGATTTGTGTCAACGGACACGCGCGACGGCCTTGATGTATCCCAGCCCACTTTATTGATCAGCAAGACTCCTTTTACAGAGAGACTCTGTAAAAACAGGCCTCTTGCAAATAAAAGTAGAGCAAACAAAAAGCATTTTTTTCTGTAGCAAATAATTTCCTGTCGAAATTAAAAAGAAAACAGATAAAAGGTTTATTTGAGCTCTGTGAAATAAAAAAGAAAAACGCTTGAGTTGATAAGCAGAGCTGTGATATTGAGTAACACAGGTCAACACTGATATGAGTACAGACATGATTTATTTGAAAGCTCCTTTGGACCTGAAGTGACTCCGTGTCAAAAACAGCTCTGCATTTTTTTAATGATGGTTTGATATTTGATGATATGTAGGTGGACTTCAGAAGATGATCCCTGCAGGATTAAATTAGATTCTTATGCTGCCTTGACTGTTAGTGGAAATGATGCAAACTTTCTTTTCTGACAGCAAAACTACTAAAAAACGGAAAAAAAGTTTACTTTTTGAAATATTATGTAATGGTTCAGATTTGTATTCTTAAAGAAATTATATGACATGTTTTAATTTGAAATATGCAACAGTCACACGATGCAAAAATGGAATATGTCTTTAATCAATAATGTACATTTTTGAATGAGTGTCCAATGCTTTTTTAAAGCAAACTTAAGATATTCAAAGGTTAACACTTCTCTTTCTTGTCTTGCACATTTTATTTTGAGGACAGAAACTGGTTGCTTGTTCTGCATTCAAGGCTGCTCAGTATTTTTCCACTTTACTTAAAATATATTTCCTCGTCTAACATCTTCTTTGTGCAGACCTTCCTTTTCTTGAAAGGGAAATGTGACAAAGCCCCATGTTGTCCTGCCAGTTAGCATGTGACACAGACTTTGGTGTACTGTAGTAACCTCTCGTTTAACCTGGGACATGAGTAAAACAAGAGGCAGGAATTCTTTGCTTTACAATTCAAAGACTAAATTCCATCATGTGTTTTTGCACTTAGTCATGAGCTTTGAACGTCTATTTGGTGCAGACGACTTGACCTGAAAGTTTCTATTGTTATAAATAACTTCCAAATCACCCCTGGAGGACTACAATGTCCATGTTTTTGTCGTGAAAGCTCCAAACCTGAATGTAATTACTCAAGCTTCTTTTAAATAACTACAGAAGACACAATGTGTGAAGTGCCTATCAGATATCCTCTTAATTTGCAATAACAAGGCAAAGAAATGTCTGTTTTTGTGTTGGGTTGAGGACCCTGTGGTGAAAAAGAATGAAGGAAACACACAGGTTTTCAAATACCAGCAGGGATTCTACTAGCAGTCACAGGCTAACCAGCACCTGTAAATCATCTGGATTTTCTTTTGTTTCTTTCTTTTCTAATTGTTGTTGCTGTGCAGTTCTCAAACTACAGCCGCCCTATAGGAACAGACGGAGCAGAAAAGGCTGAACTAGCAGGATGCTTGTGGTTTTCCTGTTTTTACCCCTCATGATTAATCCTTCATCAGAACTGGCAGTGTGCTGGAGTTTCATGTGTCAGTCAGAACAAAACACATTCCTAAAAGGACTGATGTTTATGGGGGAACAGCTGAGAAATAGAGTTAGCCCTTCTTTCACTTTGCATGGCGTGCCCTTTAACACAGACAGACGTGGTAAACATGTTTTGACATGATTCATTTGAGTGTTTTTGTGGAGAACAAAATCAATTTGAAACAAAAATAAATGCAGATCCCTTTTTTCTATATAGACAAAATTAGCATAAATTTCTACATGAATCAAACTAATGTTGTGTTTTAATAGTAGTTAAGGTTTTAATCTTGTTTCCTTCCTTCTAAACATCTTTAAACTCTTCATCAACACTCAGGTACAACCCTGTTTTATAAACTCTGTGTTCTTTTCATAGTATGGTTCGTATGTCTTGTTTTTCTGAGGCCTCTATAGTTCGCTTAATATTTCAAGAAAGAAAACACAGCTGCAACATTTTAGCCGCCTAGATTCTAGTGGAGGGGGTCATGGGATGAAAATTGTGCAGAGACGGGGGCAAATGGTGTCCTCTACTGGCCTTTGCTCTGAATTTGAAAGGAAAAAGCCTGCTGTGTTTGACAGACATAAAGAGGTTATCAAACGCAGCAGGTACAAATCCTAACTTCAGTGTTGAATCCGTCTGTTTTTTAGCACCATGGAGATTAATAAAATGTCACTCCACACATCTGGGGCGGTCATAGCTTATAATTTCTTTGCATTTAAAGACTGATAGAATATAAATATACATTTTTTAAAAAGTGCAGCTACATGATATGCAACACATAATCCTGTGCCAGAAATAATAAAAAGATCTTGTAACATTTGACCGCAAAAACATCTGTATATTAGTTACTGTTTGTGGCACATCTGTTTAAAGATGAATGGCTTAAAGCAGAGGTTCACAAACTTTTTATAACCACCTCAGAAAACATGGAGCTTTCCAAGTACCTCCCATTATGACAGACATAACAAAAACAGCAGTACCTTCTGAGAAACGTATAATTATACATGACATAAACACGCAAACTGTTTAAAGCCCTGAGCCTAACCCGGGATGGACAGGGACTTGTTTCCTAGCATTCACTGCTAAGACAACATACACAGGTTTGTAGCTCTTCAACCCCACAATATTTGAATAGAGATAGCAAGAGAGAAAAAACTTTTCCCCAGTTTTAGTATTATTTGTTTAGTCCCTCTTAAAATTCAGAGTTCATTTATTAGAGGTTTCTTCCTGTTAAAAAAAAAGAGTTTTTCCTTTCCAGTTCCAGATGTTCAGTTTGTGCTGCTTGAGATGATTCATCGTTCTGATCAAATCATATATTGATTAGATCAACTTGTGGATATGAATGGAACATGTTGCTTCTGTATAGTGCTTTGAGATGACTTTTGAATTGGAAGAAGAAGAAGACTTCTGTCTATCAGGACCGGAACCTCCTGCGACAGGAACACGTTCTCGCCCGCTGCTACTGGCCTATTGAATAAGGCTCTGTAGAACTCTGTACGTGTGTTATGCAAACAGTCACATGCCAACTCCCTCCCCCTCACCCCACTGTCTCACACACTCATTTGCATTTTAAAGTGACCTAGGAAATATACATACATTTGCAGTACTGCTGATAAACTTTGGTAATGAAAATGTTGCTTGTTGTTCTGTTTGTTATTCTTACTTTGATTTGTTCTCTGTTTACTTTCACCAAAGACAAATTCCTTGTAATGTGCAGATACTTGGCAATAAACTGTTTCTGATTCTGAATAAATTAAATTGAACTCTACAGCAGTTCTCCAAATATTTTCCCTCACACTTTGTTTTCACTTGAAGCCACACGTGTCATGTGGCTGAACCACTCATCAGTCTGGCTTTCTATCTTTTATCTTTAGCTCACAGTTTAATTTGTGATGTTTAACAGCTTGATATTTAATCTGCAAACAAGTGATACAAGAATTTCTTCTGATTGCCACTAACGAGACACTGAGTACCACATGTGGGATCTTTGCCACAGTTTGAGGACCATGGGTTGAACTGGTACAATGTCACAGTTAAGATGATTCAATCTAAGGCACGAAATGTTCCCAAATACTTAAGTAAAAGAATCTGGAAGAAAACTGAACAAGTTCAGACTGGAAAACCAGTAGGCTGAAGAATGGGGGGAGAGTGTTTGTGCTTTTCATTGCCACTCCTTTTGGGTGGCATAGAGTACAAATACAAGGAGGAACAAAAGACCTATACAGAGTGTTTTCAACCTGATTCTGTGTTCAACCAGAACTTCTCAACCTTCAGTCTTTAGTGAGTGTTTTGAGAGACTGGGCCCAAAGATAAACATTTAGTTCAAGAAGTAGACAAGTAGCTTCATGCTTCATACTGATAAGAATGTCCTGATCTGTAATCAGATTGCTTTGGATTCACTCAAAGACCACTGGTCTCCATGGTGATTACATTTAGACTAGTACAGCCAATTTAAAGCAATCAAAACTTAGTTTCATCAAAGTAGGGAAAAGGGGATTATTTAGAATATAATGGATGTAATGTCAATTATTAAACTAATCACTGATGATGAAGTTAAACTGTAACTGGATCTAAAGTTAAATAGTAAATCACTCTTGAATATTTGATAAAAAAAACAAGCAGTAGAATGAGTGTTTTTAGTTTCTTTAATCACTCAGCATTGATCAGCACTCTGCAGAAGCAGGTAATGCATTTGAGAGCAGCATGGTGGGCATACAATATGTGAAATATCAGGATCACTTTTGGAGAAACAACATTGCACTTTACTCGCTCATCAGTTTCATGATTCCCTCCCATTTTTCTGCAAAGTACAACAGAGACTAAGACACAACAGAAAACTTTATAGTGGTTCAATCTCTCCTCAGAAATGACTGAACTTGTTGTTATAATGTGATTAAAACTTGATTCAGTGCATTTATTCAAATGAAAGACCATCGTGTTGCATTCAAACCCAGCAGCAAAATGTAAAAAAAAAACTTTAAATGTGAAACTTGTAACGATAAAATGTGTGAATATTTTATTCAGTGTAAAAAAGGCAAAGGACAGTACAAGTAAATGTGGTTCAGTGATTAACCAGGAGAACCCAGTCTAGTCAACACCACTTTCTCCTGGACACAAGAACGTAAAATGTACATCATCAGAAACTTTTAACCCCTCTTTTCTTTCTTTAACAGGGTGTAAAACTAATCACTAATTACCAACTATTATCAGTAAGTGTCTTTTTAGGCAGTGATGGCTTTCTTGACATTCTCAATCGTGGTTTCAAGATTCTCACGGAGAGTGGTGGCATGTGGTGAGAACAGGTCTGTAATCTCCTTCAGCTTGCTGTCTATGGATGTGCTCAGCTCCTTTAAGGTGGTCTCCATCTGGGTTCTGAGGCCCTCAGCCTGGCCCTCCAGAAGTGTGGAGAGCTCTCTGAGCTTCTGAGCAGTGGCATCGTTGGTCTGCTGGACATAGGGCTCAACATTCTCCCTCACAGCCTCGTAGTTCTGAGAGCCGCGGGTCTGGACCTCAGTCACATAGGTGGACACCTTCCTTAAAAAGGAAAAACAAGTTCAGAGTTTATAGAAAACAAATATAAGTACCAGTTCTAGAGTTGTAGTCATGTCCAAACTTACTCTGTGATCTCTTCGGTATCTTTGATCAGGCGTTTCTTCAGCTTGTTGGTGTAGGTGTTGATGCGATTGTGAACATCATCAACGTTCTGCCCCATCATGGTTTGGAGCTCACTCAAGTACTCGATGCTGCGCTCTTTGGCATCCGTCATGTCCTTCTGCAGTTTGTTAGACAAAAGTTTCAGGTCCTCAGTCAGTTGGCCAGTGGAGCTTGTAGATAAGGGAGCCAGCTTGGTCTGGATCTCTTCTCTGTATGATGAAAGCTCTGACATAGCGTCAGTGATCAACGTGCTACAAGAAACAGATAATCAAATATCAGAACACTGAGGTTAAGATGATGGACCTGTAATAGAATGTGGATGAAAAGCAGATAAACCGTTGAACCAAATTCATCACCACTCATGTACATTTGGAATTAGAAGATGATTTCTTACTCAAGCTCCCGGGTGAGTTCAGGGACCTTAAGGTTGTTTAGAGTTTGTTGGTTCAGCTCAGCGATGTGCTCCCAGAACCGAGTCACGCTTTTCTCAAAGCTTGCCTGGGTGGTATCAGCCTGGCGCACGGCACGGGCATTGCAGCCTGTAAAGAACACGTGTGGCAAACACTTAAAACGGATAAATTCAGTGTGATGCTTTCATGAGGCAAAGCATGACAATACCTACCAGTGATGACTGCCAGAGCGAGGATCAGAGCCACAGCCTTCATTTTTGCAAGATGGAGAGATACAACTGCAAAACAAAACAAAGAATAATTCAGAAAAGTAACAATATAATGATTTTACCTTACATTTTTAACAATTTATATAAAAAATACCCAAGTAGGACAACATATGACATTAAAAACAGAAACAGTTTCTTTTGTGTATCACTCACCTGAGAGGTTGAGCTTCCTTCGTGCTCCCTGGACGGTGACTGCGGGCTTTTATAGTCTCAAGACGCTGCAGCTCTTCAGCGTGCAGCGGGGGTGGTTGTTGGCTGTGGTGGTGGTGGTGG